>OX451215.1:207540294-208090858 GCA_949628195.1 Phasia obesa | reverse complement strand
GTGACGACCTATATTTTTCATAAAAATCCATTTTTTTATATGAAAATCTTATTTTTGCTGTATCTTCTTTAAATAGCGTCTAATCGAAAAAAGGACCAAAATCTGTGACGACCTATATTTTTCATAAAAAATCCATTTTTTTTATATGAAAATCTTATTTTTGCTGTATCTTCTTAAAACAGCGTCTAATCGAAAAAAGGACCAAAATCTGTGACGACCTATATTTTTCATAAAAAATCCATTTTTTTATATGAAAATCTTATTTTTGCTGTATCTTCTTTAAATAGCGTCTAATCGAAAAAAGGACCAAAATCTGTGACGACCTATATTTTTCATAAAAAATCCATTTTTTTATATGAAAATCTTATTTTTGCTGTATCTTCTTAAAACAGCGTCTAATCGAAAAAAGGACCAAAATCTGTGACGACCTATATTTTTCATAAAAAATCCATTTTTTTATATGAAAATCTTATTTTTGCTGTATCTTCTTAAAACAGCGTCTAATCGAAAAAAGGACAAAAATCTGTGACGACCTATATTTTTCATAAAAAATCCATTTTTTTTATATGAAAATCTTATTTTTGCTGTATCTTCTTAAAACAGCGTCTAATCGAAAAAAGGACCAAAATCTGTGACGACGTATATTTTTCATAAAAAAATCCATATTTTTTATATGAAAATCTTATTTTTGCTGTATCTTCTTTAAATAGCGTCTAATCGAAAAAAGGACCAAAATCTGTGACGACCTATATTTTTCATAAAAAATCCATTTTTTTTATATGAAAATCTTATTTTTGCTGTATCTTCTTAAAACAGCGTCTAATCGAAAAAAGGACCAAAATCTGTGACGACCTATATTTTTCATAAAAAATCCATTTTTTTTATATGAAAATCTTATTTTTGCTGTATCTTCTTAAAACAGCGTCTAATCGAAAAAAGGACCAAAATCTGTGACGACCTATATTTTTCATAAAAAATCCATTTTTTTATATGAAAATCTTATTTTTGCTGTATCTTCTTTAAATAGCGTCTAATCGAAAAAAGGACCAAAATCTGTGACGACCTATATTTTTCATAAAAAATCCATTTTTTTATATGAAAATCTTATTTTTGCTGTATCTTCTTTAAATAGCGTCTAATCGAAAAAAGGACCAAAATCTGTGACGACCTATATTTTTCATAAAAAATCCATTTTTTATATGAAAATCTTATTTTTGCTGTATCTTCTTAAAACAGCGTCTAATCGAAAAAAGGACCAAAATCTGTGACGACCTATATTTTTCATAAAAAATCCATTTTTTTATATGAAAATCTTATTTTTGCTGTATCTTCTTTAAATAGCGTCTAATCGAAAAAAGGACCAAAATCTGTGACGACCTATATTTTTCATAAAAAATCCATTTTTTTATATGAAAATCTTATTTTTGCTGTATCTTCTTAAAACAGCGTCTAATCGAAAAAAGGACAAAAATCTGTGACGACCTATATTTTTCATAAAAAATCTTATGAAAATCTTATTTTTGCTGTATCTTCTTTAAATAGCGTCTAATCGAAAAAAGGACCAAAATCTGTGACGACCTATATTTTTCATAAAAAATCCATTTTTTTATATGAAAATCTTATTTTTGCTGTATCTTCTTTAAATAGCGTCTAATCGAAAAAAGGACCAAAATCTGTGACGACCTATATTTTTCATAAAAAATCCATTTTTTTATATGAAAATCTTATTTTTGCTGTATCTTCTTAAAACAGCGTCTAATCGAAAAAAGGACCAAAATCTGTGACGACCTATATTTTTCATAAAAAATCCATTTTTTTATATGAAAATCTTATTTTTGCTGTATCTTCTTTAAATAGCGTCTAATCGAAAAAAGGACCAAAATCTGTGACGACCTATATTTTTCATAAAAAATCCATTTTTTTATATGAAAATCTTATTTTTGCTGTATCTTCTTTAAATAGCGTCTAATCGAAAAAAGGACAAAAATCTGTGACGACTTATATTTTTCATAAAAAATCTTATGAAAATCTTATTTTTGCTGTATCTTCTTAAATAAGCGTCTAATCGAGAAAAGGACCAAAATCTGTGACGACCTATATTTTTCATAAAAAATCCATTTTTTTATATGAAAATCTTATTTTTGCTGTATCTTCTTAAAACAGCGTCTAATCGAAAAAAGGACCAAAATCTGTGACGACCTATATTTTCATTAAAAATCCATATTTTTTATATGAAAATCTTATTTTTGCTGTATCTTCTTTAAATAGCGTCTAATCGAAAAAAGGACCAAAATCTGTGACGACCTATATTTTTCATAAAAAATCCATTTTTTTATATGAAAATCTTATTTTTGCTGTATCTTCTTTAAATAGCGTCTAATCGAAAAAAGGACCAAAATCTGTGACGACCTATATTTTTCATAAAAAATCCATTTTTTTATATGAAAATCTTATTTTTGCTGTATCTTCTTTAAATAGCGTCTAATCGAAAAAAGGACCAAAATCTGTGACGACCTATATTTTTCATAAAAAATCCATTTTTTTATATGAAAATCTTATTTTTGCTGTATCTTCTTAAAACAGCGTCTAATCGAAAAAAGGACCAAAATCTGTGACGACCTATATTTTTCATAAAAAATCCATTTTTTTATATGAAAATCTTATTTTTGCTGTATCTTCTTTAAATAGCGTCTAATCGAAAAAAGGACCAAAATCTGTGACGACCTATATTTTTCATAAAAAATCCATTTTTTTTATATGAAAATCTTATTTTTGCTGTATCTTCTTTAAATAGCGTCTAATCGAAAAAAGGACAAAAATCTGTGACGACTTATATTTTTCATAAAAAATCTTATGAAAATCTTATTTTTGCTGTATCTTCTTTAAATAGCGTCTAATCGAAAAAAGGACCAAAATCTGTGACGACCTATATTTTTCATAAAAAATCCATTTTTTTATATGAAAATCTTATTTTTGCTGTATCTTCTTTAAATAGCGTCTAATCGAAAAAAGGACCAAAATCTGTGACGACCTATATTTTTCATAAAAAATCCATTTTTTTATATGAAAATCTTATTTTTGCTGTATCTTCTTAAAACAGCGTCTAATCGAAAAAAGGACCAAAATCTGTGACGACCTATATTTTTCATAAAAAATCCATTTTTTTATATGAAAATCTTATTTTTGCTGTATCTTCTTTAAATAGCGTCTAATCGAAAAAAGGACCAAAATCTGTGACGACCTATATTTTTCATAAAAAATCCATTTTTTTATATGAAAATCTTATTTTTGCTGTATCTTCTTAAAACAGCGTCTAATCGAAAAAAGGACAAAAATCTGTGACGACCTATATTTTTCATAAAAAATCTTATGAAAATCTTATTTTTGCTGTATCTTCTTTAAATAGCGTCTAATCGAAAAAAGGACCAAAATCTGTGACGACCTATATTTTTCATAAAAAATCCATTTTTTTATATGGTAATCTTATTTTTGCTGTATCTTCTTTAAATAGCGTCTAATCGAAAAAAGGACCAAAATCTGTGACGACCTATATGTTTCATAAAAAATCCATTTTTTTATATGAAAATCTTATTTTTGCTGTATCTTCTTAAAACAGCGTCTAATCGAAAAAAGGACCAAAATCTGTGACGACCTATATTTTTCATAAAAAATCCATTTTTTTATATGAAAATCTTATTTTTGCTGTATCTTCTTAAAACAGCGTCTAATCGAAAAAAGGACCAAAATCTGTGACGACCTATATTTTTCATAAAAAATCCATTTTTTTATATGAAAATCTTATTTTTGCTGTATCTTCTTTAAATAGCGTCTAATCGAAAAAAGGACCAAAATCTGTGACGACCTATATTTTTCATAAAAAATCCATTTTTTTTATATGAAAATCTTATTTTTGCTGTATCTTCTTTAAATAGCGTCTAATCGAAAAAAGGACAAAAATCTGTGACGACTTATATTTTTCATAAAAAATCTTATGAAAATCTTATTTTTGCTGTATCTTCTTAAATAAGCGTCTAATCGAGAAAAGGACCAAAATCTGTGACGACCTATATTTTTCATAAAAAATCCATTTTTTTATATGAAAATCTTATTTTTGCTGTATCTTCTTTAAATAGCGTCTAATCGAAAAAAGGACCAAAATCTGTGACGACCTATATTTTTCATAAAAAATCCATTTTTTTATATGAAAATCTTATTTTTGCTGTATCTTCTTAAAACAGCGTCTAATCGAAAAAAGGACCAAAATCTGTGACGACCTATATTTTCATTAAAAATCCATATTTTTTATATGAAAATCTTATTTTTGCTGTATCTTCTTTAAATAGCGTCTAATCGAAAAAAGGACCAAAATCTGTGACGACCTATATTTTTCATAAAAAATCCATATTTTTTATATGAAAATCTTATTTTTGCTGTATCTTCTTTAAATAGCGTCTAATCGAGAAAAGGACCAAAATCTGTGACGACCTATATTTTTCATAAAAAATCCATATTTTTTATATGAAAATCTTATTTTTGCTGTATCTTCTTTAAATAGCGTCTAATCGAAAAAAGGACCAAAATCTGTGACGACCTATATTTTTCATAAAAAATCCATTTTTTTATATGAAAATCTTATTTTTGCTGTATCTTCTTAAAACAGCGTCTAATCGAAAAAAGGATCAAAATCTGTGACGACCTATATTTTTCATAAAAAATCCATTTTTTTATATGAAAATCTTATTTTTGCTGTATCTTCTTTAAATAGCGTCTAATCGAAAAAAGGACCAAAATCTGTGACGACCTATATTTTTCATAAAAAATCCATTTTTTTATATGAAAATCTTATTTTTGCTGTATCTTCTTTAAATAGCGTCTAATCGAAAAAAGGACCAAAATCTGTGACGACCTATATTTTTCATAAAAAATCCATTTTTTTATATGAAAATCTTATTTTTGCTGTATCTTCTTAAAACAGCGTCTAATCGAAAAAAGGACAAAAATCTGTGACGACCTATATTTTTCATAAAAAATCTTATGAAAATCTTATTTTTGCTGTATCTTCTTAAATAAGCGTCTAATCGAGAAAAGGACCAAAATCTGTGACGACCTATATTTTTCATAAAAAATCCATTTTTTTATATGAAAATCTTATTTTTGCTGTATCTTCTTTAAATAGCGTCTAATCGAAAAAAGGACCAAAATCTGTGACGACCTATATTTTTCATAAAAAATCCATTTTTTTATATGAAAATCTTATTTTTGCTGTATCTTCTTAAAACAGCGTCTAATCGAAAAAAGGACCAAAATCTGTGACGACCTATATTTTCATTAAAAATCCATATTTTTTATATGAAAATCTTATTTTTGCTGTATCTTCTTTAAATAGCGTCTAATCGAAAAAAGGATCAAAATCTGTGACGACCTATATTTTTCATAAAAAATCCATTTTTTTATATGAAAATCTTATTTTTGCTGTATCTTCTTTAAATAGCGTCTAATCGAGAAAAGGACCAAAATCTGTGACGACCTATATTTTTCATAAAAAATCCATTTTTTTTATATGAAAATCTTATTTTTGCTGTATCTTCTTTAAATAGCGTCTAATCGAAAAAAGGACAAAAATCTGTGACGACTTATATTTTTCATAAAAAATCTTATGAAAATCTTATTTTTGCTGTATCTTCTTAAATAAGCGTCTAATCGAGAAAAGGACCAAAATCTGTGACGACCTATATTTTTCATAAAAAATCCATTTTTTTATATGAAAATCTTATTTTTGCTGTATCTTCTTTAAATAGCGTCTAATCGAAAAAAGGACCAAAATCTGTGACGACCTATATTTTTCATAAAAAATCCAATTTTTTTATATGAAAATCTTATTTTTGCTGTATCTTCTTAAAACAGCGTCTAATCGAAAAAAGGACCAAAATCTGTGACGACCTATATTTTTCATAAAAAATCCATTTTTTTATATGAAAATCTTATTTTTGCTGTATCTTCTTTAAATAGCGTCTAATCGAAAAAAGGACCAAAATCTGTGACGACCTATATTTTTCATAATGAAAATCTTATTTTTGCTGTATCTTCTTAAAACAGCGTCTAATCGAAAAAAGGACAAAAATCTGTGACGACCTATATTTTTCATAAAAAATCTTATGAAAATCTTATTTTTGCTGTATCTTCTTTAAATAGCGTCTAATCGAAAAAAGGACCAAAATCTGTGACGACCTATATTTTTCATAAAAAAATCCATTTTTTTTATATGAAAATCTTATTTTTGCTGTATCTTCTTAAAACAGCGTCTAATCGAAAAAAGGACCAAAATCTGTGACGACCTATATTTTCATTAAAAATCCATATTTTTTATATGAAAATCTTATTTTTGCTGTATCTTCTTTAAATAGCGTCTAATCGAAAAAAGGACCAAAATCTGTGACGACCTATATTTTTCATAAAAAATCCATTTTTTTATATGAAAATCTTATTTTTGCTGTATCTTCTTCAAACAGCGTCTAATCGAAAAAAGGACCAAAATCTGTGACGACCTATATTTTTCATAAAAAATCCATTTTTTTATATGAAAATCTTATTTTTGCTGTATCTTCTTTAAATAGCGTCTAATCGAAAAAAGGACCAAAATCTGTGACGACCTATATTTTTCATAAAAAATCCATTTTTTTATATGAAAATCTTATTTTTGCTGTATCTTCTTTAAATAGCGTCTAATCGAAAAAAGGACCAAAATCTGTGACGACCTATATTTTTCATAAAAAATCCATTTTTTTATATGAAAATCTTATTTTTGCTGTATCTTCTTAAAACAGCGTCTAATCGAAAAAAGGACCAAAATCTGTGACGACCTATATTTTTCATAAAAAATCCATTTTTTTATATGAAAATCTTATTTTTGCTGTATCTTCTTTAAATAGCGTCTAATCGAAAAAAGGACCAAAATCTGTGACGACCTATATTTTTCATAAAAAATCCATATTTTTTATATGAAAATCTTATTTTTGCTGTATCTTCTTTAAATAGCGTCTAATCGAGAAAAGGACCAAAATCTGTGACGACCTATATTTTTCATAAAAAATCCATATTTTTTATATGAAAATCTTATTTTTGCTGTATCTTCTTTAAATAGCGTCTAATCGAAAAAAGGACCAAAATCTGTGACGACCTATATTTTTCATAAAAAATCCATTTTTTTATATGAAAATCTTATTTTTGCTGTATCTTCTTTAAATAGCGTCTAATCGAAAAAAGGACCAAAATCTGTGACGACCTATATTTTTCATAAAAAATCCATTTTTTTATATGAAAATCTTATTTTTGCTGTATCTTCTTAAAACAGCGTCTAATCGAAAAAAGGACCAAAATCTGTGACGACCTATATTTTTCATAAAAAATCCATTTTTTTATATGAAAATCTTATTTTTGCTGTATCTTCTTTAAATAGCGTCTAATCGAAAAAAGGACCAAAATCTGTGACGACCTATATTTTTCATAAAAAATCCATATTTTTTATATGAAAATCTTATTTTTGCTGTATCTTCTTTAAATAGCGTCTAATCGAGAAAAGGACCAAAATCTGTGACGACCTATATTTTTCATAAAAAATCCATATTTTTTATATGAAAATCTTATTTTTGCTGTATCTTCTTTAAATAGCGTCTAATCGAAAAAAGGACCAAAATCTGTGACGACCTATATTTTTCATAAAAAATCCATTTTTTTATATGAAAATCTTATTTTTGCTGTATCTTCTTTAAATAGCGTCTAATCGAAAAAAGGACCAAAATCTGTGACGACCTATATTTTTCATAAAAAATCCATTTTTTTATATGAAAATCTTATTTTTGCTGTATCTTCTTTAAATAGCGTCTAATCGAAAAAAGGACCAAAATCTGTGACGACCTATATTTTTCATAAAAAATCCATTTTTTTATATGAAAATCTTATTTTTGCTGTATCTTCTTAAAACAGCGTCTAATCGAAAAAATCGACCTATATTTTTCATAAAAAATCTTATGAAAATCTTATTTTTGCTGTATCTTCTTTAAATAGCGTCTAATCGAAAAAAGGACCAAAATCTGTGACGACCTATATTTTTCATAAAAAATCCCTTTTTTTATATGAAAATCTTATTTTTGCTGTATCTTCTTAAAACAGCGTCTAATCGAAAAAAGGACCAAAATCTGTGACGACCTATATTTTCATTAAAAATCCATATTTTTTATATGAAAATCTTATTTTTGCTGTATCTTCTTTAAATAGCGTCTAATCGAAAAAAGGACCAAAATCTGTGACGACCTATATTTTTCATAAAAAATCCATTTTTTTTATATGAAAATCTTATTTTTGCTGTATCTTCTTAAAACAGCGTCTAATCGAAAAAAGGACCAAAATCTGTGACGACCTATATTTTTCATAAAAAATCCATTTTTTTATATGAAAATCTTATTTTTGCTGTATCTTCTTTAAATAGCGTCTAATCGAAAAAAGGACCAAAATCTGTGACGACCTATATTTTTCATAAAAAATCCATTTTTTTATATGAAAATCTTATTTTTGCTGTATCTTCTTTAAATAGCGTCTAATCGAAAAAAGGACCAAAATCTGTGACGACCTATATTTTTCATAAAAAATTCATTTTTTTATATGAAAATCTTATTTTTGCTGTATCTTCTTTAAATAGCGTCTAATCGAAAAAAGGACCAAAATCTGTGACGACCTATATTTTTCATAAAAAATCCATTTTTTTTATATGAAAATCTTATTTTTGCTGTATCTTCTTTAAATAGCGTCTAATCGAAAAAAGGACAAAAATCTGTGACGACTTATATTTTTCATAAAAAATCTTATGAAAATCTTATTTTTGCTGTATCTTCTTAAATAAGCGTCTAATCGAGAAAAGGACCAAAATCTGTGACGACCTATATTTTTCATAAAAAATCCATTTTTTTATATGAAAATCTTATTTTTGCTGTATCTTCTTTAAATAGCGTCTAATCGAAAAAAGAACCAAAATCTGTGACGACCTATATTTTTCATAAAAAATCCATTTTTTTATATGAAAATCTTATTTTTGCTGTATCTTCTTAAAACAGCGTCTAATCGAAAAAAGGACCAAAATCTATGACGACCTATATTTTTCATAAAAAATCCATTTTTTTTATATGAAAATCTTATTTTTGCTGTATCTTCTTTAAATAGCGTCTAATCGAAAAAAGGACCAAAATCTGTGACGACCTATATTTTTCATAAAAAATCCATATTTTTTATATGAAAATCTTATTTTTGCTGTATCTTCTTTAAATAGCGTCTAATCGAGAAAAGGACCAAAATCTGTGACGACCTATATTTTTCATAAAAAATCCATATTTTTTATATGAAAATCTTATTTTTGCTGTATCTTCTTAAAACAGCGTCTAATCGAAAAAAGGACCAAAATCTGTGACGACCTATATTTTTCATAAAAAATCCATATTTTTTATATGAAAATCTTATTTTTGCTGTATCTTCTTTAAATAGCGTCTAATCGAAAAAAGGACCAAATCTGTGACGACCTATATTTTTCATAAAAAATCCATTTTTTTATATGAAAATCTTATTTTTGCTGTATCTTCTTTAAATAGCGTCTAATCGAGAAAAGGACCAAAATCTGTGACGACCTATATTTTTCATAAAAAATCCATTTTTTTATATGAAAATCTTATTTTTGCTGTATCTTCTTTAAATAGCGTCTAATCGAAAAAGGACCAAAATCTGTGACGACCTATATTTTTCATAAAAAATCCATATTTTTTATATGAAAATCTTATTTTTGCTGTATCTTCTTTAAATAGCGTCTAATCGAAAAAAGGACCAAAATCTGTGACGACCTATATTTTTCATAAAAAATCCATTTTTTTATATGAAAATCTTATTTTTGCTGTATCTTCTTAAAACAGCGTCTAATCGAAAAAAGGACCAAAATCTGTGACGACCTATATTTTTCATAAAAAATCCATTTTTTTATATGAAAATCTTATTTTTGCTGTATCTTCTTTAAATAGCGTCTAATCGAAAAAAGGACCAAAATCTGTGACGACATATATTTTTCATAAAAAATCCATTTTTTTATATGAAAATCTTATTTTTGCTGTATCTTCTTTAAATAGCGTCTAATCGAAAAAAGGACCAAAATCTGTGACGACCTATATTTTCATTAAAAAATCCATTTTTTTATATGAAAATCTTATTTTTGCTGTATCTTCTTAAAACAGCGTCTAATCGAAAAAAGGACCAAAATCTGTGACGACCTATATTTTCATTAAAAATCCATATTTTTTATATGAAAATCTTATTTTTGCTGTATCTTCTTTAAATAGCGTCTAATCGAAAAAAGGACCAAAATCTGTGACGACCTATATTTTTCATAAAAAATCCATTTTTTATATGAAAATCTTATTTTTGCTGTATCTTCTTTAAATAGCGTCTAATCGAAAAAAGGACCAAAATCTGTGACGACCTATATTTTTCATAAAAAATCCATTTTTTTATATGAAAATCTTATTTTTGCTGTATCTTCTTAAAACAGCGTCTAATAGAAAAAAGGACAAAAATCTGTGACGACCTATATTTTTCATAAAAAATCTTATGAAAATCTTATTTTTGCTGTATCTTCTTTAAATAGCGTCTAATCGAAAAAAGGACCAAAATCTGTGACGACCTATATTTTTCATAAAAAATCCATTTTTTTATATGAAAATCTTATTTTTGCTGTATCTTCTTTAAATAGCGTCTAATCGAAAAAAGGACCAAAATCTGTGACGACCTATATTTTTCATAAAAAATCCATTTTTTTATATGAAAATCTTATTTTTGCTGTATCTTCTTAAAACAGAGTCTAATCGAAAAAAGGACCAAAATCTGTGACGACCTATATTTTTCATAAAAAATCCATTTTTTTATATGAAAATCTTATTTTTGCTGTATCTTCTTTAAATAGCGTCTAATCGAAAAAAGGACCAAAATCTGTGACGACCTATATTTTTCATAAAAAATCCATTTTTTTATATGAAAATCTTATTTTTGCTGTATCTTCTTTAAATAGCGTCTAATCGAAAAAAGGACAAAAATCTGTGACGACTTATATTTTTCATAAAAAATCTTATGAAAATCTTATTTTTGCTGTATCTTCTTAAATAAGCGTCTAATCGAGAAAAGGACCAAAATCTGTGACGACCTATATTTTTCATAAAAAATCTTATGAAAATCTTATTTTTGCTGTATCTTCTTTAAATAGCGTCTAATCGAAAAAAGGACCAAAATCTGTGACGACCTATATTTTTCATAAAAAATCCATTTTTTTATATGAAAATCTTATTTTTGCTGTATCTTCTTTAAATAGCGTCTAATCGAAAAAAGGACCAAAATCTGTGACGACCTATATTTTTCATAAAAAATCCATTTTTTTATATGAAAATCTTATTTTTGCTGTATCTTCTTAAAACAGAGTCTAATCGAAAAAAGGACCAAAATCTGTGACGACCTATATTTTCATTAAAAATCCATATTTTTTATATGAAAATCTTATTTTTGCTGTATCTTCTTTAAATAGCGTCTAATCGAAAAAAGGACCAAAATCTGTGACGACCTATATTTTTCATAAAAAATCCATTTTTTTATATGAAAATCTTATTTTTGCTGTATCTTCTTAAAACAGCGTCTAATCGAAAAAAGGACCAAAATCTGTGACGACCTATATTTTCATTAAAAATCCATATTTTTTATATGAAAATCTTATTTTTGCTGTATCTTCTTTAAATAGCGTCTAATCGAAAAAAGGACCAAAATCTGTGACGACCTATATTTTTCATAAAAAATCCATTTTTTTATATGAAAATCTTATTTTTGCTGTATCTTCTTTAAATAGCGTCTAATCGAAAAAAGGACCAAAATCTGTGACGACCTATATTTTTCATAAAAAATCCATTTTTTTATATGAAAATCTTATTTTTGCTGTATCTTCTTTAAATAGCGTCTAATCGAAAAAAGGACAAAAATCTGTGACGACTTATATTTTTCATAAAAAATCTTATGAAAATCTTATTTTTGCTGTATCTTCTTAAATAAGCGTCTAATCGAGAAAAGGACCAAAATCTGTGACGACCTATATTTTTCATAAAAAATCCATTTTTTTATATGAAAATCTTATTTTTGCTGTATCTTCTTTAAATAGCGTCTAATCGAAAAAAGGACCAAAATCTGTGACGACCTATATTTTTCATAAAAAATCCATTTTTTTATATGAAAATCTTATTTTTGCTGTATCTTCTTAAAACAGCGTCTAATCGAAAAAAGGACCAAAATCTGTGACGACCTATATTTTTCATAAAAAATCCATTTTTTTATATGAAAATCTTATTTTTGCTGTATCTTCTTTAAATAGCGTCTAATCGAAAAAAGGACCAAAATCTGTGACGACCTATATTTTTCATAAAAAATCCATATTTTTTATATGAAAATCTTATTTTTGCTGTATCTTCTTTAAATAGCGTCTAATCGAAAAAAGGACCAAAATCTGTGACGACCTATATTTTTCATAAAAAATCCATTTTTTTATATGAAAATCTTATTTTTGCTGTATCTTCTTTAAATAGCGTCTAATCGAAAAAAGGACCAAAATCTGTGACGACATATATTTTTCATAAAAAATCCATTTTTTTATATGAAAATCTTATTTTTGCTGTATCTTCTTTAAATAGCGTCTAATCGAAAAAAGGACCAAAATCTGTGACGACCTATATTTTTCATAAAAAATCCATTTTTTTATATGAAAATCTTATTTTTGCTGTATTTCTTTAAATAGCGTCTAATCGAAAAAAGGACCAAAATCTGTGACGACCTATATTTTACATAAAAAATCCATTTTTTTATATGAAAATCTTATTTTTGCTGTATCTTCTTTAAATAGCGTCTAATCGAAAAAAGGACCAAAATCTGTGACGACCTATATTTTTCATAAAAAATCCATTTTTTTATATGAAAATCTTATTTTTGCTGTATCTTCTTTAAATAGCGTCTAATCGAAAAAAGGACCAAAATCTGTGACGACCTATATTTTTCATAAAAAATCCATTTTTTTATATGAAAATCTTATTTTTGCTGTATCTTCTTTAAATAGCGTCTAATCGAAAAAAGGACAAAAATCTGTGACGACCTATATTTTTCATAAAAAATCTTATGAAAATCTTATTTTTGCTGTATCTTCTTTAAATAGCGTCTAATCGAAAAAAGGACCAAAATCTGTGACGACCTATATTTTTCATAAAAAATCCATTTTTTTATATGAAAATCTTATTTTTGCTGTATCTTCTTAAAACAGCGTCTAATCGAAAAAAGGACCAAAATCTGTGACGACCTATATTTTTCATAAAAAATCCATTTTTTTATATGAAAATCTTATTTTTGCTGTATCTTCTTAAAACAGCGTCTAATCGAAAAAAGGACCAAAATCTGTGACGACCTATATTTTTCATAAAAAATCCATTTTTTTATATGAAAATCTTATTTTTGCTGTATCTTCTTTAAATAGCGTCTAATCGAAAAAAGGACCAAAATCTGCGACGACCTATATTTTTCATAAAAAATCCATTTTTTTATATGAAAATCTTATTTTTGCTGTATCTTCTTTAAATAGCGTCTAATCGAAAAAAGGACCAAAATCTGTGACGACCTATATTTTTCATAAAAAATCCATTTTTTTATATGAAAATCTTATTTTTGCTGTATCTTCTTTAAATAGCGTCTAATCGAAAAAAGGACCAAAATCTGTGACGACCTATATTTTTCATAAAAAATCCATTTTTTTATATGAAAATCTTATTTTTGCTGTATCTTCTTTAAATAGCGTCTAATCGAAAAAAGGACCAAAATCTGCGACGACCTATATTTTTCATAAAAAATCCATTTTTTTATATGAAAATCTTATTTTTGCTGTATCTTCTTTAAATAGCGTCTAATCGAAAAAAGGACAAAAATCTGTGACGACCTATATTTTTCATAAAAAATCTTATGAAAATCTTATTTTTGCTGTATCTTCTTTAAATAGCGTCTAATCGAAAAAAGGACCAAAATCTGTGACGACCTATATTTTTCATAAAAAATCCATTTTTTTATATGAAAATCTTATTTTTGCTGTATCTTCTTTAAATAGCGTCTAATCGAGAAAAGGACCAAAATCTGTGACGACCTATATTTTTCATAAAATATCCATATTTTTTATATGAAAATCTTATTTTTGCTGTATCTTCTTAAAACAGCGTCTAATCGAAAAAAGGACCAAAATCTGTGACGACCCATATTTTTCATAAAAAATCCATTTTTTTATATGAAAATCTTATTTTTGCTGTATCTTCTTAAAACAGCGTCTAATCGAAAAAAGGACCAAAATCTGTGACGACCTATATTTTTCATAAAAAATCCATTTTTTTATATGAAAATCTTATTTTTGCTGTATCT
This sequence comes from Phasia obesa, assembly GCA_949628195.1. NCBI lineage: Eukaryota > Metazoa > Arthropoda > Insecta > Diptera > Tachinidae > Phasia > Phasia obesa. The sequence goes on along the minus strand of OX451215.1, from coordinate 208,076,353 downwards.
TCTTTAAATAGCGTCTAATCGAAAAAAGGACCAAAATCTGCGACGACCTATATTTTTCATAAAAAATCCATTTTTTTATATGAAAATCTTATTTTTGCTGTATCTTCTTTAAATAGCGTCTAATCGAAAAAAGGACCAAAATCTGTGACGACCTATATTTTTCATAAAAAATCCATTTTTTTATATGAAAATCTTATTTTTGCTGTATCTTCTTTAAATAGCGTCTAATCGAAAAAAGGACAAAAATCTGTGACGACCTATATTTTTCATAAAAAATCTTATGAAAATCTTATTTTTGCTGTATCTTCTTTAAATAGCGTCTAATCGAAAAAAGGACCAAAATCTGTGACGACCTATATTTTACATAAAAAATCCATTTTTTTATATGAAAATCTTATTTTTGCTGTATCTTCTTTAAATAGCGTCTAATCGAAAAAAGGACAAAAATCTGTGACGACCTATATTTTTCATAAAAAATCTTATGAAAATCTTATTTTTGCTGTATCTTCTTTAAATAGCGTCTAATCGAAAAAAGGACCAAAATCTGTGACGACCTATATTTTTCATAAAAAATCCATTTTTTTATATGAAAATCTTATTTTTGCTGTATCTTCTTTAAATAGCGTCTAATCGAGAAAAGGACCAAAATCTGTGACGACCTATATTTTTCATAAAATATCCATATTTTTTATATGAAAATCTTATTTTTGCTGTATCTTCTTAAAACAGCGTCTAATCGAAAAAAGGACCAAAATCTGTGACGACCCATATTTTTCATAAAAAATCCATTTTTTTATATGAAAATCTTATTTTTGCTGTATCTTCTTAAAACAGCGTCTAATCGAAAAAAGGACCAAAATCTGTGACGACCTATATTTTTCATAAAAAATCCATTTTTTTATATGAAAATCTTATTTTTGCTGTATCTTCTTTAAATAGCGTCTAATCGAAAAAAGGACCAAAATCTGCGACGACCTATATTTTTCATAAAAAATCCATTTTTTTATATGAAAATCTTATTTTTGCTGTATCTTCTTTAAATAGCGTCTAATCGAAAAAAGGACCAAAATCTGTGACGACCTATATTTTTCATAAAAAATCCATTTTTTTATATGAAAATCTTATTTTTGCTGTATCTTCTTTAAATAGCGTCTAATCGAAAAAAGGACAAAAATCTGTGACGACCTATATTTTTCATAAAAAATCTTATGAAAATCTTATTTTTGCTGTATCTTCTTAAAACAGCGTCTAATCGAAAAAAGGACCAAAATCTGTGACGACCTATATTTTTCATAAAAAATCCATTTTTTTATATGAAAATCTTATTTTTGCTGTATCTTCTTAAAACAGCGTCTAATCGAAAAAAGGACCAAAATCTGTGACGACCTATATTTTTCATAAAAAATCCATTTTTTTATATGAAAATCTTATTTTTGCTGTATCTTCTTTAAATAGCGTCTAATCGAAAAAAGGACAAAAATCTGTGACGACCTATATTTTTCATAAAAAATCTTATGAAAATCTTATTTTTGCTGTATCTTCTTTAAATAGCGTCTAATCGAAAAAAGGACCAAAATCTGTGACGACCTATATTTTTCATAAAAAATCCATTTTTTTATATGAAAATCTTATTTTTGCTGTATCTTCTTTAAATAGCGTCTAATCGAAAAAAGGACAAAAATCTGTGACGACCTATATTTTTCATAAAAAATCTTATGAAAATCTTATTTTTGCTGTATCTTCTTTAAATAGCGTCTAATCGAAAAAAGGACCAAAATCTGTGACGACCTATATTTTACATAAAAAATCCATTTTTTTATATGAAAATCTTATTTTTGCTGTATCTTCTTTAAATAGCGTCTAATCGAAAAAAGGACCAAAATCTGTGACGACCTATATTTTACATAAAAAATCCATTTTTTTATATGAAAATCTTATTTTTGCTGTATCTTCTTAAAACAGCGTCTAATCGAAAAAAGGACCAAAATCTGTGACGACCTATATTTTTCATAAAAAATCCATTTTTTTATATGAAAAGCTTATTTTTGCTGTATCTTCTTTAAATAGCGTCTAATCGAAAAAAGGACCAAAATCTGTGACGACCTATATTTTTCATAAAAAATCCATTTTTTTATATGAAATTCTTATTTTTGCTGTATCTTCTTTAAATAGCGTCTAATCGAAAAAAGGACAAAAATCTGTGACGACCTATATTTTTCATAAAAAAATCTTATGAAAATCTTATTTTTGCTGTATCTTCTTTAAATAGCGTCTAATCGAAAAAAGGACCAAAATCTGTGACGACCTATATTTTTCATAAAAAATCCATTTTTTTATATGAAAATCTTATTTTTGCTGTATCTTCTTAAAACAGCGTCTAATCGAAAAAAGGACCAAAATCTGTGACGACCTATATTTTTCATAAAAAATGCATTTTTTTATATGAAAATCTTATTTTTGCTGTATCTTCTTTAAATAGAGTCTAATCGAGAAAAGGACCAAAATCTGTGACGACCTATATTTTTCATAAAATATCCATATTTTTTATATGAAAATCTTATTTTTGCTGTATCTTCTTAAAACAGCGTCTAATCGAAAAAAGGACCAAAATCTGTGACGACCCATATTTTTCATAAAAAATCCATTTTTTTATATGAAAATCTTATTTTTGCTGTATCTTCTTAAAACAGCGTCTAATCGAAAAAAGGACCAAAATCTGTGACGACCTATATTTTTCATAAAAAATCCATTTTTTTATATGAAAATCTTATTTTTGCTGTATCTTCTTTAAATAGCGTCTAATCGAAAAAAGGACCAAAATCTGTGACGACCTATATTTTTCATAAAAAATCTTATGAAAATCTTATTTTTGCTGTATCTTTTTAAATAAGCGTCTAATCGAGAAAAGGACCAAAATCTGTGACGACCTATATTTTTCATAAAAAATGCATTTTTTTATATGAAAATCTTATTTTTGCTGTATCTTCTTTAAATAGCGTCTAATCGAAAAAAGGACCAAAATCTGTGACGACCTATATTTTTCATAAAAAATCTTATGAAAATCTTATTTTTGCTGTATCTTCTTTAAATAGCGTCTAATCGAAAAAAGGACCAAAATCTGTGACGACCTATATTTTACATAAAAAATCCATTTTTTTATATGAAAATCTTATTTTTGCTGTATCTTCTTTAAATAGCGTCTAATCGAAAAAAGGACCAAAATCTGTGACGACCTATATTTTTCATAAAAAATCCATTTTTTTATATGAAAATCTTATTTTTGCTGTATCTTCTTTAAATAGCGTCTAATCGAAAAAAGGACCAAAATCTGTGACGACCTATATTTTTCATAAAAAATCCATTTTTTTATATGAAAATCTTATTTTTGCTGTATCTTCTTTAAATAGCGTCTAATCGAAAAAAGGACAAAAATCTGTGACGACCTATATTTTTCATAAAAAATCTTATGAAAATCTTATTTTTGCTGTATCTTCTTTAAATAGCGTCTAATCGAAAAAAGGACCAAAATCTGTGACGACCTATATTTTTCATAAAAAATCCATTTTTTTATATGAAAATCTTATTTTTGCTGTATCTTCTTAAAACAGCGTCTAATCGAAAAAAGGACCAAAATCTGTGACGACCTATATTTTTCATAAAAAATCCATTTTTTTATATGAAAATCTTATTTTTGCTGTATCTTCTTAAAACAGCGTCTAATCGAAAAAAGGACCAAAATCTGTGACGACCTATATTTTTCATAAAAAATCCATTTTTTTATATGAAAATCTTATTTTTGCTGTATCTTCTTTAAATAGCGTCTAATCGAAAAAAGGACCAAAATCTGCGACGACCTATATTTTTCATAAAAAATCCATTTTTTTATATGAAAATCTTATTTTTGCTGTATCTTCTTTAAATAGCGTCTAATCGAAAAAAGGACCAAAATCTGTGACGACCTATATTTTTCATAAAAAATCCATTTTTTTATATGAAAATCTTATTTTTGCTGTATCTTCTTTAAATAGCGTCTAATCGAAAAAAGGACCAAAATCTGTGACGACCTATATTTTTCATAAAAAATCCATTTTTTTATATGAAAATCTTATTTTTGCTGTATCTTCTTTAAATAGCGTCTAATCGAAAAAAGGACCAAAATCTGCGACGACCTATATTTTTCATAAAAAATCCATTTTTTTATATGAAAATCTTATTTTTGCTGTATCTTCTTTAAATAGCGTCTAATCGAAAAAAGGACAAAAATCTGTGACGACCTATATTTTTCATAAAAAATCTTATGAAAATCTTATTTTTGCTGTATCTTCTTTAAATAGCGTCTAATCGAAAAAAGGACCAAAATCTGTGACGACCTATATTTTTCATAAAAAATCCATTTTTTTATATGAAAATCTTATTTTTGCTGTATCTTCTTTAAATAGCGTCTAATCGAGAAAAGGACCAAAATCTGTGACGACCTATATTTTTCATAAAATATCCATATTTTTTATATGAAAATCTTATTTTTGCTGTATCTTCTTAAAACAGCGTCTAATCGAAAAAAGGACCAAAATCTGTGACGACCCATATTTTTCATAAAAAATCCATTTTTTTATATGAAAATCTTATTTTTGCTGTATCTTCTTAAAACAGCGTCTAATCGAAAAAAGGACCAAAATCTGTGACGACCTATATTTTTCATAAAAAATCCATTTTTTTATATGAAAATCTTATTTTTGCTGTATCTTCTTTAAATAGCGTCTAATCGAAAAAAGGACCAAAATCTGCGACGACCTATATTTTTCATAAAAAATCCATTTTTTTATATGAAAATCTTATTTTTGCTGTATCTTCTTTAAATAGCGTCTAATCGAAAAAAGGACCAAAATCTGTGACGACCTATATTTTTCATAAAAAATCCATTTTTTTATATGAAAATCTTATTTTTGCTGTATCTTCTTTAAATAGCGTCTAATCGAAAAAAGGACAAAAATCTGTGACGACCTATATTTTTCATAAAAAATCTTATGAAAATCTTATTTTTGCTGTATCTTCTTTAAATAGCGTCTAATCGAAAAAAGGACCAAAATCTGTGACGACCTATATTTTACATAAAAAATCCATTTTTTTATATGAAAATCTTATTTTTGCTGTATCTTCTTTAAATAGCGTCTAATCGAAAAAAGGACCAAAATCTGTGACGACCTATATTTTACATAAAAAATCCATTTTTTTATATGAAAATCTTATTTTTGCTGTATCTTCTTAAAACAGCGTCTAATCGAAAAAAGGACCAAAATCTGTGACGACCTATATTTTTCATAAAAAATCCATTTTTTTATATGAAAAGCTTATTTTTGCTGTATCTTCTTTAAATAGCGTCTAATCGAAAAAAGGACCAAAATCTGTGACGACCTATATTTTTCATAAAAAATCCATTTTTTTATATGAAATTCTTATTTTTGCTGTATCTTCTTTAAATAGCGTCTAATCGAAAAAAGGACAAAAATCTGTGACGACCTATATTTTTCATAAAAAATCTTATGAAAATCTTATTTTTGCTGTATCTTCTTTAAATAGCGTCTAATCGAAAAAAGGACCAAAATCTGTGACGACCTATATTTTTCATAAAAAATCCATTTTTTTATATGAAAATCTTATTTTTGCTGTATCTTCTTAAAACAGCGTCTAATCGAAAAAAGGACCAAAATCTGTGACGACCTATATTTTTCATAAAAAATCCATTTTTTTATATGAAAATCTTATTTTTGCTGTATCTTCTTTAAATAGAGTCTAATCGAGAAAAGGACCAAAATCTGTGACGACCTATATTTTTCATAAAATATCCATATTTTTTATATGAAAATCTTATTTTTGCTGTATCTTCTTAAAACAGCGTCTAATCGAAAAAAGGACCAAAATCTGTGACGACCCATATTTTTCATAAAAAATCCATTTTTTTATATGAAAATCTTATTTTTGCTGTATCTTCTTAAAACAGCGTCTAATCGAAAAAAGGACCAAAATCTGTGACGACCTATATTTTTCATAAAAAATCCATTTTTTTATATGAAAATCTTATTTTTGCTGTATCTTCTTTAAATAGCGTCTAATCGAAAAAAGGACCAAAATCTGTGACGACCTATATTTTTCATAAAAAATCCATTTTTTTTATATGAAAATCTTATTTTTGCTGTATCTTCTTTAAATAGCGTCTAATCGAAAAAAGGACCAAAATCTGCGACGACCTATATTTTTCATAAAAAATCTTATGAAAATCTTATTTTTGCTGTATCTTCTTTAAATAGCGTCTAATCGAAAAAACGACCAAAATCTGTGACGACCTATATTTTTCATAAAAAATCCATTTTTTTATATGAAAATCTTATTTTTGCTGTATCTTCTTTAAATAGCGTCTAATCGAAAAAAGGACAAAAATCTGTGACGACCTATATTTTTCATAAAAAATCTTATGAAAATCTTATTTTTGCTGTATCTTTTTAAATAAGCGTCTAATCGAGAAAAGGACCAAAATCTGTGACGACCTATATTTTTCATAAAAAATGCATTTTTTTATATGAAAATCTTATTTTTGCTGTATCTTCTTTAAATAGCGTCTAATCGAAAAAAGGACCAAAATCTGTGACGACCTATATTTTTCATAAAAAATCTTATGAAAATCTTATTTTTGCTGTATCTTTTTAAATAAGCGTCTAATCGAAAAAAGGACCAAAATCTGTGACGACCTATATTTTTCATAAAAAATCCATTTTTTTATATGAAAATCTTATTTTTGCTGTATCTTCTTTAAATAGCGTCTAATCGAAAAAAGGACCAAAATCTGTGACGACCTACATTTTTCATAAAAAATCTATTTTTTTATATGAAAATTTTATTTTTGCTGTATCTTCTTTAAATAGCGTCTAATCGAAAAAAGGACCAAAATCTGTGACGACCTATATTTTTCATAAAAAATCCATTTTTTATATGAAAATCTTATTTTTGCTGTATCTTCTTAAAACAGCGTCTAATCGAAAAAAGGACCAAAATCTGTGACGACCTATATTTTTCATAAAAAATCCATTTTTTTATATGAAAATCTTATTTTTGCTGTATCTTCTTTAAATAGCGTTTAATCGAAAAAAGGACCAAAATCTGTGACGACCTACATTTTTCATAAAAAATCTATTTTTTTATATGAAAATTTTATTTTTGCTGTATCTTCTTTAAATAGCGTCTAATCGAAAAAAGGACCAAAATCTGTGACGACCTATATTTTACATAAAAAATCCATTTTTTTATATGAAAATCTTATTTTTGCTGTATCTTCTTAAAACAGCGTCTAATCGAGAAAAGGACCAAAATCTGTGACGACCTATATTTTTCATAAAAAATCCATTTTTTTATATGAAAATCTTATTTTTGCTGTATCTTCTTTAAATAGCGTCTAATCGAAAAAAGGACCAAAATCTGTGACGACCTACATTTTTCATAAAAAATCTATTTTTTTATATGAAAATTTTATTTTTGCTGTATCTTCTTTAAATAGCGTCTAATCGAAAAAAGGACCAAAATCTGTGACGACCTATATTTTTCATAAAAAATCCATTTTTTTATATGAAAATCTTATTTTTGCTGTATCTTCTTAAAACAGCGTCTAATCGAAAAAGGACCAAAATCTGTGACGACACCTATATTTTTCATAAAAAATCCATTTTTTTATATGAAAATCTTATTTTTGCTGTATCTTCTTTAAATAGCGTCTAATCGAAAAAAGGACCAAAATCTGTGACGACCTACATTTTTCATAAAAAATCTATTTTTTTATATGAAAATTTTATTTTTGCTGTATCTTCTTTAAATAGCGTCTAATCGAAAAAAGGACCAAAATCTGTGACGACCTATATTTTACATAAAAAATCCATTTTTTATATGAAAATCTTATTTTTGCTGTATCTTCTTTAAACAGCGTCTAATCGAGAAAAGGACCAAAATCTGTGACGACCTATATTTTTCATAAAAAATCCATTTTTTTATATGAAAATCTTATTTTTGCTGTATCTTCTTAAAACAGCGTCTAATCGAAAAAAGGACCAAAATCTGTGACGACCTATATTTTTCATAAAAAATCCATTTTTTTATATGAAAATCTTATTTTTGCTGTATCTTCTTTAAATAGCGTCTAATCGAAAAAAGGACCAAAATCTGTGACGACCTACATTTTTCATAAAAAATCTATTTTTTTATATGAAAATTTTATTTTTGCTGTATCTTCTTTAAATAGCGTCTAATCGAAAAAAGGACCAAAATCTGTGACGACCTATATATTACATAAAAAATCCATTTTTTTATATGAAAATCTTATTTTTGCTGTATCTTCTTAAAACAGCGTCTAATCGAGAAAAGGACCAAAATCTGTGACGACCTATATTTTTCATAAAAAATCCATTTTTTTATATGAAAATCTTATTTTTGCTGTATCTTCTTTAAATAGCGTCTAATCGAAAAAAGGACCAAAATCTGTGACGACCTACATTTTTCATAAAAAATCTATTTTTTTATATGAAAATTTTATTTTTGCTGTATCTTCTTTAAATAGCGTCTAATCGAAAAAAGGACCAAAATCTGTGACGACCTATATTTTTCATAAAAAATCCATTTTTTTATATGAAAATCTTATTTTTGCTGTATCTTCTTAAAACAGCGTCTAATCGAAAAAAGGACCAAAATCTGTGACGACCTATATTTTTCATAAAAAATCCATTTTTTTATATGAAAATCTAATCGAAAAAAGGACCAAAATCTGTGACGACCTATATTTTTCATAAAAAATCCATTTTTTATATGAAAATCTTATTTTTGCTGTATCTTCTTGAAACAGCGTCTAATCGAAAAAAGGACCAAAATCTGTGACGACCTATATTTTTCAAAAAAAATCTATTTTTTTATATGAAAATTTTATTTTTGCTGTATCTTCTTTAAATAGCGTCTAATCGAAAAAAGGACCAAAATCTGTGACGACCTATATTTTACATAAAAAATCCATTTTTTTATATGAAAATCTTATTTTTGCTGTATCTTCTTAAAACAGCGTCTAATCGAGAAAAGGACCAAAATCTGTGACGACCTATATTTTTCGTAAAAAATCCATTTTTTTATATGAAAATCTTATTTTTGCTGTATCTTCTTTAAATAGCGTCTAATCGAAAAAAGGACCAAAATCTGTGACGACCTACATTTTTCTAAAAAAATCTATTTTAAAAAACAAAAAATCTATTTTAAAAAATAAAAAATCTATTTTAAAAAATAAAAAATCTATTTTATATGAAAATTTTATTTTTGCTGTATCTTCTTTAAATAGCGTCTAATCGAAAAAAGGACAAAAATCTGTGACGACCTACATTTTTCATAAAAAATCTATTTTTTTATATGAAAATTTTATTTTTGCTGTATCTTCTTTAAATAGCGTCTAATCGAAAAAAGGACCAAAATCTGTGACGACCTATATTTTTCATAAAAAATCCATTTTTTTATATGAAAATCTTATTTTTGCTGTATCTTCTTTAAATAGCGTCTAATCGAAAAAAGGACAAAAATCTGTGACGACTTATATTTTTCATAAAAAATCTTATGAAAATCTTATTTTTGCTGCATCTTCTTAAATAAGCGTCTAATCGAGAAAAGGACCAAAATCTGTGACGACCTATATTTTTCATAAAAAATCTATTTTTTTTATATGAAAATCTTATTTTTGCTGTATCTTCTTTAAATAGCGTCTAATCGAAAAAAGGACAAAAATCTGTGACGACTTATATTTTTCATAAAAAATCTTATGAAAATCTTATTTTTGCTGTATCTTCTTTAAATAGCGTCTAATCGAAAAAAGGACAAAAATCTGTGACGACCTACATTTTTCATAAAAAATCTATTTTTTTATATGAAAATTTTATTTTTGCTGTATCTTCTTTAAATAGCGTCTAATCGAAAAAAGGACCAAAATCTGTGACGACCTATATTTTTCATAAAAAATCCATTTTTTTATATGAAAATCTTATTTTTGCTGTATCTTCTTAAAACAGCGTCTAATCGAAAAAAGGACCAAAATCTGTGACGACCTATATTTTTCATAAAAAAATCCATTTTTTATATGAAAATCTTATTTTTGCTGTATCTTCTTGAAACAGCGTCTAATCGAAAAAAGGACCAAAATCTGTGACGACCTATATTTTTCAAAAAAAATCTATTTTTTTATATGAAAATTTTATTTTTGCTGTATCTTCTTTAAATAGCGTCTAATCGAAAAAAGGACCAAAATCTGTGACGACCTATATTTTACATAAAAAATCCATTTTTTATATGAAAATCTTATTTTTGCTGTATCTTCTTAAAACAGCGTCTAATCGAGAAAAGGACCAAAATCTGTGACGACCTATATTTTTCATAAAAAAATCCATTTTTTTATATGAAAATCTTATTTTTGCTGTATCTTCTTAAAACAGCGTCTAATCGAAAAAAGGACCAAAATCTGTGACGACCTATATTTTTCATAAAAAATCCATTTTTTTATATGAAAATCTTATTTTTGCTGTATCTTCTTTAAATAGCGTCTAATCGAAAAAAGGACCAAAATCTGTGACGACCTACATTTTTCATAAAAAATCTATTTTTTTATATGAAAATTTTATTTTTGCTGTATCTTCTTTAAATAGCGTCTAATCGAAAAAAGGACCAAAATCTGTGACGACCTATATTTTACATAAAAAATCCATTTTTTTATATGAAAATCCTATTTTTGCTGTATCTTCTTAAAACAGCGTCTAATCGAGAAAAGGACCAAAATCTGTGACGACCTATATTTTTCATAAAAAATCCATTTTTTTATATGAAAATCTTATTTTTGCTGTATCTTCTTTAAATAGCGTCTAATCGAAAAAAGGACCAAAATCTGTGACGACCTACATTTTTCATAAAAAATCTATTTTTTTATATGAAAATTTTATTTTTGCTGTATCTTCTTTAAATAGCGTCTAATCGAAAAAAGGACCAAAATCTGTGACGACCTATATTTTACATAAAAAATCCATTTTTTTATATGAAAATCTTATTTTTGCTGTATCTTCTTAAAACAGCGTCTAATCGAGAAAAGGACCAAAATCTGTGACGACCTATATTTTTCATAAAAAATCCATTTTTTTATATGAAAATCTTATTTTTGCTGTATCTTCTTAAAACAGCGTCTAATCGAAAAAAGGACCAAAATATGTGACGACCTATATTTTTCATAAAAAATCCATTTTTTTATATGAAAATCTTATTTTTGCTGTATCTTCTTTAAATAGCGTCTAATCGAAAAAAGGACCAAAATCTGTGACGACCTACATTTTTCATAAAAAATCTATTTTTTTATATGAAAATTTTATTTTTGCTGTATCTTCTTTAAATAGCGTCTAATCGAAAAAAGGACCAAAATCTGTGACGACCTATATATTACATAAAAAATCCATTTTTTATATGAAAATCTTATTTTTGCTGTATCTTCTTAAAACAGCGTCTAATCGAGAAAAGGACCAAAATCTGTGACGACCTATATTTTTCATAAAAAATCCATTTTTTTATATGAAAATCTTATTTTTGCTGTATCTTCTTTAAATAGCGTCTAATCGAAAAAAGGACCAAAATCTGTGACGACCTACATTTTTCATAAAAAATCTATTTTTTTATATGAAAATTTTATTTTTGCTGTATCTTCTTTAAATAGCGTCTAATCGAAAAAAGGACCAAAATCTGTGACGACCTATATTTTTCATAAAAAATCCATTTTTTTATATGAAAATCTTATTTTTGCTGTATCTTCTTAAAACAGCGTCTAATCGAAAAAAGGACCAAAATCTGTCACGACCTATATTTTTCATAAAAAATCCATTTTTTTATATGAAAATCTAATCGAAAAAAGGACCAAAATCTGTGACGACCTATATTTTTCATAAAAAATCCATTTTTTTATATGAAAATCTTATTTTTGCTGTATCTTCTTAAAACAGCGTCTAATCGAAAAAAGGACCAAAATCTGTGACGACCTATATTTTTCATAAAAAATCCATTTTTTTATATGAAAATCTAATCGAAAAAAGGACCAAAATCTGTGACGACCTATATTTTTCATAAAAAATCCATTTTTTATATGAAAATCTTATTTTTGCTGTATCTTCTTGAAACAGCGTCTAATCGAAAAAAGGACCAAAATCTGTGACGACCTATATTTTTCAAAAAAAATCTATTTTTTTATATGAAAATTTTATTTTTGCTGTATCTTCTTTAAATAGCGTCTAATCGAAAAAAGGACCAAAATCTGTGACGACCTATATTTTACATAAAAAATCCATTTTTTTATATGAAAATCTTATTTTTGCTGTATCTTCTTAAAACAGCGTCTAATCGAGAAAAGGACCAAAATCTGTGACGACCTATATTTTTCGTAAAAAATCCATTTTTTTATATGAAAATCTTATTTTTGCTGTATCTTCTTTAAATAGCGTCTAATCGAAAAAAGGACCAAAATCTGTGACGACCTACATTTTTCTAAAAAAATCTATTTTAAAAAACAAAAAATCTATTTTAAAAAATAAAAAATCTATTTTAAAAAATAAAAAATCTATTTTATATGAAAATTTTATTTTTGCTGTATCTTCTTTAAATAGCGTCTAATCGAAAAAAGGACAAAAATCTGTGACGACCTACATTTTTCATAAAAAATCTATTTTTTTATATGAAAATTTTATTTTTGCTGTATCTTCTTTAAATAGCGTCTAATCGAAAAAAGGACCAAAATCTGTGACGACCTATATTTTTCATAAAAAATCCATTTTTTTATATGAAAATCTTATTTTTGCTGTATCTTCTTTAAATAGCGTCTAATCGAAAAAAGGACAAAAATCTGTGACGACTTATATTTTTCATAAAAAATCTTATGAAAATCTTATTTTTGCTGCATCTTCTTAAATAAGCGTCTAATCGAGAAAAGGACCAAAATCTGTGACGACCTATATTTTTCATAAAAAATCTATTTTTTTTATATGAAAATCTTATTTTTGCTGTATCTTCTTTAAATAGCGTCTAATCGAAAAAAGGACAAAAATCTGTGACGACTTATATTTTTCATAAAAAATCTTATGAAAATCTTATTTTTGCTGTATCTTCTTTAAATAGCGTCTAATCGAAAAAAGGACAAAAATCTGTGACGACCTACATTTTTCATAAAAAATCTATTTTTTTATATGAAAATTTTATTTTTGCTGTATCTTCTTTAAATAGCGTCTAATCGAAAAAAGGACCAAAATCTGTGACGACCTATATTTTTCATAAAAAATCCATTTTTTTATATGAAAATCTTATTTTTGCTGTATCTTCTTTAAATAGCGTCTAATCGAAAAAAGGACAAAAATCTGTGACGACTTATATTTTTCATAAAAAATCTTATGAAAATCTTATTTTTGCTGCATCTTCTTAAATAAGCGTCTAATCGAGAAAAGGACCAAAATCTGTGACGACCTATATTTTTCATAAAAAATCTATTTTTTTTATATGAAAATCTTATTTTTGCTGTATCTTCTTTAAATAGCGTCTAATCGAAAAAAGGACAAAAATCTGTGACGACTTATATTTTTCATAAAAAATCTTATGAAAATCTTATTTTTGCTGTATCTTCTTTAAATAGCGTCTAATCGAAAAAAGGACAAAAATCTGTGACGACCTACATTTTTCATAAAAAATCTATTTTTTTATATGAAAATTTTATTTTTGCTGTATCTTCTTTAAATAGCGTCTAATCGAAAAAAGGACCAAAATCTGTGACGACCTATATTTTTCATAAAAAATCCATTTTTTTATATGAAAATCTTATTTTTGCTGTATCTTCTTAAAACAGCGTCTAATCGAAAAAAGGACCAAAATCTGTGACGACCTATATTTTTCATAAAAAAATCCATTTTTTATATGAAAATCTTATTTTTGCTGTATCTTCTTGAAACAGCGTCTAATCGAAAAAAGGACCAAAATCTGTGACGACCTATATTTTTCAAAAAAAATCTATTTTTTTATATGAAAATTTTATTTTTGCTGTATCTTCTTTAAATAGCGTCTAATCGAAAAAAGGACCAAAATCTGTGACGACCTATATTTTACATAAAAAATCCATTTTTTATATGAAAATCTTATTTTTGCTGTATCTTCTTAAAACAGCGTCTAATCGAGAAAAGGACCAAAATCTGTGACGACCTATATTTTTCATAAAAAAATCCATTTTTTTATATGAAAATCTTATTTTTGCTGTATCTTCTTAAAACAGCGTCTAATCGAAAAAAGGACCAAAATCTGTGACGACCTATATTTTTCATAAAAAATCCATTTTTTTATATGAAAATCTTATTTTTGCTGTATCTTCTTTAAATAGCGTCTAATCGAAAAAAGGACCAAAATCTGTGACGACCTACATTTTTCATAAAAAATCTATTTTTTTATATGAAAATTTTATTTTTGCTGTATCTTCTTTAAATAGCGTCTAATCGAAAAAAGGACCAAAATCTGTGACGACCTATATTTTTCATAAAAAATCCATTTTTTTATATGAAAATCTTATTTTTGCTGTATCTTCTTAAAACAGCGTCTAATCGAAAAAAGGACCAAAATCTGTGACGACCTATATTTTTCATAAAAAATCCATTTTTTTATATGAAAATCTTATTTTTGCTGTATCTTCTTTAAATAGCGTCTAATCGAAAAAAGGACCAAAATCTGTGACGACCTACATTTTTCATAAAAAATCTATTTTTTTATATGAAAATTTTATTTTTGCTGTATCTTCTTTAAATAGCGTCTAATCGAAAAAAGGACCAAAATCTGTGACGACCTATATTTTTCATAAAAAATCCATTTTTTATATGAAAATCTTATTTTTGCTGTATCTTCTTGAAACAGCGTCTATTCGAAAAAAGGACCAAAATCTGTGACGACCTATATTTTTCTAAAAAAATCTATTTTAAAAAATAAAAAATCTATTTTAAAAAATAAAAAATCTATTTTATATGAAAATTTTATTTTTGCTGTATCTTCTTTAAATAGCGTCTAATCGAAAAAAGGACCAAAATCTGTGACGACCTATATTTTTCATAAAAAATCCATTTTTTTATATGAAAATTTTATTTTTGCTGTGTCTTCTTTTTTTATATGAAAATCTTATTTTTGCTGTATCTTCTTTAAATAGCGTCTAATCGAAAAAAGGACCAAAATCTGTGACGACCTACATTTTTCTAAAAAAATCTATTTTAAAAAATAAAAAATCTATTTTAAAAAATAAAAAATCTATTTTATATGAAAATTTTATTTTTGCTGTATCTTCTTTAAATAGCGTCTAATCGAAAAAAGGACCAAAATCTGTGACGACCTATATTTTTCATAAAAAATCCATTTTTTTATATGAAAATCTTATTTTTGCTGTATCTTCTTAAAACAGCGTCTAATCGAAAAAAGGACCAAAATCTGTGACGACCTATATTTTTCATAAAAAATCCATTTTTTTATATGAAAATCTTATTTTTGCTGTATCTTCTTTAAATAGTGTCTAATCGAAAAAAGGACAAAAATCTGTGACGACTTATATTTTTCATAAAAAATCTTATGAAAATCTTATTTTTGCTGCATCTTCTTAAATAAGCGTCTAATCGAGAAAAGGACCAAAATCTGTGACGACCTATATTTTTCATAAAAAATCCATTTTTTTTAAATGAAAATCTTATTTTAGCTGTATCTTCTTAAATAAGCGTATAATCGAGAAAAGGACCAAAATCTGTGACGACCTATATTTTTCATAAAAAATCTATTTTTTTTATATGAAAATCTTATTTTTGCTGTATCTTCTTTAAATAGCGTCTAATCGAAAAAAGGACAAAAATCTGTGACGACTTATATTTTTCATAAAAAATCTTATGAAAATCTTCTTTAAATAGCGTCTAATCGAAAAAAGGACAAAAATCTGTGACGACTTATATTTTTCATAAAAAATCTTATGAAAATCTTATTTTTGCTGTATCTTCTTAAATAAGCGTCTAATCGAAAAAAGGACCAAAATCTGTGACGACCTATATTTTTCATAAAAAATCCATTTTTTTTATATGAAAATCTTATTTTTGCTGTATCTGTGACGAAAATTCATAAAAAATCTTATGAAAATCTTATTTTTGCTGTATCTTCTTTAAATAGCGTCTAATCGAAAAAAGGACAAAAATCTGTGACGACCTACATTTTTCATAAAAAATCTATTTTTTTATATGAAAATTTTATTTTTGCTGTATCTTCTTTAAATAGCGTCTAATCGAAAAAAGGACCAAAATCTGTGACGACCTATATTTTTCATAAAAAATCCATTTTTTTATATGAAAATCTTATTTTTGCTGTATCTTCTTTAAATAGCGTCTAATCGAAAAAAGGACCAAAATCTGTGACGACCTACATTTTTCATAAAAAATCTATTTTTTTATATGAAAATTTTATTTTTGCTGTATCTTCTTTAAATAGCGTCTAATCGAAAAAAGGACCAAAATCTGTGACGACCTATATTTTTCATAAAAAATCCATTTTTTTATATGAAAATCTTATTTTTGCTGTATCTTCTTTAAATAGCGTCTAATCGAAAAAAGGACCAAAATCTGTGACGACCTACATTTTTCATAAAAAATCTATTTTTTATATGAAAATTTTATTTTTGCTGTATCTTCTTTAAATAGCGTCTAATCGAAAAAAGGACCAAAATCTGTGACGACCTATATTTTTCATAAAAAATCCATTTTTTATATGAAAATCTTATTTTTGCTGTATCTTCTTGAAACAGCGTCTAATCGAAAAAAGGACCAAAATCTGTGACGACCTATATTTTTCAAAAAAAATCTATTTTTTTATATGAAAATTTTATTTTTGCTGTATCTTCTTTAAATAGCGTCTAATCGAAAAAAGGACCAAAATCTGTGACGACCTATATTTTACATAAAAAATCCATTTTTTTATATGAAAATCTTATTTTTGCTGTATCTTCTTAAAACAGCGTCTAATCGAGAAAAGGACCAAAATCTGTGACGACCTATATTTTTCATAAAAAATCCATTTTTTTATATGAAAATCTTATTTTTGCTGTATCTTCTTAAAACAGCGTCTAATCGAAAAAAGGACCAAAATCTGTGACGACCTATATTTTTCATAAAAAATCCATTTTTTTATATGAAAATCTTATTTTTGCTGTATCTTCTTTAAATAGCGTCTAATCGAAAAAAGGACCAAAATCTGTGACGACCTATATTTTTCATAAAAAATCCATTTTTTTATATGAAAATCTTATTTTTGCTGTATCTTCTTTAAATAGCGTCTAATCGAAAAAAGGACCAAAATCTGTGACGACCTACATTTTTCATAAAAAATCTATTTTTTTATATGAAAATTTTATTTTTGCTGTATCTTCTTTAAATAGCGTCTAATCGAAAAAACTACCAAAATCTGTGACGACCTATATATTACATAAAAAATCCATTTTTTTATATGAAAATCTTATTTTTGCTGTATCTTCTTAAAACAGCGTCTAATCGAGAAAAGGACCAAAATCTGTGACGACCTATATTTTTCATAAAAAATCCATTTTTTTATATGAAAATCTTATTTTTGCTGTATCTTCTTTAAATAGCGTCTAATCGAAAAAAGGACCAAAATCTGTGACGACCTACATTTTTCATAAAAAATCTATTTTTTTATATGAAAATTTTATTTTTGCTGTATCTTCTTTAAATAGCGTCTAATCGAAAAAAGGACCAAAATCTGTGACGACCTATATTTTTCATAAAAAATCCATTTTTTTATATGAAAATCTTATTTTTGCTGTATCTTCTTAAAACAGCGTCTAATCGAAAAAAGGACCAAAATCTGTGACCACCTATATTTTTCATAAAAAATCCATTTTTTTATATGAAAATCTTATTTTTGCTGTATCTTCTTTAAATAGCGTCTAATCGAAAAAAGGACCAAAATCTGTGACGACCTACATTTTTCATAAAAAATCTATTTTTTTATATGAAAATTTTATTTTTGCTGTATCTTCTTTAAATAGCGTCTAATCGAAAAAAGGATCAAAATCTGTGACGACCTATATTTTTCATAAAAAATCCATTTTTTATATGAAAATCTTATTTTTGCTGTATCTTTTTGAAACAGCGTCTAATCGAAAAAAGGACCAAAATCTGTGACGACCTATATTTTTCAAAAAAAATCTATTTTTTATATGAAAATTTTATTTTTGCTGTATCTTCTTTTTTTATATGAAAATCTTATTTTTGCTGTATCTTCTTTAAATAGCGTCTAATCGAAAAAAGGACCAAAATCTGTGACGACCTACATTTTTCTAAAAAAATCTATTTTAAAAAATAAAAAATCTATTTTAAAAAATCTATTTTATATGAAAATTTTATTTTTGCTGTATCTTCTTTAAATAGCGTCTAATCGAAAAAAGGACCAAAATCTGTGACGACCTATATTTTTCATAAAAAATCCATTTTTTTATATGAAAATCTTATTTTTGCTGTATCTTCTTAAAACAGCGTCTAATCGAAAAAAGGACCAAAATCTGTGACGACCTATATTTTTCATAAAAAATCCATTTTTTTATATGAAAATCTTATTTTTGCTGTATCTTCTTTAAATAGCGTCTAATCGAAAAAAGGACAAAAATCTGTGACGACTTATATTTTTCATAAAAAATCTTATGAAAATCTTATTTTTGCTGCATCTTCTTAAATAAGCGTCTAATCGAGAAAAGGACCAAAATCTGTGACGACCTATATTTTTCATAAAAAATCCATTTTTTTTAAATGAAAATCTTATTTTAGCTGTATCTTCTTAAATAAGCGTATAATCGAGAAAAGGACCAAAATCTGTGACGACCTATATTTTTCATAAAAAATCTATTTTTTTTATATGAAAATCTTATTTTTGCTGTATCTTCTTTAAATAGCGTCTAATCGAAAAAAGGACAAAAATCTGTGACGACTTATATTTTTCATAAAAAATCTTATGAAAATCTTCTTTAAATAGCGTCTAATCGAAAAAAGGACAAAAATCTGTGACGACTTATATTTTTCATAAAAAATCTTATGAAAATCTTATTTTTGCTGTATCTTCTTAAATAAGCGTCTAATCGAAAAAAGGACCAAAATCTGTGACGACCTATATTTTTCATAAAAAATCCATTTTTTTTATATGAAAATCTTATTTTTGCTGTATCTGTGACGAAAATTCATAAAAAATCTTATGAAAATCTTATTTTTGCTGTATCTTCTTTAAATAGCGTCTAATCGAAAAAAGGACCAAAATCTGTGACGACCTATATTTTTCATAAAAAATCCATTTTTTTATATGAAAATCTTATTTTTGCTGTATCTTCTTTAAATAGCGTCTAATCGAAAAAAGGACCAAAATCTGTGACGACCTACATTTTTCATAAAAAATCTATTTTTTTATATGAAAATTTTATTTTTGCTGTATCTTCTTTAAATAGCGTCTAATCGAAAAAAGGACCAAAATCTGTGACGACCTATATTTTTCATAAAAAATCCATTTTTTTATATGAAAATCTTATTTTTGCTGTATCTTCTTTAAATAGCGTCTAATCGAAAAAAGGACCAAAATCTGTGACGACCTACATTTTTCATAAAAAATCTATTTTTTTATATGAAAATTTTATTTTTGCTGTATCTTCTTTAAATAGCGTCTAATCGAAAAAAGGACCAAAATCTGTGACGACCTATATTTTTCATAAAAAATCCATTTTTTATATGAAAATCTTATTTTTGCTGTATCTTCTTGAAACAGCGTCTAATCGAAAAAAGGACCAAAATCTGTGACGACCTATATTTTTCAAAAAAAATCTATTTTTTTATATGAAAATTTTATTTTTGCTGTATCTTCTTTAAATAGCGTCTAATCGAAAAAAGGACCAAAATCTGTGACGACCTATATTTTACATAAAAAATCCATTTTTTTATATGAAAATCTTATTTTTGCTGTATCTTCTTAAAACAGCGTCTAATCGAGAAAAGGACCAAAATCTGTGACGACCTATATTTTTCATAAAAAATCCATTTTTTTATATGAAAATCTTATTTTTGCTGTATCTTCTTAAAACAGCGTCTAATCGAAAAAAGGACCAAAATCTGTGACGACCTATATTTTTCATAAAAAATCCATTTTTTTATATGAAAATCTTATTTTTGCTGTATCTTCTTTAAATAGCGTCTAATCGAAAAAAGGACCAAAATCTGTGACGACCTATATTTTTCATAAAAAATCCATTTTTTTATATGAAAATCTTATTTTTGCTGTATCTTCTTTAAATAGCGTCTAATCGAAAAAAGGACCAAAATCTGTGACGACCTACATTTTTCATAAAAAATCTATTTTTTTATATGAAAATTTTATTTTTGCTGTATCTTCTTTAAATAGCGTCTAATCGAAAAAAGGACCAAAATCTGTGACGACCTATATATTACATAAAAAATCCATTTTTTTATATGAAAATCTTATTTTTGCTGTATCTTCTTAAAACAGCGTCTAATCGAGAAAAGGACCAAAATCTGTGACGACCTATATTTTTCGTAAAAAATCCATTTTTTTATATGAAAATCTTATTTTTGCTGTATCTTCTTTAAATAGCGTCTAATCGAAAAAAGGACCAAAATCTGTGACGACCTACATTTTTCATAAAAAATCTATTTTTTTATATGAAAATTTTATTTTTGCTGTATCTTCTTTAAATAGCGTCTAATCGAAAAAAGGACCAAAATCTGTGACGACCTATATTTTTCATAAAAAATCCATTTTTTTATATGAAAATCTTATTTTTGCTGTATCTTCTTAAAACAGCGTCTAATCGAAAAAAGGACCAAAATCTGTGACCACCTATATTTTTCATAAAAAATCCATTTTTTTATATGAAAATCTTATTTTTGCTGTATCTTCTTTAAATAGCGTCTAATCGAAAAAAGGACCAAAATCTGTGACGACCTACATTTTTCATAAAAAATCTATTTTTTTATATGAAAATTTTATTTTTGCTGTATCTTCTTTAAATAGCGTCTAATCGAAAAAAGGACCAAAATCTGTGACGACCTATATTTTTCATAAAAAATCCATTTTTTATATGAAAATCTTATTTTTGCTGTATCTTCTTGAAACAGCGTCTAATCGAAAAAAGGACCAAAATCTGTGACGACCTATATTTTTCAAAAAAAATCTATTTTTTTATATGAAAATTTTATTTTTGCTGTATCTTCTTTTTTTATATGAAAATCTTATTTTTGCTGTATCTTCTTTAAATAGCGTCTAATCGAAAAAAGGACCAAAATCTGTGACGACCTACATTTTTCTAAAAAAATCTATTTTAAAAAATAAAAAATCTATTTTAAAAAATAAAAAATCTATTTTATATGAAAATCTTATTTTTGCTGTATCTTCTTAAAACAGCGTCTAATCGAAAAAAGGACCAAAATCTGTGACGACCTATATTTTTCATAAAAAATCCATTTTTTTATATGAAAATCTTATTTTTGCTGTATCTTCTTTAAATAGCGTCTAATCGAAAAAAGGACAAAAATCTGTGACGACTTATATTTTTCATAAAAAATCTTATGAAAATCTTATTTTTGCTGCATCTTCTTAAATAAGCGTCTAATCGAGAAAAGGACCAAAATCTGTGACGACCTATATTTTTCATAAAAAATCCATTTTTTTTAAATGAAAATCTTATTTTAGCTGTATCTTCTTAAATAAGCGTATAATCGAGAAAAGGACCAAAATCTGTGACGACCTATATTTTTCATAAAAAATCTATTTTTTTTATATGAAAATCTTATTTTTGCTGTATCTTCTTTAAATAGCGTCTAATCGAAAAAAGGACAAAAATCTGTGACGACTTATATTTTTCATAAAAAATCTTATGAAAATCTTCTTTAAATAGCGTCTAATCGAAAAAAGGACAAAAATCTGTGACGACTTATATTTTTCATAAAAAATCCATTTTTTTTATATGAAAATCTTATTTTTGCTGTATCTGTGACGAAAATGCATAAAAAATCTTATGAAAATCTTATTTTTGCTGTATCTTCTTTAAATAGCGTCTAATCGAAAAAAGGACAAAAATCTGTGACGACCTACATTTTTCATAAAAAATCTATTTTTTTATATGAAAATTTTATTTTTGCTGTATCTTCTTTAAATAGCGTCTAATCGAAAAAAGGACCAAAATCTGTGACGACCTATATTTTTCATAAAAAATCCATTTTTTTATATGAAAATCTTATTTTTGCTGTATCTTCTTTAAATAGCGTCTACTCGAAAAAAGGACCAAAATCTGTGACGACCTACATTTTTCATAAAAAATCTATTTTTTTATATGAAAATTTTATTTTTGCTGTATCTTCTTTAAATAGCGTCTAATCGAAAAAAGGACCAAAATCTGTGACGATCTATATTTTTCATAAAAAATCCATTTTTTTATATGAAAATCTTATTTTTGCTGTATCTTCTTAAAACAGCGTCTAATCGAAAAAAGGACCAAAATCTGTGACGACCTATATTTTTCATAAAAAATCCATTTTTTTATATGAAAATCTTATTTTTGCTGTATCTTCTTTAAATAGCGTCTAATCGAAAAAAGGACCAAAATCTGTGACGACCTATATTTTTCATAAAAAATCCATTTTTTTATATGAAAATCTTATTTTTGCTGTATCTTCTTAAAACAGCGTCTAATCGAAAAAAGGACCAAAATCTGTGACGACCTATATTTTTCATAAAAAATCCATTTTTTTATATGAAAATCTAATTTTTGCTGTATCTTCTTTAAATAGCGTCTAATCGAAAAAAGGACCAAAATCTGTGACGACCTACATTTTTCATAAAAAATCTATTTTTTTATATGAAAATTTTATTTTTGCTGTATCTTCTTTAAATAGCGTCTAATCGAAAAAAGGACCAAAATCTGTGACGACCTATATTTTTCATAAAAAATCCATTTTTTATATGAAAATCTTATTTTTGCTGTATCTTCTTGAAACAGCGTCTAATCGAAAAAAGGACCAAAATCTGTGACGACCTATATTTTTCAAAAAAAATCTATTTTTTTATATGAAAATTTTATTTTTGCTGTATCTTCTTTAAATAGCGTCTAATCGAAAAAAGGACCAAAATCTGTGACGACCTATATTTTACATAAAAAATCCATTTTTTTATATGAAAATCTTATTTTTGCTGTATCTTCTTAAAACAGCGTCTAATCGAGAAAAGGACCAAAATCTGTGACGACCTATATTTTTCATAAAAAATCCATTTTTTTATATGAAAATCTTATTTTTGCTGTATCTTCTTAAAACAGCGTCTAATCGAAAAAAGGACCAAAATCTGTGACGACCTATATTTTTCATAAAAAATCCATTTTTTTTAAATGAAAATCTTATTTTAGCTGTATCTTCTTAAATAAGCGTATAATCGAGAAAAGGACCAAAATCTGTGACGACCTATATTTTTCATAAAAAATCTATTTTTTTATATGAAAATCTTATTTTTGCTGTATCTTCTTTAAATAGCGTCTAATCGAAAAAAGGACAAAAATCTGTGACGACTTATATTTTTCATAAAAAATCTTATGAAAATCTTCTTTAAATAGCGTCTAATCGAAAAAAGGACAAAAATCTGTGACGACTTATATTTTTCATAAAAAATCTTATGAAAATCTTATTTTTGCTGTATCTTCTTAAATAAGCGTCTAATCGAAAAAAGGACCAAAATCTGTGACGACCTATATTTTTCATAAAAAATCCATTTTTTTTATATGAAAATCTTATTTTTGCTGTATCTGTGACGAAAATTCATAAAAAATCTTATGAAAATCTTATTTTTGCTGTATCTTCTTTAAATAGCGTCTAATCGAAAAAAGGACAAAAATCTGTGACGACCTACATTTTTCATAAAAAATCTATTTTTTTATATGAAAATTTTATTTTTGCTGTATCTTCTTTAAATAGCGTCTAATCGAAAAAAGGACCAAAATCTGTGACGACCTATATTTTTCATAAAAAATCCATTTTTTTATATGAAAATCTTATTTTTGCTGTATCTTCTTTAAATAGCGTCTAATCGAAAAAAGGACCAAAATCTGTGACGACCTACATTTTTCATAAAAAATCTATTTTTTTATATGAAAATTTTATTTTTGCTGTATCTTCTTTAAATAGCGTCTAATCGAAAAAAGGACCAAAATCTGTGACGACCTATATTTTTCATAAAAAATCCATTTTTTATATGAAAATCTTATTTTTGCTGTATCTTCTTGAAACAGCGTCTAATCGAAAAAAGGACCAAAATCTGTGACGACCTACATTTTTCATAAAAAATCTATTTTTTTATATGAAAATTTTATTTTTGCTGTATCTTCTTTAAATAGCGTCTAATCGAAAAAAGGACCAAAATCTGTGACGACCTATATTTTACATAAAAAATCCATTTTTTTATATGAAAATCTTATTTTTGCTGTATCTTCTTAAAACAGCGTCTAATCGAGAAAAGGACCAAAATCTGTGACGACCTATATTTTTCATAAAAAATCCATTTTTTTATATGAAAATCTTATTTTTGCTGTATCTTCTTAAAACAGCGTCTAATCGAAAAAAGGACCAAAATCTGTGACGACCTATATTTTTCATAAAAAATCCATTTTTTTATATGAAAATCTTATTTTTGCTGTATCTTCTTTAAATAGCGTCTAATCGAAAAAAGGACCAAAATCTGTGACGACCTACATTTTTCATAAAAAATCTATTTTTTTATATGAAAATTTTATTTTTGCTGTATCTTCTTTAAATAGCTTCTAATCGAAAAAAGGACCAAAATCTGTGACGACCTATATATTACATAAAAAATCCATTTTTTTATATGAAAATCTTATTTTTGCTGTATCTTCTTAAAACAGCGTCTAATCGAGAAAAGGACCAAAATCTGTGACGACCTATATTTTTCATAAAAAATCCATTTTTTTATATGAAAATCTTATTTTTGCTGTATCTTCTTTAAATAGCGTCTAATCGAAAAAAGGACCAAAATCTGTGACGACCTATATTTTTCATAAAAAATCCATTTTTTTATATGAAAATCTTATTTTTGCTGTATCTTCTTAAAACAGCGTCTAATCGAAAAAAGGACCAAAATCTGTGACGACCTATATTTTTCATAAAAAATCCATTTTTTTATATGAAAATCTTATTTTTGCTGTATCTTCTTTAAATAGCGTCTAATCGAAAAAAGGACCAAAATCTGTGACGACCTACATTTTTCATAAAAAATCTATTTTTTTATATGAAAATTTTATTTTTGCTGTATCTTCTTTAAATAGCGTCTAATCGAAAAAAGGACCAAAATCTGTGACGACCTATATTTTTCATAAAAAAGGACCAAAATCTGTGACGACCTATATTTTTCAAAAAAAATCTATTTTTTTATATGAAAATTTTATTTTTGCTGTATCTTCTTTAAATAGCGTCTAATCGAAAAAAGGACCAAAATCTGTGACGACCTATATTTTACATAAAAAATCCATTTTTTTATATGAAAATCTTATTTTTGCTGTATCTTCTTAAAACAGCGTCTAATCGAGAAAAGGACCAAAATCTGTGACGACCTATATTTTTCGTAAAAAATCCATTTTTTTATATGAAAATCTTATTTTTGCTGTATCTTCTTTAAATAGCGTCTAATCGAAAAAAGGACCAAAATCTGTGACGAC
The DNA here is from genome assembly GCA_949628195.1 of Phasia obesa. Taxonomy (NCBI): domain Eukaryota; kingdom Metazoa; phylum Arthropoda; class Insecta; order Diptera; family Tachinidae; genus Phasia; species Phasia obesa. The sequence continues at coordinate 208,050,495 of OX451215.1, read as the reverse complement.
CTACATTTTTCTAAAAAAATCTATTTTAAAAAATAAAAAATCTATTTTAAAAAATAAAAAATCTATTTTATATGAAAATTTTATTTTTGCTGTATCTGCTTTAAATAGCGTCTAATCGAAAAAAGGACCAAAATCTGTGACGACCTATATTTTTCATAAAAAATCCATTTTTTTATATGAAAATCTTATTTTTGCTGTATCTTCTTAAAACAGCGTCTAATCGAAAAAAGGACCAAAATCTGTGACGACCTATATTTTTCATAAAAAATCCATTTTTTTATATGAAAATCTTATTTTTGCTGTATCTTCTTTAAATAGCGTCTAATCGAAAAAAGGACAAAAATCTGTGACGACTTATATTTTTCATAAAAAATCTATTTTTTTATATGAAAATTTTATTTTTGCTGTATCTTCTTTAAATAGCGTCTAATCGAAAAAAGGACCAAAATCTGTGACGACCTACATTTTTCATAAAAAATCTATTTTTTTATATGAAAATTTTATTTTTGCTGTATCTTCTTTAAATAGCGTCTAATCGAAAAAAGGACCAAAATCTGTGACGACCTATATTTTACATAAAAAATATTTTTGCTGTATCTTCTTAAAACAGCGTCTAATCGAAAAAAGGACCAAAATCTGTGACGACCCATATTTTTCATAAAAAATCCATTTTTTATATGAAAATCTTATTTTTGCTGTATCTTCTTTAAATAGCGTCTAATCGAAAAAAGGACCAAAATCTGTGAAGACCTATATTTTTCATAAAAAATCCATTTTTTTAATATGAACATCTTATTTTTGCTGTATCTTCTTTAAATAAGCGTCTAATCGTGAAAAGGATAAAGATCTGTGACGACCTATATTTTTCATAAAAAATCCATTTTTTATATGAAAATCTTATTTTGGCTGTATCTTCTTAAATAAGTGCCTAATCGAGAAAAGGACAAAAATCTGTGACGACCTATATTTTTCATTAAAAATCCATTTTTTTATATGAAAATCTTATTTTGCTGTATCTTCTTAAAACAGCGTCTAATCGAAAAAAGGACAAAAATCCGTGATCCCCTACCAAATTTAAAAAAAAATCTATTTTTTTTTTTATATAAAAATCGTATTTCTGTATCTTTTTAAATAAGCGTCTAATCGAAAAACTAAAAAAAAAATATTTTTTTATATGAAAATCTTATTTTTGCTGTATCTTCTTATTTGATTCTAAGAAGAAACAATAATTTAAAAATACTTTTAAGACAGCCCTCGTACCATATCACAAATCTCATTAAAATATCCATATACTATATGGTCGTTGGTCTAGTGTAAAGACTCACTTTACCCCTTTACCCCATATTTTCCTTATAACTCATTTAAGTATTTGTGATGTGCGTTTGCATCTGCGTCAGAAACACTCCTTATTTTAGTTATTAGTTGTTGTTGTTGTTGGTATTGGTATCGTCCGAAGAAAATATAACTTGTTCCTTGGTTTTTGGTTATGCGAAAATTCAAAATCATGGTCATTCACTTCTGTTGTTGTTTTGTTTTGCTGGTAACCTTAATAGTTGGACGGACACAACGACATTCATTCAAATTGCATTCGCAATAGCAACAACAAACAACAACATACAAATAAACATTTTTACAATCCATCCATGATTATTTAAACAACATTTTATTTTTGTTCTTTAAACTCATGGTTTTTTTGTTTTTTGTTTTTTGTATTTTGCCTTTGTATTTATTGCATTTGTTGTATTTAAAAGTGCGTAAAAACTTCTGCTTTCAACGTTTAATGATGGTATACTCTCGCATTCTAACTACAACAACTTGACTACTACTCTGCTAGTATGTAACTTACTAAGTAAGTAGTTTAGACATTCTTTTTTCTTTTAATAATTTTTCGGTTGGTTGGTTGGTTTGTTAGGTGCACTTTAAACAGGGTTTCCAGTGCAACATTAATTAAGGCATTCTGTTCTTAAGGAATTTTAGATCAGTTAAATGGAAGGACTTGAAGATTTAGGAAGCGACTCTAGTTTTAGAGATAATTTCAATTAAATAATTTCAGTTAAATCGTAATAACTTCAAAGGATAGTACTGATGCCACAGTGGGCGTGTTACACCAAAATTCATCTTCATCGACGATACTCATTTTTAGATAAATGGCTATGTTCGGCTGGCATCACAGGTGCAATGAGGAGTATAACTCAGGCAGCTTAGGTTATCATTCTGCTAATATTTCCCATTGAGGACCTTGGTTGGTTAGAAGAACGGCTGCAAAAAGTTTGCTTAGACTTTATGAGTACGCACAAAAATCCTACACGAGGTCGTGTTTGATAGACCGTTTCCATTAACCGCTGTGCCAACGGACTTAATGCTCATTGAGCTTGATTTCGACAGGGTAACCTGTTGGCTTTTACTGATGGTTCGAAGATGAATGTAGAAACCGGTGCAGGAGTTCATATTATAGGAACCAGTATTGGTAGGTGGTATAACCTTCCGGATGAGTGTTCTAGGCAGCGGTTGTGGAGGTCCTAAGGCCCACCGAATTGGAGTCTGGGCATGTGTTAGAAGGTCACTCTATATGTCGACAATCAAGAGGCGCTTAAAGCCTTGAAAGGACATAGCCTAAATCAAAGCTAGTAGGCGTGTGTAAAAAGGCTCTGACGCACAAGTATAGAGTTAGTTTGTTGCGTGTCATTGTAATTTTAAGGGTTAATGAATGAAATTTCTGAGAAACTTGTAAGATTGAGCTCGGAGGGAAATAATTCAGAAAGTAGAACTAGTGAAGCTACCGATTAGTCACTATGGCAGGCTTTTTCTATCTAACAGGGTAATAGGAAGAGGTAATCACTCCTAGGAAGCTAGGGAAGATTGGAGAGTCTCACGGGAAATCAGACCAGTCTGGATAATACAAAATTTAATATGCTTCTGCGTTTGGATAGAGAAGTTTTAAGAGTCATTGTAGGTGTGATCACTGGCCATGGCGCCATTAGGGCAGGAACCTTTACATGGATAACCGGTACATCAGATTTTGGTAGTATGTACAAGGATGAAGAGGAGTTGGAAACTGTACAGCACATTATATTGTATGTTATTGCCCGGTATTACACGGCTACAGGCTTAGATGCCTGAGCGAAAGATTTCCTATGGACTAAACAACATCGCTCGGTGTAAACGGAAGATGTCTTTGGCTTCATCAGCGAAATCAGATGACTAATTGATAGGTAGCAGGACGCAAATATTATTCTTTCTTTTTTTTAATGTTAATGCTACCTAATTGTGGAACAAGATTAACGTGAGTACCTGCCTAGTTGGCCTAATCTCACGGTAGTCTTACCACCGAGTGAAATGTAAGCGTAGACTAACGCCTCCATTGTGTAGTATAACAACACTTTACGACTGCCACCAATCGCACTTTGTGTGTGATACAGTCACAACGAGTAGCAATTTATATAATATTGCAAGCCTTATCCAAGGCAAGCCTAGATCCATATTATAACCTCTTGCTTAGGGGTTTGGAGACTATCAAAACTCCGTCTGTTGAGAGTGCAACAGCACACTTGATCGACCGTGCATCATACCTACATAGATCGATCTTAAACCACAACCACCACGTGTACCCCCGTATGTTTTAACACACAGACCTTTTCTTCCAGATTTAGGTTCTAGGAACCCTAGCGTCTGGTGCCCCTATTTTCCCCGAGTGAACCACGTCAAAGCATTTGCCATTCCTGCAGTGACAATTGGAACCCCCGGGGGTGTTAATGCTACCTAAAGGGAATTACAATAAGCCCTCTGGGTCTACGCTTGGAGGTGCCGAACCTAACGCAACTTATGGCCGCTGTAACATGTATTATGTTTAAAATTGGAAATAGGAAACCCTTGTTCCAATAGATGATATAATCCGTTCCGTTAAATACAGGATCTTAAAAAAACATGGAATTTGTATTACTCTGTCCGCTACGAAATTATTTAAATGGGGATACCCATAGGTAATGATGTCTATATAATGCACGTAGCCTGCACATCGCTCGGGAAATCAGGTGGCTAAGTTATAGGTAGCAGGACGCTACCTTTTGTACCTATGTTTACCTATCTGAAATGAATCACAATGAAGCCTATGGGTCTCAGAGTGGAAGTGCAATTGTTGACCCGAAAAATCCTCGGTTTAAAGAACCTTCAAAAAAATCTTGTTTTTTTTTTGTTTTTAAATGTTTGAAAATCAATCTTCCGCAAACCCTACATTACATCTCTTTGAAAAATTGTAATGCCTGGTTTTTCGCAAAACAGATTTCCTTCTTATTATTGTTTGCTTTAGAATGTTTAAGCTTTAAAGATTAATGTTCTGTAGTCATAGCGAATACTTTAAAGTGTGTTTAGTTTAGGAAAAGGTTTGAAGTTCCCGTTGCATTCAACTAAGAAAAGTTGAGAACTTTTCAAAACTATTTCTTGTAAATGTGCGCCATTTAGCTCTCTTGTCCAGTCTTTATGGCCATATAAGAATTTTTAACCGGCATTTAGTTAAATGTGTTTATTTGGCTTTTAAATCATTACTGCGTTGTTTTTCCTTTCTTTTTTTTTTGGATTTTAGTTGTCGTTCTTGGAATAGTAAAAATAGTTTAATGTTCAAACGGTTAAGAACTTCTCGTAATGTTTAAACTGGCAATTGTCCGTATAAGATGTTGATTTCTACTTTTTTTTCCAGTTTTCTCATTTTTTATTTTTTAAACATTTTTTTTCTCTCTCTCTCTAAAGTTGTTGTAAAATGTTAAAATTTATTTGCAAACATTTCTTAAATAATCTTCTTTTTAATCCCTCAGCTATTAAGAATAAACATTTGTGTATTTTTATTTCGCATTTAGTTGTTGTTGTTGTTGTTGTTGTTGTTGTTGTTGCTGTGTTGTTGCATATAACATGTTGCCAGGTTAACTACTTAACATCATTGTCAATTTAACTCCTTTTTAAAGCGAATGATTAATTGCAACCATTTTCGTTTAAATGCTAAAAAATTAGAAAATATGTACATAAACAACGTAGAAACGTATGTACTTACGTACAGACAGATAGACAGAAAGACGGACAGTACAAAACAAATGAATTTATAAAGATAAAGAGGGAGAGGGAGAGAGGGAGAGAAACTGTTTAATGAAGTAATTTGAAAAGTTGTTCAATGAATAGAGTTTTAAAGTTATTGTAAAAGTATTATTTTTATAAAAAAAGTTTTTTTTTGTAAAGTTAATCACCTTGTTTGGAAATAAAAGAGGTTCCTTAAACTCTATGGAATAGTAAGGATGCGAACTCGATACTAACAAGGAAATTAAGATTTTATGGATTTTAGAGTTTAATATATTGAGAACATAGAAAACAGTAGGCTACACAACTACAACACTACAAATACTCCTGGCTGCAATTGTCACCTTGTAGGCAGCTACATAATTATGTTAAGAACGACAGCACAGCTACATCGTAAGCAGCTAATATTGTTCTAGAAATAAGCGCAAATTTCAGTTGCTATATTTTCAAATATTTCACTCTCTGCTCTATAATCTAAAGTTCAAAATTTAATTTCGAAGTTTATCAATAAAGTGATTATTAAATCACTTTTAGCACAATTGCTGACAGTTCTGTTATAAAAAACGAATTCTTGTTTTAAATTTGGGTGGGGATTGGTTTTATGTCTAATATTTATCTTTTTGTTTTCGAAATTTAAATGGCAAAATTATATGTTCGAACATCTTTTACTCCAAAAATATGTAAAGAATATACTATTTTAGATTGCTATGATCTTTATTAATATTTATTTTGCATATTTTATTTATTCGAAGTTAATTTCGAATTTTCGAATAGTGGTAAAAATAATTATTTTTAATACTAGGTGTTTTGTTTTATGAAAAAATTTTTAATTCCCGGCTTTAACATCCAAAAAACTCATGTTCGAAAATGTTTTAAAAAAATATATATTTTTTATTTTAGGTAAATTTTGAATTTAGGTAGGGATTGGTTTTATGTCTATATGCAAATATTTATCTTTTTGTTTTCGAAATTTAAATAGTAAAATTATATGTTCGAACATCTTCTACACTAAAAATATGTAAAGAATATACTATTTTAGATTGCTATGATCTTTATTAATATTTATTTTACATATTTTATTTATTCGAAGTTAATTTCGAATTTTCGAATGGTGGTAAAAATAATTATTTTTAATAGCAGGTGCTTTGTTTTATGAAAAAAATTTTAATTCCCCTCTTTAAAATCTATAAACTCATGTTCGAAAATAGATATGTAAATAATATACAATTTGACAATGTTATGATCTTTATTAATATTTATTTTGCATATTTTACTTATTCGAAGTTAATTTCGAATTTTCGAAATTAATTTCGAATTTTCCAAAGGTGGTAAAAATAAATATTTTTAATAGTAGTTGGTATGTCTTTTGCAAAAATTATTAATTTCCCACTTTTACATCAAAAAACTCTTGTTCGAAAATAGAAAAAGTTAAAAAATATACATATATTGTTTTAGGTAAAAACTCAATTGATTTGTGGTATTTTTTTTTGGCACCCTTAGAACTGCGATTTGCATTAGACTTTTCTGGTGGGTTGCCCTGTAATTTTCGTGGCCCTAAAAATGTCATAAATTTCTGTTGAGATTTTATATCATATTTATATTTTATATTAAGATTTAGTGTTTTTTAGAATTGTTTATTTCATAATTTTAAGAGATATTTTATCTGTTCGAAAATTTTGAAATTTTTTTAGAATTTTAAGCTTGGTTTAGAGTACAAATATCCATTAAGTTCTGCAATTTAGTACACAATATTTTATTTGTTCGAGACACCACAAAATGGAAGCTCCTAGATTGCCTGCAGAAAACAACCATAGTCTTTGGCGGGAATCGAATTCACAAAAATTAAGATTCGAATTACTTACTTAATTTAGAGAAATGTTTGAAAATACAAAAAAAACTATAATAAAACTAATAAGGTTCTTGCAAGGACAGTTTTAAAAGTATTTGTTTCACTTAAAGGAACAATTTATAAATTCTTTAGCTATTGTAAATATTTTTTATTGCTTTTTAAATTGAACACTAAAATTAGGGTGTTTGCGTTTTTGTGCATTTTTAACGAATCACAACATAATTTTGAATTTTCGAAATCCAGTTCGGATATTCGAAATTAAATTTAAATGTATAGATTTAATTGTAAGTGCCAGATTTATTTCATAAACTTATTTTTATTGTTAAAAATCGTATATATTATTAAACAACAAAGCCAATTTCGAAAAATATAGAATTTCGAAAATGAAAAAAAAAACTATAAATTTTATAGTTTTTGGAAAGAAAATTAAATGTTTCAAGATCTCAACTACATTAAAAATACTATGTTACTTTTTTGTAAACAAGAAAATTTTCAAAAAACTTTTATCGGATGGTTAAAGGTGGTTTTAAGGGCTGATATTAAATGTGAACCACACCTTAGCACATGTGATTCGAATAATGCGGTAACGTTGATATGGGTTAAAGGACTCATAAACTCAGCTAGCAGCGAACCAACTAGCAAATAGAGTGTCTGTTTTAAATTTTTATGGACCAAAGCCCAGAATAGCACTGGGAAATGGCCTAATTATATTTAAAGGGGCCCTTGGTAGCTAATAGCTATTCCTACCAAAGGGCTTCAATAATAAAAGGAATAACAATGGGATTCATTGGACTTTATAACCGATGAAAAAAAGTAGCTTATCTTTGAGAACACTGCAGGGAAAAGGTGTCTTCATTTTAAAAGAATGAACAAATCAGCCCAAAAATATGCACAGAGGGCAGTCCATACAACGAAAACCCCAACTAGCAAACAAAAAAAAAATCACACTGAAAGTAAAGAAACTGGGAAAATAGTTAAAGGGGTTCCTGGTGGATACTTCAGTATCCAGTTCCAACAATGGAAACAATAGCTGGTAAAACGTCTCGCACATAAATAAAATCAGTAAATAAACCATTGTGGCTTTAGCGAACCGATCCCAAAATTGCAATTCATAATAATGAGTGGTTAAATTTTAAGGGCTGATGTTGAATGTGAACTACACCTTTGTAAGTTCGTTTAAAGGACAGTTTTAAATTAAATTAGGGTGTTTGGATCTGCATTATTTTTTTGCATTTTAACGAATCAGAACATAATTTCGAATTTTCGAAATTCAGTTCGAATTAGCGAAATCAAATTTAAATGTGAATGTGTTGTTGAAATTATTTCTATGTTCAAAAATTGTATATTTTTTAATAATGTTGCTAGTTTCGTTTTCGATGTTTATAGTTTTTGAAGCAACATTAAATATTTTGAAATCTTAACTACAACAAAAATAATAATAATAAAAACTACCAAGAATATGCTTTTTTCAAATTGAATACTAAAATTAGAATGTTTGGGTGTTATTTGTGTTCTTTTACGAATCAAAACATAATTTCGAATTTTCGAAATCCAGTTCGAATTTTCGAAATCCAGTTCGAATTTTCGAAATGGAAATTAAATGTGTTGTTTTAATATTAAGTGCCAAATTAACTTGTTTTAATTATTTTTTGTTCCAAAAACGTATATTTTTTGTACAATATTGGCAATTTCGTTTTCGAAATTCTATATATTTGGTTTTCGGAATCAAAATTAAATGTTTGAAAATCTTAATTACCACAAAAATGTCAAAACAGAAGTTGAAAGCTTTAAAAAGCAAGTTCGAATATTCGAAATTTAATTTTAGTGTTAGAAAATCCAGTTAATTATTTATTTTAAAGAGTTTTGAACACCAATAACAAATAAATAAATTTAGTTCGACTGTGATTTCCAAACTCTTGTAACTATTTTCTCTAGCTGAAAACACCAAACTCAATTGTATTGTGTGTCAATAAAAATGGTTCACTCAATTAAGTTGTTGGTGTTTTTGTGGTAAACAAAAAACAACAAGAACTTTGCTCCCATGTAACGAAAGCATCAAAGAGAAAGTTCTCTTTCGATCGGTTTTTGCAAAATACTTGTGTGGCATTAGTTTAAAGTTTTTTGTTTAATATATTCTTAATTTCAAATATCTGCTTCCTATCAGCGATTGGCAACTACAATACACGCGTTCTCTGGCTACAACATGATTCAATCTTTATTTTTCCCCCACATTTGAAAATAAGCAGAAGCACAAAGCGAAAATGTTCTAACTGAAACAATAGTTTAGTTGCAGCTTGGAAAAAAATACTACGCTCTTTGTCGCAAAAACACATTGTGGCATGTTTAATGTTGCAGCCAAAAGGATGAGATTGAATAACTACATTTGGGCCCACAAATAACTAAGCAGGCGGTAGTATTTTATTACTGCTTTCCTGTCTTGATCAAGATGCAAACATTATTTGATAACTTTTTTTTGTTACTGATGTTACTGTTTCCACTACATGTGGCAAGAAGTAAGATGTGATGATCAAGTTGCTAATGATGATGATAATGTATTTACGTACATATGTATTTTGTAACTTAGCCTCTTCCTTAACGTAACTTAAAATCAACAGATTGCTTGGAAACTGTATCGATTAAAAGAAGAATTAACCATAGAAATTTGCAAACACCACAGTTTAAGAAATAAAGAAAATAGCGGTTTATGGTGATTTAGAAAAAATTAAACTGTTTTAGAAAAAGGTTTTTTGTTGGCTATTGTTTGGATTTTTTTTGGAGTTTATTAACATGTCCTACTAAAGATTTTGTCTTTGCACTGTGTTTTCTTTTCTATAGTAGAGCCGACAAACAGTGGAATGAAATTATGTTAATGTTGCAAAAAATTCTTACTTAAATAATACAACTCTGCTATTTTATTAAAATGTGGCTCATGTGAGTCATGTGACAAGCTGTGATAAAGTAGTTCTGGGAAGAGGAGTAATGTGCGCGCGTCATTGTCATTATCACTTAAAGTCATTCAGGCCATCCTTGTTGTTCGGCCTTCGAGTGTTTCGCATCTCACTCTTACACTGAGTGATTGGCTTCCTCGAATAGCTGTACTGTTTTACTGTTATTGGTGGTTGTTTTAATCAGCCACGTGTAATCGTTTTGGTTATCGTGTATAACATAGTAAATTCTTTTGAATAAGTCGTACATAGATGGAGTACCATTTATAACTCATATTTTTTACTGGAGAAACACCACTATACATAACTTTTTAAGTGGAGGAGTACCATTAAACTCAAGATTTCACAAGAGGAGTACCATTAAACTCATTTTAATATTGGAAATTCTCGCTGATTCTGAAAGAAGCTAAGGATAACCTACCCTGAAGCTTTGGTTTTGTACCTCTGCCATTACCTTAATTATTTAAAATTACAAAAAAATCATGTGACAACGCTATAGTTTACCAGGTAATAGTAATGGGAAGCTTTTAATATGACTTTAACAATTTCTTTGCGTATATTTTACTGAAATCTTTTAGAAGACTAGACAACTGGTTTATTAAGTCACTGAAATATAAGTCCAATCAGAAAATAACCGATGTCCTCGAGAGTTGTGACGGAGACAAAATGTCTTAGAGGTCTTAACGAATATCTAAATAGGGCAAATGGGAGTACATTCTCCTTGGCTATTTAGTCGGCTAAACTAAAAGAAAATAGTATCAAGCATCCGATCACTTATTTAAGTACTACCACGGGAATCTGGTATCATAAATTGGTTCCTATGCAGGAATTATTCAATACTTAAAAAAATTCAGAACCTACTATGATAACCTAATTACCTGATAAATCGGTCTTAACAAGTGGCTAAATCCATCTCATAAACACTTATGGTTTCTGACATCGCATAGACGATAAAACGACTGCTGTAGCCGAAATTATCTGATCTTATTAACTCAATATTTTATGCACAAATTTCTCAGATTATTCGCTTACAAGATCCAATTGACTCAGCAATTGAAGGCCAATGATCATCCATTGGGCTACGAAATTTGTCGATAAAGTCATCTTTTTTAGCGAGTCCCATCGGAAAACTCGCACCTTAAGAAGCCAAAGCCTCTACAGGAAGTGACACTATAGATTTTGAAGTGGCGGCTTCATTAAATGGCGCATATTTTGGGAAATTGCTGCTGGAAACGCTAGTTTAGTCAACGACTCGCGCTACACAACCATATTTACGGACTATTTATGGCCTGAATTAAAAGATATGAAATTGGATCATCTTTGGTTTCAACAGGATGGCGAACCATGTCAAACGGCTGATTAAACAATCCATCTTTTGGTTATTAGTCGTCTTAGTGATGTCGCTTTAATCTCATGCGACTTCCTGTGGGGTGGTAGAACGTAGTTCGATATTGTGATAATAATCCTTACTCAATATTAGCCGAGCCATTCGTGATATAGAACCAGAAACTGTTCACATAGCCTTAGAAAATTGGACTGACAGGATAAGCTACTGCGAAGCACCATCCTTGGGAAATACTTGCGATACATTGTAGCACCTATTCTCAGCGACCAGCGTCAACATATTACTCCCCTGTAGGGTCCTCACTAATAGCTGGGGAGATACTTGTATTTCGTTATGCTGAGTCTATTTTCCTGGTACTAAAGTATTAAGTCGCAAGTCAAATCATGATAGTCGTGGTCCTGGCGTTTTGTTGGTCGTGTAGCAAAATTTTTAAGAAAGTGCACGGATGGGAGGGGAAACGAGACATACGACCAGTTTTTTTATATGTTCGGATACGTGGATGAGTTGGAGAAGGGTTAGAACCTCCTGAGTTGGTACAGAAAGAGATTGACGAGAACCTCGCCGGTTTAAACGGTCCGTAATGGTTAGCAATTTGTTAAGGGATGCTGGGGGTGCCTCGGTGGGCTAGCCTATCAGTCCGGGGTAGTGGGTTCGATTCCGATTTTTTCAATACAAATTGGCAGGAAGACAAAGAGGGAGCTTGAATATAAACTGGGTGCCTACAAATGGTTAACTGCGTTAGTGACAGGTCAAGGACTGCGAAGTTAAATATATAGGTAAGATGGTACTTGCAGAATGTGAAAGGCTTTGGACCACGGGCAGAGACATATTAAAATGCAGATGCTTACCTTAGCCTTAAGCAAATGTTAGCAGTTACCATAGACTCTGTGATGAGAAAGAATGTCGACATGTAGCACTCGCCAGTCTGAAATAACTATAGCCGTGAGTAAAAAGCTAGCGACGGCACGAGACTCAATGAAAGTAAGGTATTCGTGAATTTCCAGTTGTATACCAGAAATCATTAAGCAAAGAAAGGGGTCAAAAAGTGACCCAAGAAGTTAATGGTCTGCTTCGGTATCCCCCCTAAAAATAATAAGGGATGACGGTATGTCATGAGCTCTTCTGGGCAAAGTAAAGTAGTGGTTTTACGATTATTTTCTTAAAAAAATCTTAAACTTACATTTACTCCTGTGGAGATGTCATAAAGTGGTATTTTTACTCTTATTCTTTAGACATGTAAACATTTTTATTTCAAAAAAAATCTTTTCTGTTCCACTGTCCCTAAGACTCTGAAATCTTTATAATTCTGTATGTCAGTGGATGTTGTTTTTGTTATATTGGCCATTGTTTTGTATTTGTTGTTGGGTATTTTGATAGTCTACATATGTTTCGAAATTGTTGTGGTTTTTGTTGTTGTTGTTGCTAACTAATAGCTTTCTAATGATGTACTTGTTACATTTAATCATTGTCTAATGTTGTATGTTTCTTTTTTTTCTGCTTCTTCTTCTTAGCCTTTGTCTTCTCATTTCGCTTATTGTTGTTACATATTGTCCTGTTGTGTTTTATGGCTCTTTTAATGTCGCTATTACATTTTCAACTCTTATTGTTGCTGCAACATGTTGCCTTTTTTTGTCTTCTTTTCTTTTGTTGTGAATTGTTGGTTGGTTGTTTGCTGTCAATTTGGCTTGTTAAACTTTAAATACATTTTTTTTCTTCAAGTTTTCGTTGTTTTCGCAACTGATTTTTTGTTGCTTGTTGTTATTGTTGTTGTTGGTGGTGGTGTTCCCCTATTGCCCTCTATTTTTAATAAATTAAAAATTTCATTGTTATTTGATTTTGTTTCGCTGCATTGATGCAACAGATTACTGTTTTAGTTGTTGTTCAATTTTTATTAGTTGTTATCGTGTGCGGTATCAAAAGCTAAATCTTTAAGATTAAGTTGTCATTTTAGCAACAACAAAAAAAAAGAGGAAAAAAGAAACACTAGAGTGAGTGCCGCTGCTAAATTGTTTAACGTTGTTAAGCATTTTGTTTGTGTGTTTTTTGTTGTTTTTTTTTGTTGCACAAATTACTGTGTGGTTTATTTATTTAATACGTCTTTAATGAGGATTTAATTTTTGTTGTTGTCGTTTCCTTAATTTTAATTAAGTTGCTTGAATCTTGTTGCTGCTTGTTTCTATTGAAAACTTGCATGTTTTTAAGTTTTTATTAGAGCTTTTTTTTGTTATGGATTTTCCTAATAAATTTTACATTTTTTCCTGCAACATTTTGTTATTTATGCTGATCAGTTTGCTTTGTAGTTTATTTAAGAGTAAAAATGTCATGGGAATTTAATGAAAATGTGTATGAAAATCTAGTTTATATTTCAGGTGAATGAAATGAAATATATTTTGTTTTAAATTTTAACAAATTTTATAAAATATTAGGTTTTTGTTTCGTAATCTTGTGGTTTATTGTAAACCATAATTATATAAAAATAAAACTTTCAATTAAAAAGCACTCGAAATAAAATATCGATAACTTTTAATTATTCTATTAAGATATCGATAACTTCGGACTCTATATTAAGAAATTTATAACTCTGAATAAATAGATAGAATTATCACATTCAGATATAGACAACTTCTAAATAAATAGACAGAATTATCGCATTAAACTATCGATAACTTTTGATTGAAAATAACGATAACTTCTGATGTTGATAACTCTGATTAAATAGACAGAATTATAGAACTGTTATCGATAACATCTAAATCATTAGACAGAATTGTCGCAATAAAATATCGATAACTTTTGCTTGAGAACGACGATAACTTTTGGTTGAATAGACATAATTATCGCATTAAGATATTTTTAAATCTGATTAAATACACAGAATTATCTCATTAATATATCGATAACTTCAGATTATAGATAGACAAACTTATCATATTAAGATATCGATAACATATGATTGAATAGACAGAATTATCTCATTAAGATAATCGATAACATATGATTTAATACACAGAATTATCTCATTAATATATCGATAGCTTCTGATTCGATAACTTTTTATTGAATATACAGAATTATTTCATTAAGATATCGATAACTTCTCACCAAATAGACAGAACTATCGTATTAAGATATTGATAACTTCTAATTGAATGGACAGAATTGTGGCAATAATAAAATGATAACTTTGAGTAAATAGACAGAATTATCGCATTAATATATCGATAACATCTGATTGAATATACAGAATTATCTCATTAAGATATCGATAACTTCTGAATAAATATTTAGAATTATCGCATTTAGATATCGATAACTTCTGCTTGAATAGATAGAATTATCGCATATATATTGATTCGATAGACCGAATTATCCACTGTAAATATCAATAACTTTTGATTAGAAATACAGAATTACCTCATTAAGATGTCGATAACTTCTGATTGAATACACAGAATTATCGCATTAAAATATCGATAAATATTGATTGAATATATAAAGTTATGTCATTAAGATATCGATAACTTCTGATTAAATCTACAGAATTATCGCATTAAGATATCGATAACTTCTGTTTGAATAGATAGAATTATCGCATATATATCGCATATTATCTACTGTAAATATCGATAACTTTTGATTAAAAATCCAGAATTATCTCATTAAGATGTCGATAACTTCTGATTCCAAACACAGAACTATAGCATTAAAATATCGATAACTTTTAATTGAATGTACAGAATTATCTCACTACAATATCGATAACTTCTTAAGATTTTTTTACGGAATTATCTCATTAAAATATCAATAACATTAAGACGAGTGTTAATCGATTTTGCGATTTCAAAAATGACACCTCTTTGGAAATACTCTATATAAAGGTCATCGTACTTTGAAGCCTTTAAATTATTTAAAACTAATATTTACCCTTTTAGCGGTCTCACCATAGGTATTAAAAAGCTTTCAAAGGGTTTTTATATTTAAACAACAAATTAAAACTTCTTTAGCATTGTCATACCAAACCAAACCCTACTTAAAAGATTTAATTAATTTTAACATTTAGACCTCACAGAACGTGCAACTGCACACTCGAGTGATTGCTACAACAAAAAAAAAAAAAAAAAAAAAATAAAAAATAAAAAAATATTTGTCATAAAATCTTACAGAAATTATCAAAACTACAAACTAATAAAAATAATAGGAAAACTCCCTCA
This sequence comes from Phasia obesa, assembly GCA_949628195.1. Classification (NCBI taxonomy): domain Eukaryota; kingdom Metazoa; phylum Arthropoda; class Insecta; order Diptera; family Tachinidae; genus Phasia; species Phasia obesa. The sequence goes on along the minus strand of OX451215.1, from coordinate 208,035,084 downwards.
ACGATATTAAAGTGAACAAATAAAACTAAAAATCACACACTTAAATTATAGAAAGACAGGCAGACAGACAGACAGGCAGCCACAAAGCCAGTCAAAAAAGAAACTCACAATACAATTTACAATTGATATGCAAATTAAATCTACAACAATATGATGAACAAAATTTTATTACGCTTTTTTCCATCAAGAATCGAGGAAAAAATGAGGGCGTGGGTTAATGCAAATGTAAAAGTTTCATTTACAACCAAAAAATATTATAATTTCCTAGCGCTAACAAAAACTTAAACTAATGTATGCACAAAAGCTAGAAACAAAGTATTTTGATGAAATAAATTTCGTCATAGATTTTATTATTTTTTTTTTTTTTTGAATAAATCCACCCAAAAACTAAATAAATTCAAAGCAAAACTAAATTTGGTAAACACAAATTTCCACACTTAATCCTTTAAAGTTTAGACCTGTCAATCTTACGGGAATATAGTGGAAAAAAATAACTGTGAACTACGAACTCTTAAAGCTTCCTTTCTCTCTCTTTCTATCCCTCTCGCTCTTTCTCCCTCCCTCTCTCACTATCATTTAGTTTATTTACAAACGGTGACAGTTAAAGTAACGGTTAGAAGGAAATAAAATTGCCATACTACAGTCAAAAACATCAATCTTTTATACACTGTATCAACAGAATACAGATTGCACAGTGGGTGCGTACTACTCATAAGCAATGTTTTACAAAAATTTTTAAATATTTTTTTTTTAAATTCGTATTTGTTAGACATAGTCGTGTTGTACATGGCACTTTTTTGTCCCTCAAGTTATTTTGTGGAATTATCTGGGGGGACCAGACTGATTATTTGACCCCCGCTATGGATTTCGACAAATCTTTTGTTGTCAAAATACCTAGCAGATATGAGCGAAAGGAGAATTCGGATGGAGAACTCGGAACAATGCGGTTTCTTTATCTAAAACAGACACGGTAACTGAATCGGGGATTTTGTCTGAGGAATTTGATCTTTCGATCTCGCTCAGGCTTTTCGATAGCCGCACCGTGTTCCAGCCTAAAATATATGCTATATTACCAGCAGCCAAGAGAGTTGGGGAATTTACAACGGAATCGACGGCTATTGGACGGCAGACTTTATCTGCTACACTACTATTACTTGGCTATGACTAAGTAGCTAGTCTATCATTAGACTTTGATTAGATTAAAAAAGTTATGAGTAGGCTATGACATAAACATAACCAAAATTTAACTAAACTATGACTGAGTTAAGAACTTGGCTACTAGTCATGGATAAGATTGTGTTAAGACTGAATTATGACCGAACTATCGCTAGAACGCTGTGAATAGACTATGTCTAGAGAATGACTACACTATATAAAAATATATGGCAAAAGTATAACCTTGGAGTAAAACTATGGGAACACTGTGACTAAATTATGACTATAATATGACTAGATTTAGAGTTGACTGTTATTAGGTCACTGTTTATACCCTAATTAGATTTTGACTAGATTTTGACTAGGCAGTAAGAGAATATTAATTTCACTTTCATTGGTCTATAAATATATAGGGTGTTTTTTATAGAGGTATAGAACTTTAAATTGGCATTACTTTTCAAGATGGCGACCGATTTAAGAGCTGTCAAGTGATTTGTTCTCAGTTTGGTTTGGCAATTCATCATGAATAGCCTCACGCCGGAACAACGCTTGCAAATAGTGCAATTTTATTTCGAAAATAATGGTTCTGTGCGGAAAACGTATCGCGCATATCATAAGCGAATTTTGTTTAGCGATGAAGCGCACTTCTGGTTGAATGGCTACGTCAACAAACAAAACTGCCGCATTTGGAGTGAAGGTAATCCTTAAGTGTATTTCGAAACACCGATACATCTAGGAAAACTGACTGTTTGGTGCGCTTTATGGGATGGTGGAATCATTCGTCCGTACTTTTTCAAAAACAATGGTGGCCAGAACGTTACAGTCAATGGTGATCGGTATAGAGCCATGATTACTAACTTTTTCATTCCTGAATTGAATAACCGTGATGTCCAGGCGATGTGGTTTCAACAAGACAGTGCAACATGTCACACAGCTCGTGTCACAATAGATTTATTGGTGACCGCCTAAATTCACGTTTTGGACCTGTGAATTGGCCTCCAAGATCTTGTGATTTAACACCGCTAGACTACTTTCTGTGGGGCTATGTAAAGTCATTAGTCTATGCGGATAAGCCACAAACGCTTGACCATTTGGAAGATAACATTCGCCGTGTTATTGCCGATATACGGCCAGAAATGTTGAAAAAAGTCATCGAAAATTGGACGTCCACATTCGACTACATCCGCGCCAGCCGTGGCGGTCATATGCCAGAAATCATATTTAAAACGTAATGCCACAAGATTATCTTTCGGATAAATAAAATTCATGCCAGTCGAAGTCCTCTATAAAAAACTTTTGCTGTACTCTGAGTCGACTAGAACTAGAATACTACAAAACGGCGAGTACACTATGACATGCCTATGACTAGGTATGAATTGATTACGAGTTAGTCGTGAATGGACTTTAATTCGCCTATGATATGGTTAGACTTTGAACGGGCTGTGACTATACTATGACAAGAATATCACACTGTAAAGAATATCATCTCCATAATACGAACATACAATGACTAACCTATGACGCGACCATGATTAGGTTGTCTGGTTGCCAGTATGTATCTAGGCTATGTTTAGGATTTGGCTAAACTAAGATAAGACTGTAACGACGAGGCAATCTCTAGAGAGACTCTAGACCATGATAATAGATGACCATAATGTGATTGAACTATGAAAACACCATAACAAGACTAGTTTTGGATATGACTCTACTAAGATCATACTCTGACTTGTCCATCTTATTACTATGAGTAGACTGTAACCAGGTTATAATTAGACTACTCGTATGATTGAACTATGACAGAGGTATGATAAGGTTGTGAATTGGCTTAATTCGACTATATTTCTAAGAGTAAAGCGCTTCAATGATAACAAGTATGTTTACGCGCAAAGTAAAGAACACGCCTATTGTAAGCTTAACGAAAATCATACTTGTATATACCCCGCTAAGGTACGTTTGTCCATTTTAACATCCCCTACTTTTAATTTTTTTAACTAAATAAATATACACACGTTTTAAAAAAATTCCTTATTGGTTTCAATTTTTTAATTTTGGGAAAATAATTTTCGAAATTAATATTTTAAAAGACAAACATTTTTGGTCCTTCGAACCGGAATCGGTCTGTGGATAGCTAGACTTTGACTGGCCATATTTTTTTGCACAATAAAAATCTTCTTTGTAAAAAAATATTAAAAGAATTATTTACAGCAAAACATTTCTCAGCTATTCATGGCATAGTAACCCACTGTGCACTTGATAGAGGGTTTTACAGTATGTACTTTGTTGTTATAAAGCAACAAACCAAAATATTAAAAGGGAACTTAGTTGTGTTGCATTTGTGACATGTGGGTGGCGCTTTGATATGCTTTTGTAATGAAGAAAACAAACAAAATGCACAAAGAAAAAACAAAAAGGAAAACAGGCGACAAAGAAGGAATATGGATGTTAGTTTCAATGGATGTTTGAGTTGTTTGGAAAGATAAGTCATGTATTTGCCAGCCTTTTTGCCTTTTAATATGCATTTAGTTGCCAAACAATACGACTTAAAAACCTAAAGCTAGATGGGAATCTAATGGTAAGAAATAGAGTTTTGTTACGTTTGATAAAATAAACAGCCACAACAACAACAAAGAAATCATCAATCAGCTTTAAGGAAATTGTTGATGATCAAAAAAGTTAGAAACAGCAATAGAAATAGCAATAGCAACAGCAATAGCAACAGCAACATATGTTAATATTCCCATGATATTAATGAAATCGTAAATCTAGCGTAACTGGAACAAGTGGAACCTCCACAATCATCCATAAATGCAAACAGCTAAAGGAGAAAATTTTCAGAAAAATAAAAACAACGACACCAACGACAAACCCACAATGACCATAAACAAATTTAATGCAAATTTTCAAATTTTTATTTTGTCTCTTTATTTCGTTGCAATTTTCCTAAACTAACGGTTTCGGTTTAAAGGTTTTTCTTTGTTGTTATTGTTAATTTGTTGTTGTTGTCGTTGTTGTTGTTGCTTTTGTTTATAGACATAACTCCTGCTTATAAGCCAAACGAAAACCACGTCCCACATATGCCTCATCACTGCGAAAGGGCAAAATAATTGGTCCCGCCGCGACATCTCTAACTGGTGCATGCATGGTAAAATCTTCATTTTCGGTGCCATCATTGAAACGATCACCACACAAACGCACCTGATTGATGGCTAAAAAATCATCGGGACAATTGAAAATGCCAGCACCAGCCTGGCCTTCCGGCACTAAATCATTTTCATCTGAAATGTGAAAGAAATATTAAAAGAATTAATACAAAAATACTGTGAGAAAGTTTATATTTTAGGGCACCTTCATCTTTGTTGGTGATTTGAAAATCCAACTGGTCACCACTGCCACCAATTTGCTCCATAATATAATTAACAGCACAATAATCTTTGGCACGTTCCAAGCAAATCACATAATTCAAATTGTTCTTAAATTCAACATAACCAAACAAATATAAATTTATTTTATAGACAATAATTTAAATTGCATTTTTACCAAATAAGTGGCCTCCTTATTGTCCACTACCGTTCCATCGATGTCATAATTAAAAGATTTGACCACGCCCTCCAATTCGCGATAAAACTGCAAACAGCCATCCGGTACTAAATTTTCCTCCAGCTAAAATTTTTATTCGACTTAGATAATGTTTTAATTATTCGTAATTTTATCTTGAACATTTTCCTACCTGGGTTATTTTGATGTTAAAGGATCTGGCCCCTGCCGGAACTTTGGCGAAAAATGATAAATATATTTTACTATCCGGGGAATTGCCCACATGAACGTAAACTGAAATTGAAAAATTAAGATTGAGAAAACAAAAAAAAGTTTCTTTTAAAAGGTTTTCCAATAAAGACAGGCAATTTATAAAATTGAACAAAACCAATAGTAGATTATGTTTTTAGAGTTTTTAAAAATTTGGGATTCTGAAAAATGTCAAGATGCAAAATATTGCGCCTAATTTTGACCATGCGTGGCTTTATAAAGTGATTGGTAATGCGCTATACTATTAGTCTGAAAGTTTACAGGTTCGGTTCCCTCTGGGTGTGTTTCAACAGATAAGCAAAAAACTTCTTATAGGGTTGTCTTTAACAAAAACAATCGTTTTGTTGATGACAAAACGTTTGTTATTAATATTTTCGCTAAACTATAGTTATCAAACCGGTTTTAGAAATACATATGCGAAATTCCGAATTTTTTCCATACCGTATTTCCGTTGTTTTTAACGCTTTTAAACCAGAATTAATTCAATTATTCGTGAAACCGGGTTTCCTGTCTATGGTTATTAAACCGGTTTTAGATTAACTCGAAAATCCGAATTTTCCACCACTATTCCAGATTTTAACGAGTTATTAATTTCAATTATTCGTTATATAAAATAGCTTTTTGGTTGTATTAAATAAACGAATAAATAAATTATTCGACAAACCGGGTTCTTGTTTGGAATTATTCGTAGAGATCAAAGAAGTTATATTTGTCAAATTATAGGGTTATCAAACCCGTTTTAGAATTATAGGAAAATGACAATTTTTTTCATTCTTCCGGAGTTTTTAAACCAGGTTTTAAAAAAGCACCATTTTAATTATTCGTCAAACGTTTCTCTTGTCTCGAATTATTCGTAAAGATCGAAGATTTATACTCGTAAAAATATAGGAATATCAAACAAACCTTAGACTTACTCGAAAATCAGAATTTTTTCCCATTCTGCCAAATTGAAATTTTTGACAAACCGGTTCTTTTGTCTCGAATTCTTCATTAAGGTCGAAGAGTTATGTTTGTAAAAGTATAGAGTTAACAAATCGTTCCAGAGTTTTAAAAACGGATTTAAAAAAACACCAATTTCAATAATTCGAGAAACCGTTTTTCTTGTCTGGAATTATTCGTAAAGATCGCAGAGTTATTTTCTTAAAAATATGGGTTTATCAAACGGGTTTTCGAATTATTCCCATTCTTCCGGTTTTAAAAAAGCACCAAAATCAAATTTTCGACAAACCGGTTTTCATGTCTCGAATTCTTCATAAAGGTAAAAAACTATTCGAAAATCTGAATTTTTCCCCATCTTCCGGAGTTTTAAAACCGTATTTTCAAAAGCAGCAATATCAATTATTCGATAAATGTTTCTCTTGTCTCGAATTAATCGTAAAGATCGAAGAGTTGTAATCGTAAAAATATAGGGTTATCAAATCGGTCTTAGAATTATTCGAAAATCAGAATTTTTCCTATTCTTCCGGATTTTAAGAATCACCAAATTCAAATTTTTGACAAACCGGTTTTCTTATCTTAAATTCTGATTAAGGTCGAAGAGTTATATTCGTAAAAATATAGAGATATCAAACAGTTTTTAGATCTTTTCAAAAATCCGAACATTTCCCTTTCGACCGAAGTTTTAAGGCCGGATTTTATTGAAGTAGAACTTTCAATTATTCGTCAAACCGGTTTTCTTGTCTAGAATTATTCGTATATATCGAAGAGTTATTTTCGTTAAAATATGGGGTTATCAAACCGGTTTTAGAACTGATAGAGAACTCGAATTGTTCCCATTCTTACGAATATTTAACACCGGATTAAAAAAAAGACTAATTTTAATTATTCGACAACCCGGTTTTGTTGTCTCGAGTTTTTCATAAAGATCATAGAATTATAACAAACTTTTTCAGAAATCTGAATATTTCCTATTCTCCCATAGTTTTAAAACCGGATTTTAAAGATGTAATAATTTCGATTATTCGAAAAAGCGCTTTTATTCTCTCGAATTATTCATAAACATCGAAGAGTTGTATTCGTAAAACCAGAGGGTTATCAAACAGGTTTTAAAATTATTTCAAAATCGGAAATTTTTTTCCATTCTTACGTATTTTTACAACCGGATTTTAAAGAACTAATTTCAGTTATTCGAGAAACCGGTTTTGAAGTCTCGAAATATTCGTAAAAATTGAATATTTTGTTTTATATTTTACAAAATTAAACTTTGCTTAATTAATTCTCTCTTTTCTATTGTTTGCTTTAAGGTTAAAGAATAGGAGGCTTTTGTGGTAGACGGACAATACGATAAATGGAAAAACATCGCAAAGATATGAACAGGGTTACGGCGTTTTAGCCTTAAGACTACAAAACTCAGCAATCTAATAAGAGTCAGAAAAAAAAGAAGATCTTAACTATTTGATCAAGTAAGGAAACTTGAAAAAAAGATATGAATAGCTTGGCTCCAAATCATGTTTTATTCTAAAAAACCGGTTATTCGAACCGGTTTTAATGTTAAAACCCCGAAACCGGGTTATATAAAACTACAATTATTTGTGTTATTGAAAAACCGGGTTTTTAAACACGTTAAGTATTTGTTAACTCCACACTAAATACTTCTACTTGAAGAGCTAAATGTCTTAGAAAATCAAATACGAGTTAGACAAACTTCATGACAAAGCCCACTGTGCGAAAATTTTAAATTAGTCTTTAGTTTAGTCAAATTTCATATTGCTGTGTAAAAGGTGTTATTGAGCTTAAGTTTTCAATCTTGACGTTTTAGCTTTTTAGGATAGGTACCACATGGCCTACAATTAGGGCGAACGACAAAATTTTAAAGCTGCGAAAAGTCAAGTATTGAAAAGTTCCGTGTAGTACAGGGTGGTCCAAATATCAGATTTTTTTTTAAAGTACTATTTCATTTTAACACTGAAAGATTTTCTCCGGCGGCCAAAATGAGTCGCGTTCTAATTGGAAAACGTTGGAAAACACTGCAAATTTATTTTCAAAAATAGTGCTGTGTTGGCTAAACTGCGTTTTTGTTAAAAAGTAGTTTTGGCCGTATTGAAGTATCCACCGCAAGTGCTGTATGCAAGATTATACTAAAATTTGTGAGACTGTCTTTAGCTGGTGGAAAACACTTATAATCACCGTAGTCATACGCCACGATCCAACGAGAATGTGGCTGTTGTGACCGAAAGCGCCCAACCTAATACAAAAGCTTCGATTGACCATTGATCCAGGCATTTCACGCACCAGCACGATCTGAATTATGCACAAAGGCCACGAGATATTCGTTAACAAGTTCCATTTCGTTACGACTTCTCAGTTTGGTCTCCAATCGGAAATTGAATTTAGCCAAAAATTCATCCTTTGTTGACGAAGTTTCCATATCTGGGAATCGGCACGTCATTGTCGAAAAGCCAATGTTTTCAGAACGAGTGTCGCGGATAGCTTTTCCATAGCTAAATATTAATAAGGTGGAGATGCCTACAGGCTCAGCCAGCTCACGCACTTCAATTACTGGATCGTTCAATATCATTCCGCGGAGTATATGGACTAATTCTGGCGTGTCGACCTGTTTTGGGCGATCTGAACGTTTAGCGTCATTTGCGAAACGACCATGACGGAATTAAGTAAACCACTTTTTAACCATTGAAATTGACATTGAAATTGGTGGTGCAGAGCGCGCCCAAGTATTTATCAAGCTTTTTTTGGGATTCGGCGATCGTTTTTTAAGTAAAATTTAATGTTTAATCAGCACTCGCAGTTCACTTTTAATTTGCTTTTTAGCTTGAACATAAAATCTTAAATTTAGTAAAACGTCACTTACTGTGATGACCCGTATTTATGCCACACAAAACAGGAACCACAAAATTAATATTTTGTCCCGAAACAATAAACTGATCGTCTTCACAATTGCCATGAGTGGGCCGATTCAGCTGGAATTGTGGATTTAGAAAATTGCTATCAGCTAAAATAATCTCCCAACTATGTTTTTGTATTCATTCACTAACCTCGAACATTAGAAAATCCAGTCTCAGTTGCTGCACACTTCTACGCAAATTAACAATCACCACACAAATCATCATTTCTCTTACCGCTTGAGGATAATTGGGACTCTCAAAATAAGATACCGATTGTCCTATAGTGTCGCCACAGCCAGTTAAAACTTAAAAAAAAAAATAAAAGATCAATGCGTTGACTTTATTTGCTTTGGGTCACCAGCTCAACTTACATATACAACACACTCCCAGACCCTCGCCACACCGCTCTGTCGCTATGCCACCCAAACTTTTACACTCAAATTCATGATAACAAATGCCTTCCATGGAACGTATGTCTCTCATACTTACTGAACATTTGGTGTTGGCGAATTTAATGACTTCGAAAAGGCTGAGGAAACCTTTACTTTTAGTTTTTTCTTTGCCGCCTAGGGCTCCATGCTTCTGTAACAGATTCACTTGGGAGGGAGAACTATAAACGAAAAGATTTTTAAGTTTTTCCGCCCAATTAAAGGGAAAGGGGCTGGAGGGTTTCATAATAGTGGTAAAAGTTATGAAAGGTTTTGGTGGTCTAGAAGTAGTTGATGATGAGGCTATAGATTTCATGGTGGTAGTTAGGGTAGACATTGTATCAGGTGGCTCTGTATCTGGCCCAGGTGGCACAGTTTTAGGCGGTTCGGAGGGTTTAGGCATTTCCGTTGCATCAGGCCCAATAGTGTCGTCTGGGGTTTCTGTTATTGCCGTCATAACGGTTGTCATAATTTCCATTGTGCTTGGTATTTCCTCTTGCTGTTGTTGTGGAAATTTATGCCAGAGCAAGCGTGGCATTGGATTTCCCGGTTGAAACCTTAATTTATAAGGATTTTCATACATTTCGTAGGGATTTTTTATAAATTTTCTTTTCAACTTAACACTGGTATCTTCCATTTCATCTAACCACTCATTCGTTTTAGATCTACTCAATGTTATAAATTCACTACGATACGAGCAGGACACGTATTCCATTTGCGACATTAACACGACAATTAAATAGATTTTGTAGCATCTTGTTAACGTCGTCATTATTGACGGAAACGCTGCCAACAACTGTCGTTTGGTTGTCTATGAGACTGTGATTGCACCAGTAGTTTGGTGCAACAAAAATTGAAATTTCTTTTTCATTTGTCACAATTAGAGCATTAATTGTCAGCTGGTAAAGAGTTGGTTGGATAACCAGCTAATCTCAGGTGTAATGTAACCTTCACTTTTTTTTCATTTTTCTTTTTTTTTGTCTCGTAAGAGATGAATTTCTTTTAATTGTTTTATTTTTTTTTGTGCTTGGCGTAGTCATGGTTTTATGATTGTTATTTATGTTGCCTGTACATTTGTATTAATGTTAGTGAATGTTCTTATTCTGTGCGTAGTCGAAGACGTTGCAGTCATCAATCTCGCTTGAAATTTGAGATGCAAGTGGAAGTTTTCGTTTGGAAATAGATACAAATAGTTTTTATATATATGAAAAAAATGTTGCCTTGGACAACGCGTTTTTTCTATATGAAAAAAATGTTGCCCTGTTCAACGTGTTTTTCTTTTCTATATGCGTAATCCAGGTCCATGTCGAATCTTATATACCATACCCTTCACCATAGTAATGTTAATTTTAAGTTTATGTTTCCCAATTTCACAATAATATACATTCAGTTTTTACTTTTGTGATTTCCAACTTAATTTTTACAAATATTATATAAAGATATATACAATTTTTATGTAAAAATTTTATCGAAAACGTTTGGTAGAAATTTTTTCAATTTTTTTTTTTAAATTTTATCAATAATTGTTTCTAAGAAAATTTTTTGGAAAAATTTTATAGAAATTTTTTATACAAATTTTGTAAAAAAATCTTTTTAAATATTTTATCAAAATTTTTTTAAAATATTTTATGAACAATTTTTTTATATATATACATTTTTCATATATTTTATCGAAAATTTTTTAAAATATTTTATCGATTTTTTTTTAATTTTAAATTTTATAATTTTTTAAAAGTTATATCGAACATTTTTTGTAAAAATTGTATTAAAAATTTTTTGTAAAAATTAAATCGATAATTTTTTGTTAAAATCTTATAGAAGTTTTTTTTTGTAAAAATTTTATGGAAAAGTTTTTGTAATAATTTTGTAGAACAGTTTTTTAAGAATTTTATAGAAAAGTTTTTGTAATAATTTTATAGAAAAGCTTTTGTAAAAAATGTATAAAAAAAATTATTATAAAAAAAAATAATTACATATTTTATCGAACATTTTTTGTAAATACTTTATAGCAAATTTTTTGTAACTATTTTATACAAAATTTTTTGTAAATATTTTATACAAAATTTTTTGTAAATATTTTATACAAAATTTTTCGTAAATATTTTATACAAAATTTTTGGTAAATATTTTATAAAAAATTTTTTGTAAATATTTTATACAAAATTTTTTGTAAATATTTTATACAAAATTTTTTGGAAATATTTTATACAAAATTTTTTGTAAATATTTTATACAAAATTTTTTGTAAGTATTTTATACAAAATTTTTTGGAAATATTTTATACAAAATTTTTTGGAAATATTTTATACAAAATTGTTTGGAAATATTTTATACAAAATTTTTTGGAAATTTTTTATAAAAAATTTTTTGTAAATATTTTATACAACATTTTTTGTAAGTATTTTATACAAAATTTTTGTAAATATTTTATACAAAATTTTTTGTAAATATTTTATACAAAATTTTTTGTAAATATTTTAAACAAATTTTTTTGTAAATATTTTATACAAATTTTTTTGTAAATATTTTATACAAAATTTTGTAAATATTTTATACAAAATTTTTTGTAAATATTTTAAACAAATTTTTTTGTAAATATTTTATACAAATTTTTTTTGTAAATATTTTATACAAAATTTTTTGTAAACATTTTATACAAAATTTTTTGTAAATATTTTATACAAAATTTTTTTGGAAATATTTTATACAAAATTTTTTGTAAATTTTTTATACAAAATTTTTTGTAAACATTTTATACAAAATTTTTGTAAATATTTTATACATAATTTTTTGTAAATATTTTATACAAAATTTTTTGTAAATATTAAATAGAAAATTTTTTGTAAATATTTTATAGAAAATTTTTTGTAAATATTTTATCGAAAATTTTTGTAAATATTTTTTTTAAATACTTTATCGAAAATCGAATATTTAATATTTGTAAATACTTTATCGAAAATTGTTTGTAAAAATTTGATAAAAAATTTTTGTAAACTTTTTATTTTATATTATATAGTTTATTTGACCTTTTTGTTAATATTAATTTAACTATTTTATTACTTTTTAATTGTAATTTTTATTACCGTTAATTTTATAATTTTTCCTGATGATGCTACACAAAGGAGTAGCGAAATATTGAAAATATAAATAAAATTATTTAAAGACCTGAAGCTTAAAATAAAATAGTTATATTAATTTTTGTAAATTTTTTAAAGTTTTAACGATTTTTTTTAAATTTTATCGAAATTTTTTTGTTAAAAATTTCATAGAAATCTTTTTGTAAAAATCTTATCAAAATTTTTTGGTAAAACTTTTATCGAAATTTTTTTTTGCAATTTTATCGAAAAAAATTTTTTAAATTTTTATCAAAAATTTTTTGTTAAAAATTTATTTTTTTATTTTTATCAAAAATTTTTTGTTAAAAATTTATCGAAAAATTTTTTGATAAAATTTTATCCAACATTTTTTTTGTAAATTTTTAAAAATATTGGCGAATTTTTTTTTTAATTTTATCGAAAATTTTTTGCCACAATTTTATCGAAAATTTTATTTTTGAAAAAGATAGGACCTTTCTTCAAGGTAACACATAGCCAACAGCGGCTACACCGCTACACGATTACAAACGCCGTTGGATACAATCGTCGCCGTGTAGTCAGCTACCGAATTATGTTGAAGGCGACAGCTACATACTTCAGAACTATGAAAATATTGTAGAAATACATCTTTAACTTATAAAGAAATTACTTTTTCAAAAAATACTTTTATCAAAACAAATAAATATATTTGCTCAAAATATTTTGATTGTAAATAAATTTCTATTTTTAATTTTGTGACATTTTCTTCTGTTGAATAAAATAAAATTGTCGCGAACAAAAATAGAAATTAGCCTAAGTAAGCTACAGCCACAATTGTGGTCGTGTAGCCATGTAGCTATGATGTCGTCAAAATAATCGTCTTCATATAAACGAGTATATTTTAATTTTGACAGCTTGTAGTCGGTATTTTGCTCTCGTCTATGTGTTTAACGCTTATATTGCGTTAGAATGGTCTGACTAAAGCACATGGGTCATATTCACCCCCAGTGGTGGGTATATCTTTTGCGTCCCCTTGGCTATCTCTTTTTGATCCTTGACAAAGTTGATCCAGCATATATATGCTTTATGAAGTCGGAAATAAATATTGTAGAAATTACACACGGTATGACAAACTTGTATATACCCTTTCCAAATGTGGTGTTACCGTAGTCAACGTATTTTTTTATATGATAAAAAGAGTGTTACCTTGGTTAACGCTTTTTTCGTTTTTTCTATAAGAAAAAAAGTGTTGCCCTGGTAAACGTTTTTTATATGAAAAAAATGTTGCTCTGCTCAACGAGTTTTTTTTGTTCTATATAAAAAAAACGTGGTCAACGTTATTTTTTCTATATAAAAAATTGTTTAGAATTTTTTTTATAAGAAAAAAATCTTGCCTTTGTAGTTTCTTTACTCTATAACATTTTTTTTCTCTTCAATTTTTCTATATGAAAAGAATAGAACCCTCGGTTTTTCTTTATTGAAGAAAAGATAACCAGAAAGTGGCTTTTAAGATGAACATTTGTTTGTTTTTTAACTTCCTTAAATCGAAAAGGTTTACGAAAAAAATTAAAATTGTTGTGCAGCATTCTTTGAACAATAAATGGACACTTGTAACCAATCATTACAGTAATAATTTTCTATTACAAATTCGTGGCTCAATTCAATGACTTCCTTCATCCATCCACCATTAACAAAAGCAACGACTCAAATAAAATATCAAATATTCTTTATGGATTTAAGTACCTGGCTGGATGGCTGGTCTTAGTGGCTTTTCAAAAGAATCTTCAACTTCATTTAATTGACATTTAGTGGACACATGTATGGGATGTTAGAAAGCGAATGAATACGTTGTTTTTTTTTTCGTTTTGTTTAGCAAAGCAGTAAAACTGTAAGTTGTGTTGCAGTTGCAAGTAAAAATGAGTTTGATGAACCTCATTATGAGCAAGATTATCGTATAATGTATTTGAAAAATGCAAAAGCGTCGTTGAATATGTGTCGTAACATTATGACTGCCTTAAGAAGACGAAAAAGAATGGTGAAGAACCAACAAAAAAAAAAAAATAAAACAGTTGGGAAGTTGGAAAATCTCCCAATAATGTATTGTATTTTTGTCGATATTTGTTTGTTGTCATCTGTGCGTTGATATTTTCGACTTGTGCAAGTAGTTTTTCATAGTTGTGAATTTGGAAATTGGAAAGGTATATTAAGCTGGTCGTTTAGTTTGCTTTTTGGTTTTAAATTTAATCGATCACATCATATTGGCTGATTTTTTTTAGCAAATTTCTTTTTGGCATTACTGTTTCTACCAGCTCAGCTGTTTTCGTGTAATATGTTACTGCAACATTCGCAAAGTAGCTCTGGGTTGAAGAATAACATGCGACCGTCATTTTTGTTATCGTTTAAAGTCAATCAGGCCGCCTTTGTTGCTCGGTCTTCCAGTGGTTTGCGTCCACTCTCCCACTCTCCCACTGGCTGATTGGCTTCTTCGAAGAGCTGTACTGCAGTACTGTTATTGGTTGTTGCATTAATCAGCCATGTTTAATTGTCTAGAACCTGGTAATTTTTATTTCATAAGTCGTAAATTGGTGGAGCACCATTTTTATTTTTTTTTCTCTAGAGGAGCACCATTAAACTCAACTTCTTCACTGGAGGAGAACCATTAAACTCAATGTTTCACTGGAGGAGCACCATTAAACTCATTTTAATTTTACTTTGGTGAATTTAAGGTCTCACTTCCTATACGAAGATATAGGCTGCGCTGCAGATTTTGGAGGAAGCTAAGGATATCACACCCTGGCGCCTTGGTTTTGTACCTGTGCGATTAACCAATTTTTTGTTAAGAATAAATTTTGCACAAAATTCTCATTATTAAATATTAAACAACCAACATGCATACTTAGAGTGCGGACAGAGGAATATATCACAGTTGTATCCACCAGTGTTGGTGATTACCGTGAATTATCGATTCGTCACCATTCGCAGCAATTTGGCCTCTGTTACTCCACTATGTGGAAAATTTTGCGAAAGGATTAAGGTATAAAACCTGGAGCTGGACTTAGTTGAAATGTAATTTCAACATGACGGTGCCACATGCCATACGGCACGGGCAACAATGGCCCAATTGATAGGAGAGTTTGGTGAACAGTTTATTTCACTTTTGGGGCCGATCAATTGGCCGCCTAGATCGTGTGATTTAACGCCTATTTAGACTTTTTTTTGTGGGGATATGTTAAGGCTCGTGTCTGTAGGGACAAGACCGCAACGGTTGACGAACTGAAAGCCAATATTTAAGAATTTATTCGTGAGATACCAAACTATATGTTGCAGAGAGTATGTCAAAATTTGACCGAAAATAACCGCGCTCAACATTTACATGAAATCATCTTTGTAGATTGAATAATATATATCATTCTCTCTCCTTAAATAAAGATTTAATGTTTTCTTTTTTAAATCAAAACCGAAAGCCCATTATCTCGAAATCATATTTTTAATTTTGAGTTTTCAGTAAAGTAGCTCTGGGTTGACACAACAAAGTACGTCATTGTCGTTATCGCTTAAAGTCAATCAGGCCGTTCTTGTTGCTTGGCTTTCGAGTGGTTGCCGTCTCCATCTCGCACTAGCTGCTTGGCTTCCCCGAATGGCATAATCAGCCACGTGCAATCGTTTGGTTGTCGTGTGCAATCTAAGAAAATACAACACAATAAGATTTAAGAACCTCAATTTTACTAAAATAGATGAAAGAACCTGGTAGGGACCAAAAAAAAATCTCAAAATTACTTATATAAAATCAAAGCACAATTGGAGTAAAGAACCTGGTGGAGAACTAAATTAAAATTCAAAAGTGAGGATTGTAACCTCACTTTTTTGACGTGGTGAAGTACCAGCATGGAGTGAACTCTGGTTAGCCTACTTCCTGAGCAAAGGTACAGGTCGATTGGATTTTCCTGAAGAAGGCTGCTATATGTTGATAGACCCTGACAATATAACCTACTAGTGTTGGGTAATTTGAATTAAAATCCAAAAAAAAAATTTTTTTGGTTTTAACTAAAAGGAAGGAATTTGCCATATTTTGTAAATTTTCTCTTGTATTTTTATTTTGATTTTCTGGCGTGAAGTGTCTGCAAAATTCGTCTCAACAAGAAAAAAATGTTCTCCAACACTCATGTTGTATGTTCAAGCCATGTTGTTGTCTCATGGTTGGTTGGCAGTAGTCACCAATTTTAAAAATTCAAAGAGGAAAAAAATATGCAAACAATCTTTTTAAGTTGTTGCTGCAGCATTAGAATGTATGTTTGAATATTATTTGTTCGTTGAATATGGATATAATTGATGGCTTATAACCTAATAACGGTGTACTTAACTCTTGTTCTCTTCTTCTCTTCGCGACTACGATTTAGTCCATCTACTGCTTTACCGTCCACCTTAACTTCTCCGCACTTCCAAAGGAAATTTATTTATGAAGAAATGCGTAATTTTTTTTTGTTGGATTTTCAATGGAGAATTTCATTGGTTTTTTATTTTTTGCTTCTAGGAAAAATTTCTAAAGAATATTTTTGCGTTATGCAAACAAATTGACAGTTCTATGGAAAGTTCTTTTATCCGAAGAATTATTGTATGTAGTTGAAAGAAAACTATGGGCAATTTGAAGGCAGAGTAGCTCTATACAACTTTGATTGCGCATAAAAGAATTTATTCCAAGCAACTTGTATGTTGCAGAATATGCAGATCTTCATTGATCATCTTGAATAGTTTAAAGAGGAAATTGACCTACTCTAAGCACCTTTGTGCGTTTTAAGTAAAAGTTCCTAAAGAGAAGCAACTCTCAAATGTGCAAAAAGGAATGTACCTAAAGCAACTATTACTGAGTTTGAGAAATTAAGCCGTTAGACGATTCGGTATCCGAAACATTTAGCCTTTGCAGATATATTTTATATAATGATTTTATTATATACAATATATACACACGACATTAAGCAATAGCGGCCGTCCAGAAGCTTCTTTCGGCTATCAGATATTTCGTTGCTGCCAGCGACAATCTCGTGCTACATTTTCATATAAATTGTCTCTTAGAAAACGTCCCTAACTGGTCACTTTCAACTGACCTTTCTTCTGTTGCACAGGGATCTTATTGCCCTAATTCTCAATATACACCGTTGCAAAAATCACACTTGGACCGCACGAAGAAATCAACCTGATTTGGTTAACTGAGAATTCCAAACAGGAAATGGTGACATATGAGCTGTTATATTAGTTAGTCCAAACTTTCCTATAGGAATTTTATTTAAAATTATTATTTTATAGGGGAGATTTCGACCCCCTTCGTTCCTCTATGATTCCTGGTATCCGGGTGGAAATTTACGAATGCCTTACTTTCATTGAGTCTCGTGCTGTCACTAGCCTTTTACTCACGACAGTAGTGATTTCAGACTGGCAACTAATACATGCCGACATTCTTCCTCATTACAGAGTCTATGTTAAGTGCTAAAATTTGCTTAAGGCTAAGGTCTTTACAGCATTTCCATATAATATATGTCTGCTCCGTATTCCAAAGCCTTTTTCCAGTCAAAGTCTGCAATTATCGTCTTACTTCGAATTTTAAATTGGCCAGATAATACTTGAGAGTTCGTGACCTGTCACTCACGACGGCACCCAGATTAATCCCAGATTAATTCCATAGTCTTTGGGGGGAATCGAACCGAAAACCCCGGACTGATAAACCAGCGCACTACCTTTTAGCCCACCGAGGCATCCAATTTCTATGGAAAAATAAAAAACAATTTTCAGAAAATTGTATGTACAATCCTCATCGGTGCTAGCACATATTTTAAAAGAAATTTAAAGGTTCTAAAACTATTTGATTTCGGATACCCAAGATGCACTAAATACTACAACCTGGGGTACTCATGGATTGTGTGACATGTCTGAATGAAAAGGATGCTCACAACAGTCCAACATTATGTTAAGTTTCCAATCATGAGAGTCATGTTGGTAGCTAGCGGTCACAACGGCAAGAAAACCTGACATAGATTTAAAGGACCCGAGTTTTTCTTTGTTATGTCAACGTTACGTTACGTTCTTATCCGAACGGTCTGGCCGAACATGCTGATAAGTTTTCATGTTACATACTGACCGACCCAGTTTAATCGAAATTATTCGTTCAGAAAGTCGATTCTGTACAAAAAATATTTGTTTGAAGCATGTTTAGATTTACTTTCGATCTCATATCACCAGAAATAGCTTGAATAATTAGAATAAGTTTCCTTTATTTAGTAAAGGTACTCGTGTCTAAAATATATACTTGATTTTAATGGTGATTCATGCTTGCTGTGTTAGGAAAATATTCGCTGTAATCATGTGGAAACTCAAATTACAAATGGCGTGCATTACATAAATATCAAGAACACTTTTGCGAAATTTTCTTTTTCAATATTACCCGCTAACTCACAGTTGGAAAGCCAAAGGTTGTCAAATCGCTTGCGAGCCAATTTTAACCACTTAAAAGGAGACCTTAAAAGTCTCATGAAGCATTTGATATTTTGGGCGCATCGTTTTGTTGAAACCACATCTTATCCTCATCAATATTGTCCAATTTAGCTAGAAATAACTTGTTTGTCAGTCATGTCGCAAAGTCGAGCATCAATCGCAGCAGCTGCTTGATTATTAGCTTTTAGCCTCAAATCCAGACCAAACACAGAAAATTTTTTTTCATAAAATAAGTGTTTTAATCAGTTTTAAATTAAAGTTCAATTAATTTCTTAAACAATTAATTGAATCAATTAATTATTTAATTAAATTATAATATGCAACCAATTAAACCCTTTAATTGGAGAAAATGGCTTTTTTCCGTGCAGTAACACTTTGCATTCACCACCTAACAAACTTATGGTTATTAGGCTTCAGTCTCGCTATAGAGAGCCTCTTTCCCCCAAATCTATGGTTCTGGACTTGGAATAATCAATATTCTGATATTTAGTAGCCATTTTAGTTTCATATTTTATAATTGTTAAAAAATGGATTACATTGATTTATTGTGCTTAATTTCTGTTCTATAGCCCGGTTGATCGAACTTAAAGACCCCTTCTTCAGATATATCCTTCCTCTTTGTACCTTTATACACGATGTTTGTATTTCCAAAATGCTCCTCCAAGAGTATTATGGGTCTCCGCCAATACTTTTTTATATTTGTGTTTTACCAAATGAAATCCAAGTGAGATTATAATTCTCTACTGGAGTTTAATGGTCTCCCAACAATTTAATTTACTTTTATGGAGTTTAAAGGATCTCCATGAGGTTTTTCATATTTTTTTTTGTACTCCATATAGAGTTCCATATAGTTTTGTCATCAATTGTAACAAATAGAATTCAGTAAAAAAACATAAAATTTTTATCTGAGTTTTATAAGGTACTCCGCCCCAAACAATCGACATTTAACATAAAATACAACAGCACGTTACAGTTATTGGTGAGTGAGACAGCTAACCTCTAGAAGTAAAGAAATAGGCATGACAGTCCAACACCTTCAGCTATTAAATTTTATTATTGTGTTAATTTTGGGACACTCTGTAATCAATAAAAATATTATTACAGCTTCGTGAAAATTAATTTGCACTCTTAGTACAGGTATTTGTATTTTAAAAACAATTAATAAAAAATAATTTTTTTATACGATAAATATGGCAGTCCGTACGAAAATAGCACATGGCTTTCAATTAAGAAAAACTATTAAACAGTTAATATGGCAACCTGTTGTGTTGTGTATAGAAAACAACAAAAACCAGTGCAATAAATAAAAGATTAAAAACCAAAACCAACTAAACAGAGATGTCACTTTTACGGTGTAAGGTCCTGCTTTTAACAAAAAACCCAGACTCCAATTAAAAATTGCTAAAAAATATATATTTTAAGCTGTGGTTTTACATTTGTTGTTGTTGCCTTTTTTATTGATTTAAAAAATAATAACACATGGAACTGCCAAAAAAACTCCACTGGATAAACATGACAACAGCATGTTGCAGCACTAACACTCAAAAGTTATATTGTATATGCAGCATGCATATATGTATGAATGTTGCAACTATAAAGTGACTGTCAAACGTATCGAAAATTGAAAATTCATATTTTTAAATAAGTGTGCCGCCATTTAAACAGCATGAATTGTTAAATGCATTAAATGGTTATTATTATTTTTTAATGATTATTTTAGCAGCTGAAATCGAAATAAGTAGTGAAAGCTACCATACACGAAACCTTGTCTTCGACAATGTGTTTCTCTATAACGCAGAGATGTTATAATTTATTTAAAAACGTCACTTCTGATTTCTATTGATAAATTAATTCTTTCATGATTTCGTATGTATTATATTATCCAGCCGTGTAGCTCATATTGTCTTGCTGACTTCTAACACCTTGATGTTAATGTTGCCGGGGTATATGGGGACTCTAGTCCCGTGGCTTCTAAAGGGCCTGAAACTGGTAGATAAGAATATTTCTGGTCTAACTAGTAACCAAACAAGTGGTACCACGGAAAATGGTAGCCTCTGACCGGTTGTTGGTAAGACATTTTATTGAGTAACGTGATGGCAGGAAGGCCTATTTAATCCATTTTCCTGTTTCCAATATAATGAATTGACTGGAGTTCAGATGGTCTCCAACTGGTTCTGCCAGCCATGTATACTGTCCTGGTCCTACCAGTCATGTGTACAACTGGTCCTGCCAGCCATGTATGTCCTTATGCGCAACAAGTATACGCATCATATAAACACAGTGTTAAGATTAACGTCAGGCGAAAGCTAGACACTTAATCTCTGTAGCCCTGGAATATTTATTAAAATTTCTATTTAGAACTTAAGTTATTCCAGAAACTTTCAATACCACGAATCTATTATGGTCTTCATCATCAAACAAAATGAACGTCAGCAAAAAGTTGTTTCTATGAGAGTCTGGACGTCTTTTACTTGTTCCTCTTTCCTCTATTAAGCAAAACGTTTCGCTGTATTAAGAACGAATACGTTCCCTACATTACTAGATGGATTTCATAGTAAAGATCTTAAGATCAAATGGATCCAGGTCGGATTTTACACTTCCTAAATCTTGGCGGAAGATAAAATGCAGGCTTCTCGAAAAGCGCATTATTGAAATCCCTGGAATATCGGCCGCCACCAGCAGGTGACTGACTAGCTGAGTTACCTTGCTCTCAGTTATATTTACTAAGAGAAATGCTATACATCTCGTTAAATTATTTCATATTGTGCCAGTATCGCACCTGCATTAGTCTCTGCATTAGTTTTCCATACACAGAATCAATGCCGGGGGGTATATCCCCACAACTGACACTTATATCCAAATGCTCACCCGCCCTTTCCAATTCGTCTGCAATTTAATTCCCTACTATGTTTGAATAATCGGGTACCAAGCACAGTATTACCCACTACAAGTTCTCGTTGAACTTGTGGCGGATGCCGCTGTGGTGTAGTAGCTAGTGGTCTATCAGTCCGGGGTTGTGGGTTCGATTCCCGCCAAAGACTTTGGAATTTTTCACTATAAGCTGGCAGGAGGTCCAAGAAGGAGCTTGGAAATAATCTGGGTACCTACAAATGGTTAACTGCGTAAGTGACGGGTCACGGACTCTCAAGTATTATCTGGCCAAGTTAAAAATCGGGGTAAGACGATACTTGCAGACTGTGCCTGGAAAAACCTAACATAAAATATAAGCTTTGGATCACGGGCAGACACATATTATATGGAGATGCTGTGGAGACTTAGCCTTAAACAAATGTTTACCATAGACTTTGTGATGAGGAAGAATGTCGACATGTATCAGTCGACAATCTTAAATCACTACAGTCGAGAGAAAAAGGCTAGTGACTCAATCAAAGTAAGGTATTCTTATATTACCAGCCGGATAGCAGAAATCATTAACCAACAAAGGGTGTCGAAAAGGGGCCCATGAAGTTTGTGGTCTGCTTCGGTATCATCCCCCTACAAAATAATAATAAGAACTTGTAGCTCACTGCGACAATAACTGGCTTCAACCTTTGGTTGAATACAGCTATTAGCGAGCGCCTCACTATCTAAAATAAAATAAATTTAAATAAAATAAATTTAAGTGTTTTAAAGTGTAAAAGTTATTTTATTATAAAAGTAAAATATGTATTTCTACTACAATATCAGAGTATATGATGTAGTTGTCGTCTTCAATATAATAAAGTAGCTGACTACACGACGCTATGATTGTAGCCAATGACATTTGTAGACTTGTGGTTGTGTAGTCTGGTGTTGACTTTCAGATTCAAGCATTGACTGTCAGCTGTTAAGCTATTTTTTTTTGACGGTTCACAAAAATTTCACTATATAAATTCCGGAAAATTTAAATCTTGCATGAATTTTGGCGCACCCTTTTATTTTAAATTAGACAATCCTAGTAAAAACGAAATAAATCATAATTTATTGTTAAAACAAAATATTATATATGAAGTTTTAAATCTTTTTTTGTATTTTATGGTGCAATATCTGCATCAATGTTGTTGTCTTTGCCACCATCATCCTCTGCGTCAAAATAACCAAAAATTAGTTTAGATAAGATGTTGCCAATCGCATCTCGGTTTGTTGCATTTTAAATTAAAGCCGTTAAAAAAAGCAAAATAAAAATTAAAACAAGAAACTTTATGGAGTTGATTAAATTTATGTAAATGTTGGCTTATTTTTTTCCTTTTTTTTCGTCTTTGGGTTCATCTTGTTTTCAGTTTTGGTAGACTAAACAAAAACTGATTTGATTTTAATTCGTTTTGGAAAAATTGTTACAAAACCTCTACCATCAACAGGCAACTTACTAACCAACTATTCTTTTAATAAGTTTTGCGGTATTTTTTCTTTTAAATTTTATTCCTGTTTTAAAATTCTTGGCGGTGTGTGTATTTGATCGGGAAAATGTAACTGTCATTGTAGGGCGTTGCCAGGCACGGTTTTGCTATTTCTGCCTTAAAGTTTAAACATTTTTTTATTTTTGTAATTTATTCAAAAGCATATTTGATTTCATCTTGGGTTTGTGGCTTATTTATCTTGGAAACTTAGTTAAACTGCTGCAGTATTTAACATTTTCTTATTTGATGATATTAAGAAATTTTTAAATACATAATCTATAAAATTATTAAGACTAGATATTAGTTTTGAAAGTTGTTTGTTTTTTTATTTCATTTGCTTTTTTCATTTAATTTTTTATTTTTCAAAGCATGATTTGCAAAATATTTAGCTGCAACTAGTTCACTGCCTCATCGTTAGGCAGCATAGGCAAAACCGTAATACAAGCCGTGTACTACTGATCAACAAAGCGACAGGCGAGCAATATTTTCGTTGGGCAACATTTTCTTCATATCAACGTTGCAATATAGGTCTTATATAAAACTAGCAGTGCTCGTCACGTTATAAACGTCCTGATAGTATTTTATTACATTTTGTTTTGGATGTAATCCACATCATATTTTAAGGCTCTTATTTTTATAATGCTGCAGATATGGTTTATTTATTTACTTTATACAGAGGTACCCATTCCGGGGTAATTACTCAGGATGTGGCTGCGTAGACTTTATTTGAAATTCCAAAATTTATATAAAATTCTAAATAATAGTAGATTTCTGTAAATAGTGTCTAAATCTTCCCGATTACAAAAGTAAAAGGTGCTGCCAAGTCATTTAAGTCAGTTAAACCTTACATACTGGTTTTATCTCTATTTTATCTTGTGAATTAGATACTCTTAGGACAACCTACATCTAAATCGAGTTAAAAGTTTACCTCTCCAAAAAAATTTTATAAAATTCATTCAGTTGTTTTTACGCGATATAGAAACAGGCAGGCAGAGAGGAAGTCAAAAAAAAAATAAAATAACATTTTATGTACAGTCACGGTCTTGTTAAACTTTTGTTGTATATACATATCGATTTCCCAATATTTATTAAACCCGATTTCGTCACATGATAAACTCAAAGTGTTTGTTCTGTGTTTATCTTTCGAATTCCTGGAACGATCTGGATCTTCTCTGGATTAATCACAGAGTTTCGATCTTTAACGTCAACCCCACACATGACGAACTCAAAGTGTTTCTTTCGCTTTTATCTCCCGAATTATTAGCCTTAAGCTAAAATCGCAGCTCCGATTTACATCGCCAAGACGGCTTATAATACGATTACGAAAGATCGATTGGATGATAAAGCTGTGTAACATGGTGCGCCGTTTAACTGAAATCCAAGATTATCCAAGTTCATATCTTCCATTTCAGTCTACAAAAAGTCCGATGCAAGTATGGTTGTGTAGCGCTCATCTTTGATTGATATGCCGTTTCTAGCAGCACTCCAAACTCTTTACCAAACTGTCACTCTCTTTAAATACATTGGCTTTTCGACAATGGCGTGCGGCTTTTCCAATCCAATTTGCTTTGTTAACATCACAGCCGAGATGAAAATGCGAGTCGTCAGAAAATAAAATTTTTTGGCCAAATTTGATGTCCGATTGGAGCTTCTGTAAGACCCACCCAATCTAAGAAGTCATAAGGAAGTAGAATTTCGTTTGGACTTAGATAAACCTCGTTTGTGAATAATCCGAGATCTTTGTGCTAAATTCTAATTATGCTGGTGTGTGAAATGCCGAGTTGATGGGATCGATGGAGACCAACTTTCTTGGATTGAGTTTAAAATTTTCGGCCACAGCAGCCACATTCTCGTCTGTACGCCACTGTAAGATAACGTTAACCATGAGTGTTGTCCACTAGCACACAAGTCTTACAAACATTTTGCACATACTTGCGTACAGGACTTTCGGTCAAAGCTTTATTCTTACAAATATCCAACGAATAAGACAAATAATGCCAAACATTCAAGCCTATTAAGACCTCCCTTCGACTGTTATGCTCTTCAGTCGAGAAACGATCATGTCCTAAAGCATTTATAAAGCTTCATCTGCAGGTTTTTAGGTTTTAAAGCAGCAATTTAAAATCTTCAGTCTTCATAGTCCGGAAAGGTTACACGTTTCTTAAGTACACCTTTGGCATTTCTCTAGCTAAAATTGCCAGGCAAATAGTTCGTTTGAAACCACTCAGTGCAAGATGTCCACTTAGTTCTTACAACCTAATACAGTCCAGGATCTGACTTTCTCTGATGCTACTTACGTTGTTCTGCCTTATAGTGGCACTAAGCCTGTTTTGGGTTTACGCGACTTCTGCATAAAATAGTAGTTTAACGTCAGTGAAGCGGAAGTAATGTTAAGTTTCTGATTTTTTTTATAAAGGTCCTAGTCTTTTTCTTGCTAGTTTCTTTCTTCTTTAAGATTAAATCGTGCAGCTTAACAAGGAATGTCGACTTTCAGTGTTCTGCGCTTGGTTTTTAGCATTTGGTGGGAATTTTTCACTGTTTGCGTGTAGCCATCAGTGAATAAATAATTTCTGAAGACAAAATTTATGATCCCGATCGATTCACTTTCCATAACTTGAAGGAGCCTTACCCTTGCCGCCTTGTACTTTAACTCCGTTTCTATGATAAGAAAATATAGGTTTGTTTCCGACCCACTTTCAGTTTAGTTCTTTAATTTTAGTCTTTAGTCTTTGATCTTCGATTTCGTTGTGAAACCACAAAATTTTGTTTCTTTTTTTAGATTTACATTTAGGCCTTACACGAGCTATCGATTTAAATAAGACATAAAAATTACGCCGGCAGCAGCGGTATTAAATGTTGTTCATGTTGTTGTAGATAGCGAATACGTGTTTCATGCTCATGTTCTGAGCGACCATCATTTTCTGTTTTCCATCAATGTTGTTGAATGTTTAAAGCAAAGCAGGAAGTATTAGTCCGTTTGAGAATTAAAACATTATTGTCATGTTATAAAAGAGGTGAGGTTTTTTAGCAAATATTTTAACATGGCATGGGAAAAACATTAACATGGCCTAACACCGCGTCTAATGCGTTGGATCACCCGCTGGAAAGTCGGTTTCATTAATGATTTAAGCTTTAGATGATTCGCTGATTGGGCTAAAGCATCATAGTCTGGTGTTAGAGCTGCCAGCTAAGCCTACCAAACAGGCACGGAAAAGATCCGAACTCATTTATGTAGCGTGCTACTTGATGCAAGAACAGACGCCCGCTTGTCGGCATACCCAATCGGCGATACCTGGAAGTAGCTATTGGTTTTGAATGGCGCCAATAATTCGACATGTCCCTTTGAGTATCATTGAGACTTAAAATTTAGGTGGAGATCGATCTAACCCAAAAACATCTGAGACTCTCGTCTCGAAACCGCTGATTGCCCACGACTGCATAATGCAGCTACTCCGCATATCTCCAGGACGTTCCACAATGCGCAATCTGTGGTGCGTCCGGTAGCATTCAGACACCACAATAGGTGATAGTGTCCACAGTATTCTCCGCAACCCCCAGAGTGGCACTGGGAAATGCTTCAATGCGAGCGAAGGTTAAACTCATTAAACCTGGAAGGTTAGAGGGTGGCTACTACATGTAGGCAAGCTCGATGGGGTTAAAAGAGACTTTCTCGGCAGGAAGGCCAGTAAGGTGCTCAGATATAATAGATGTACATATATACCTTAAGCTAGATAACTACGTTAGTGCCAGGTCATGGAAACTTCAAGTGTGATCTAGTCAAGATGATAATCGAAGAAGATGATACTTGCAGACTGTGCCTGGAAGAGGCTAAGAGTGAATGGCCAGCACTGACTAGAATAGGATTAGGACCACGTGCAGAGACTTGTTAAATGAGGATGGCATGGGAGATCTAAGCTTTGGACAAATGTTAGCAATTACTAGAGACTCCGTGTTGAGAAAGCAGGCCGATAGTTACCAGTCGTCAGTCTGTAATCACTAAAGTCAAGAGTAAAGGCTAGTGGTAGCACGTGACTCAATGAAAGTAAGGTTGCTGTAAATTACATATTGGTTGCTTATGATCGTTGAGGACGGAAAGGGGTCAAAAAGGGGCCCATCAATCCTTTTTTAAAGCTGTGTGAAATTGCTTCCCTGTTCGAATTAAGCTTGCAATAGCTTGTGTTAGAAGAAAAACCAAAGTTTCAAAAAAATTTCCTGAAGTGCTACCTACGTTGTCATACAAGTCACGTTTAGGGACACTAACCTCCTTTGGTTGCAAAATCAATTAAGTCCTAATTGAACTCATTTGTTTCAATATTGTGAATTGATTTTTAAGTGTGTTTGTGTTTTTTTTTTTGTTGTATTCGATGTCATTCTCTGTATACAGAGAAACAATAAGTATAAGAGAGTCAAGGCTTTTGTTGTTCTTGGGAAATGTTTTTGTTTTCTGTTCAATTGTTTAAGCACTTGTAACACTTGGATTTTTCCACATGTCGTGCGATTTTTTTGTTTTGTTTTTTTTATTTTATTTTTTTTATTTTTCATGTAACATGATGTATTGGCAAATTGACAACACCGATGTGCGTATTTACCCTTGATGACCCAGCCACAAACACACGCACTCATAAACAAAGATGGCCAGTTAGAGACAGAGAGAAAAATTCTGTTTAAGAATATTGTTGACATTAAAGGTCATTAAGTGCACTTTTAATATTATTTTTCTTTTATTTTTTTCTTTAAATTTCAATACATAACAGTGTTTTTATTTATTTGTTTAAACGTTTTATTGTCTTTTCTGCTTCTTCTTCTTCTTATTCAGTTCTACTTGATAGATGGCGACAAATAGAATTACATACGTATGTATGTATGTATGTATGAATGTATGTACACATGTGTGTACGAATGACAATAACAATAATAAATTTTCAAACACTTGTAAGGTGGCCATATTATTTGTTTGCATGGTTGTGTTTATGCATCCGTAAGTGTCAGAATACTTGCAATTTGAAAATTGAGGGAATGAGTAATTGTAACGTAATAAGATAATTATAACGTAATTGAATGCAAATGCACTAACACACACGTAAACATACACACACAGTTTATTAGGTACGTAAGTATGTGTTTGAAGTACTTGTGCTTCTATCTACATACGTCATAGTTGATGCAAAAAGTGAAATAAAAGACAAAAGAAGAAAAAGAAAAAAAAAATACTCAAACAGTCATAATGCTGCACTATTATTATTATTAATTTTGAAGAGTTTGTTTTTTTAGCTTGACAATAGACAAAAGGGTGGGTCTATTTTAAAACCGAGTGGGATCATCGTTAATGTGATGACGATGCTGTTGAGGAAAATGTCAATGATTATAAGATTTAAAGCAAAACAATTTTCATTGTCTTAAATATTTATTTATAGTTAAAATAACTTTGATGTTTGACTTGGTAACATGCATAAATGCATACGTACCTACGTAAGAAATAACAAACTTAAAAAAAATCAAGATAATCTAAGGACAAAAAAAATTACAATAAATACTTGACATTATCTACGAGAAAAGCCAAATAACTGATATTAAATTCCTTGGAAAAAAAAATTAATTTTATTGTTGCTTTTGAGTTAAAAATTTAATAATTATTGGTCTTAAATTTAACTTGAACTAAACTAGGATTAATAGTGAACTGAAAGTGAACTTTAATTTAAATTTAGAAATCAGTTATGGACTCCACTTGTAATTAACTAAACTAAATCTAACTAGGACTAGAATGGAATAGGAACTGAACTGAACTGAAAAAGAAAATAAGATTTTAACCCATTAACTAGAAACTAACCAGCACTTAACCAGATCTGAAAAGGAACTCAAATAGCACTAAACACATGAACTAAACTTGAACTAAATCAGGACTGAAAGTGAACTGTAACTGAAGTAGAATTTAGGTTAGATTAAGAAGAGATAATAACACATCCACATCCCCGGAAAAGAAAAAATTATATGCTCCCTGCTACCTATCACTCAGCCACACGATTTTCTTGATGAAGCCAACGACATCTTCAAGTTTGCACCGCGCGACGTCGTCGAGAAATCTTTCACCTAGCCATCTAAGTCTGCGGCCTTGTAATACCGGGTAGTTACACACGCTATGCTATACAGTATCCAACTTCTCTTCGTCCTCACACATCGTACGGAAGTCCGATGTGCCGGTAACCCTCCCCCCGGGGGTTCCAATTGTCACTGCAGGAATGGCAAATGCTTTGACGGGGTTCACTCGGGGAAAATAGGGGCACCAGACGCTAGGGTTCCTAGAGCCTAAATCTGGAAGAAAAGGTCTGTTGTTTTATTACACGGGTCCTCTTCGAGGCCCAACCAGTGCCCAAAGGACTGGTACCACGGGAATCGGTGGCCCCACATAGAGCCTATCCTCTCTGTGACCGGTTATTGGTGAGGTCCCCTTCGGGGGTACACGTGGTGGTTGTGGTTTAAGATCGATTTACGTAGGTATGGTGCACGGTCGATCAAGTGTGCTGTTGCACTCTCAACAGACGAAGTTTGGATAGTCTCCAAATCCCTAAGCAAGAGGTTATAATGTGGATCTAGGCGTGCCTTGGAAAGGCTTGCCATATTATATAAATTGCTACTCATTGTGACTGTATCACACACAAAAAGCGATTGGTGGCAATCGTAAAGTGTTGTTATACTACGCAATGGGGGCGCTAGTCTACGCCTAAGTTTCACTCGGTGGTAAGACCACCGTGAGGTTAGGCCGACTAGGCAGGTACTCACGTTAATCTTGTTCCACAATTGTGCCGGTAACCCCTCTACTGGTTCTTGCACTAATGACGCAAGGGCCAGTGATCATACCTATCACAACTCTCAAAACTTTCCTATCCAAACCTAGAAGTACCTTAGTTTTTGCAGCGTTAAGTCTAGGCCAAATTGCCCTGCAATCCTCCCTAACTTCCCAAGACCGATCAGTTCTCTTTACTACACAATCGGACAGAATCCTATAGTAGTGGCTAATCGGTGGCTTCACCCATTCTCTGTAAGTAAGTATCCTCCGAGCCAATGATCAATGTTGTAACAAAGTGACTTCCTCCCCTTCTAGAACTGGTCCAGACACCAGAGTGGTGGCATTCAGAGCCACCATCACTTCTGCCTGAAAAACACTACATTCAACTGGTAGTCTGCACGATATGCTTGTTCTAGTAGTGTGAGCACTGCAACCCCGTCGTACAGTTTACCACACACCAACCTTTTAGGAAATACAACTGAGCCCATAGGTAAATGGAAGCGGTCCGTTGAGTCCGATCTGAAGTAGAATCTTTGTGTGTCCTAGGTTATTCGACCTGACCGTTTTCAATGCCTCCTACAGAACAGCACATCCATACGTATAGAAAGAATACGTCAACCTAGAATTGAAGTACAGAATTTTTTAATGATTGTATTTAATTGTTGATTTTTAGCAACTTTTTGTCGACAACACTATTTTTGTCAGCTCATCTGCTTACATGTAACAGGTTACTGTTAAACATGCTCAGTTTGGTCTGTAATTTAACCATAACTCGACTAACAATCAAACAAGGCTTGCAGATTATTGATTTTTTTTTCAAAATTCATGCTCGGTAAAGAAAGTGAATCGTGGACTTCTTTCATTTTATGTTCAGTTTGGGCGACCTTCTGAGGCGGCTATTCGGAATCTTGTAAACCACCAACACGGATACATAGAGTGTGGACAGAGGAAAATATCGCAGCTTTATCCGACAGTGTTGTTGATGACCGTGAATTAACGCTTAGGCAACGTTGTCTGTTGCTCCATTACGTGGAAAATTTGAAGGAAGTTTTTAGGTGTAAAACCTTTTAAAATACAACTGATGCAAGAAGCGAAGCCACACGACCTACCACATCGGCTAACTTTTGGTGAATGGGCGCTGGCAAAGTTGGATAGAAATCCACTTTTTTATTGTGTTCAGCGGCGAAACTCATTTCTGGTTGAATGGATACGTGAACAAGCAAAATTTTCATATTTGGAGTGAAGAGCAACTAGAGCTAACCCGCAATTAGTAGTAAAAAAAACGGAACGGGAAGTAAACAGAAGAAACTGTAAACGATAAAAAGAAATGAGGTACAATGTAAAATAGAGTATGCTGAACTGGAACTGGTCTACAACTAAATTGGCATAGAACTAAGCTAGAACTACACCAGTGCCAGAAGTTAACAGAGCTCAACTAGAACTGAAACTAGGAACTTAATTATGAATCATCTTATAGCGAACCCAACTGGAACTAACTTGAGACTAGAAGGGCATTAGAACTGTTCAAGAAATAATCTAGAATTGAACTAAAATAGAAAAATAAATGAACTATAACGGAACTAGAAATCAACTGGAGTTCAACTAGAATTCAACTGGAACTAAACTTTAACTAGACTAGAATAGAAACCAGCGGTTGTTCTCAAAATGGTTTGCTACAACTCTTATTGTGGAATAGTGTTGGAATAAAAGTTGCGATTAATCGAAATATCGACAATCTGCCAGTACGAACATATGGAACCGCTGACTATCTCATCCTTTAGGTGGCAAAATAGAGTCATAAGAAAAATAATTTTGCATACAAAAACTATTACTGCTTATTTCTGTCTTAATTACTCGGGCCATGAAGAGCTTTGCCCGAGTTGAAATTCTGTACATATTGCTCCTGCATTTGATTGTGCGAGAAAAGTATTACAACAGAAGAGCAGTTCGGAATTCAGGATTGCTGAAGTACAATTCGACAGATATTTCGGTAATTGAAGTCGGAAACCTAGTTGGACATTTACGTATGCTTAGTCTCTTTGAGAACAGCCCAGATGGTGTGTGATTTTATTCCACCTTCTTCTTCGTCTTCCCAATCTGAGCGCCAATGGAAAAATACCCAAAATTTTTCAGGCTTATATACATACGATCCTCGATGCTAGGGAATATTTGAAGACACTGACACAAGCGGACCGATCTGATCACGGATAGTTAGACGAAATGACAAAGACCCTAACCTGGTTTGAGCTAAGGTCTGTAGGAGTCATGGAATATGTGATTTATCTGAGATACTTTGAACTGTCAAATAGGCCAACACTGTATTGGGTTACCAGTCTTTGGTTACCGTTTCGCAAAATCTTCTTTCGTGAAGATATGATCTCCTGAGTATACATAGCTCTAACAAATGTTTTTAATACTTCCGTTAGCACTTCACTGAATGTGGATTGCCCCAACGTCCAACGAACGTTGGCTTGTGTGCTTACTCCCTTTTGGTAGCTAACTTCCGTCAAAAATCTCAAAGTGGCAGCCATTTTCACTGTGTGTTTTCCTCCAACACCCTCAACAGATATTTTAATCCATCATTATTCAACCTGTAATATTCCTGCAATAAATGATCATTTAATGATCCAATTGGACCAAGCGCCCCTAAAGTAAGAGGAACATTTGAATACATTCCAGCCGGCCTCTTTTCTTATACTTCAGCAAATGTACTTTCTCTTTTAAATTAATCTATTTGATTGTCTCTCTGCTGATGAAACTGCACAAACAAAAAATGCCAAATAAAAGTTTTCAAATTAAATAAATGAAAATGGGTCATAAACTTGCAGTTAATACCAATTAACGCATCACTCCGCCAACCATTGAATACGCAATTTGAGAAAATACTTTTTCTTTTCCCAACTTTTTTTTGTAAATATAAATTTTGGGGAAAATGAATGTTCACGCGAAACTACTAAAATAAAATAAAGAAAATTAAAAAAAAGTTAGAAAGAAAAAGGAACATCAATTATACTTTAATCAATTTTAAGAAGAACAAGCAAGCAACACAACACTGCATCCACAGTTTTTTTTTTGGAAAGATTTAAGGCATTAACAGCCAACCAGACAGATGATGATGATGAGGATGGTAATGAGATTTATTGTTGTTGCTTTGCCTGTATTTGTTTCCTTTCACCTTAAGTGAATAATTTCTCTACATACTGTCGATTTTTCTTCTTCTTATTTTCGCGTAAATTAGATAAAAATGTTAAAGAAAAACACGCACATTATTTCGTACTCGTAGAAAAACTCAACGAGTTGAATGCAAAGTGCCAGTTTTTGTAGTTAAAGAAAACGTCACACGCGCAGTTTTTGTTTTTTTCTCGAAGAGAAAAAAAAGACGTAAAGAGTGTGTTTGTTTCTGCAAGTATCTGGCAGAATTTGAGGAAATCAAGTGAAACACAAAATATAGCATTTGAATGACGCATCTCTAGACACACAAAACAGCACACAGCAACTCAGTCATTATAGTTACAAACGAAAAAAAAAAAAAAATAGAAACGACAGACGGACTTATGGATAGGCAAACTGTTAGCGCAACATCGCTCGTTTATTAAATGAGAGAGTGTATTAAATATAAAAACCACATAAAAATGTTTAAATCAAAACGCTTATACGTGTCTTTTTTGCGCGATAGACTCTTTACATGCCTCTAAAAATTCATGCCGCATTCATTATTTAGTTGTGTTTTGTTAGTCAGATACTTCTTGTGCGTTTGTTTAAGATACAACAAATAATTTTTTTTATAAAATGTACATATAAATACACATGTTTAGGCGAAAATAGCCTTAAGGCAAGGGATTAGACACAATACATCAGCTTAGAAAACCAGCAAAGCTACCCCTCTGTCTGGGTTGCTTAGTGGCCCGATCACATGACCAAATCGATTTAAAGGGTAGATAATCTTCTAGACAAATTGCTATTCAGAGGACAGGGGAAAGCCAGTTATCGATATTTGTCTGGGGCTTGAAACAAAAAGGAACTTTCAAGATTTAATTTGGAGTTCAATTACTTGACGGACTCGACTTAAAGATTAGATAGTAAATCTATATCGTTGACTAATTGCTATTCACAAAATAAAGCGAAACTAGAGCCGCTTGAAACTAAAAACAACTTTCAGGGTCAAGTTAGATTGGATAATAATACGTCCATCTCTTTGACGAAATGCTATTCACAGAATACTGCGAAACTAGAGCCCGATATTTGTCTGGGGCTTGAAACTGAAAGGGACTTTCAGGATCCAATTTGGTGTTCGATTACTTGACGGACTCGAATTAAAGATTAGATTCGTTGACGAATTGCTATTCACAGAATAGAGCGAAAGTAGAGCCGCCCGGTATTTGTCTGAGGCTTGAAACTGAAACCAACTTTCTGGGTCAAGTAAGATTGGATAATAATACGTCCATTTCTTTGACGACTTGCTATTCACAGAATAGAGCGAAAGTAGAGCCGCCCGGTATTTGTCTGGGGCTTGAAACTGAAACCAACTTTCAGGGTCAAGTTAGATTAGTTAATAAAACATCCATCTCTTTGACGTCTTGCTAGTCACAGAATAGTGCGAAACTAAAGCTGCCCGATATTTGTCTGGGGCTTAACACTGAAAACAACTTTCAGGGTCAAGTTAGATTGGATAATAATACGTCCATCTCTTTGACGAATTGCTATTCACAGAATAGTGCGAAACTAGAGCCGCTTGAAACTGAAAACAACTTTCAGGGTCAAGTTAGATTGGATAATAATACGTCCATCTCCGATATTTGTCTGGGGCTTGAAACTGAAAACAACTTTCAGGGTCAAGTTAGATTGGATAATAATACATCCATATCTTTGACGGCTTGCTAGTCACAGAATAGTGCGAAACTAAAGCCGCCCGATATTTATCTGGGGCTTAACACTGAAAACAACTTTCAGGGTCAAGTTAGTGGCCCGATCTTATGACGTCCTCAAATTAAAGTTTGGATAATACGTCCATCTCTTTGACGAATAGTTATTCGAAGGATAGGGTTATAGATATTTATCTGGGGCGTGGAACTGAAGAGAACTTTCAATTATTGACTTAACGCGTATTAGCACAGACAAATTACTGCCCGGTTGCCACCGAACTCATACTCAAAACTAACTTAATTCCTATGCTATCAACAAAGCTTTTAGGTAAAACGTAGTGATTAAAACCAAGAATTATATAGTGGTCTCACAACATGTCAATCTTTACCTTATCTGCTCGTGCCTAAGACCAAACAGGTGACCACCTGGGTTGTACTCAACAATTCACTCTTAATTTGATTCTCTACTTAATTAGTGTCTCTACAACTGGAGCCATGAAGTTCTGTCGCACCTACTATCCAGGTGCTATGATGCATATAACGCTACATGAAATAACACTCAAGAGAAGGCTTCTAGAAGCACATACTAGCGCATACTTCGCTTCTTTGAGAACGACCCTAACCTTAGGGTGTATATGAACATATTGAACCGATCCTCTTGGTGAAGAGAAATTTTGATCTCCTTATTGCAAACTTTGCCAATGACGGTACAGCTAGGGTGGATAAATACCCAAAGATCTTTCAGATGGAAGTATAAGCAAGGTCTATAAAACGCTATATGATCTCCGCAAGGTGTTAGAGCTAAGGTCTGAAGTAGTAATGTACACAGTGCGATATTTCTGAATAAAGTTGGCACTCACAACTGTCTTACATTGTGTTGGGTTCCTACTTATAATGGCTATGTTGATAACGGGCAGGATAACCATTTAGCTAACCTAAGGACCCGACATTGATTTGTAGCGCCAGCACCCTTTGTAGGCATGTCTGCTGACTATCGAAAGATAAAATTTTGTTCCTCGGTCGAATTGAATTGCAATTAGAATTGAAAGGCTCTGACAAATAAAGCGTATTATAACGCTATCTTGGGATACATTCCAAAGACTGCTGTCACTAAATAACTTGCGAGATGACTTAACAGACTTTATGGGCCTAGGGAGTTCTTTGAATGTTATAATTCGAACGGAATGGACTTTAAGCTTCTGGTGAGTTGTGATTGTTCCAAAACCCTTAGCATCAGAAATTTTCATGGTCCACGGTGACAAGACTGAATAACAATATCTATACCCATGATATATATGGAACAGCACTTAGGGAATGATCTCCAAGCATGCAATGCATTGCTATTTAACTGGAAAAGTTTTTTATGCGGAAGCATTCGATTAAAACTTATCCATCAGGGGGCATATTGTCTTCTTGACTTTTAATACTGCAATGCTCTCGCGGTATGTGATAGCACCAGTGTCCGATGCTAGCAAGAACCTGAAACTGCAAGATAAAAACTTTCGAGGTCTGACCAGTATCCAAACGACAGGTACTACGGGAACCGCTATCCCCAGAAACGGCGATTTAGTCCAGTATGCTGTTGCACTCCAACAGAGTCACCAATTGCGTGTTAGGAGTTTAGGTAGTCTCCAACTCCTAAATAAGGGGTATGAGCATGGTCCCCCCAGCCATTTTCAAAAATTTATATTTGTAACGTCGCTACGCGTATTGTTTTCATCCATTGGTAAGACTACTGTCAGGTTAAGGCAACACGCTAAGCACTGACTTAGGTAGCTCTGTATCACATTATTCGATTAAAACTTTCCTACACTGAAAGTGAAACAAGAGACTTGCTTTGGAGCGAATTTATTCCATATAGAAGTTGTTTGGCGTAAAACCAACTCTGTAAAGATTGGAAACGATCGACAATTGAAACCATGAAATGTTTCCTTCTTTAGAATAGTTGATTGAAAAGGCAAAAAAAGAAAAGAATTTCCAGATCGCTCACTTCTGTATATCTTCCGGAAAACTAATAATTGTCTGTCACAGTGGGCTAAATGGAAATATTCTGATTGTGTTTGATAGGAGGAGTTGTAGAGGATTTTATATAATTCGCTTGAAAATTCTAATGCCTTTCATCGCCGTACTCGATAAATAAACTTTGACATTTCTTCTTCAACTTATTAGTTAAGCGTTTCAAAATACAAAAATCTTTCCCATCAACATTATTCCAAACAAATATGTCTCTATGTTCCTTACAAATGCCCCATCAATTTGATTACTTATTGTGCAGAGAACTAAAATAGAAAACTTATGAAACCATCATTACAAAAATCCTAAAATTTGTTTGTTTTTCACTAAATGAGCAGCCATAAACAAAAATTGCGTATGAGAAAATTTCTTTCTGTTTCCTTCTTTTATTTTTTCACTTCTTTATGGCTTAAAGTAGTTTTTCATACGTAGTAATCGCAAAATATTGATAGCCAAACTTTAGAATGGTTGATTGGTGTTAGTGTCTCGTGTGGACTAGTGAGTGGTGTTTTGGCAACATGATGGTGCATACATGTGCATGCATCATGCAAGTCGTTTTTATTTTTATTTTTCTTGTTATTACAACTACACTTACTTTCTTGTATCTGGTATATTACACGCATTAGTTGGAATTTTTCTTACTTTTCTTTTCGCCAATTTATTTGTCCGTCCGTCCCTGCGTTTATGTGCCTTTACTAACTGATGCTTCTTCTTCTAAAATAGTCACATCATCCCAGCTGATGCAATGTGCCGATAATTAAAAGCAACATTTTTTTTTCATTTGCTGTTTAATGTGTTAAACATGGTGGTAGTTTTTTTTTTTTGAGGGGGTTTGGTGAACTCAGGTGCATAAAAGTCAATGCTAATGCTTTCGGAGTATATGGAGCAAGCCGAGGGCTTGGAATAACCTTCAAGGTCTGACCAATAGCCAAACGTCTGCTTAAATTACGCAAGTTTGGTCAAATTTTTATAAAAATATATATTTTATTTATTTACTAGCTGTGCCCACACACGTTGTGTCCGTCCTGACAATGTTTTGTTCGATTTTGAAAGTAATCCACAACAAATTCAAAATTTCTAAAACATATTGTAAGGCTCTGTAAAAGACAAACAGGAAATGAATTATTCATTATTTTAAAACAACGCAACATTTCTTAATGTTGCGCAACATTGCTTGAAATATACTGCTTTCAAAAATAATAGATGCCTTAAAGTATGCAGTACCTTTAAATAATCGGCGTATTTTAACTCTTTATTGGAGGAGGTACAAAGGTACCTCCTCACAAAATTTTGTCTAAATTCATTGAGTAGTTTTTACGCGATGCGAACACAAAGAAAAATAAAGACAGACAGACAGACAGGAAATAAGTTTCTGTTTTCTTACATGTATAGATTTAACGTTACCATACATTTACAAATTATAATCTAAATTAATTTACCAACTAGAGTAACTCATACTTACACGCGTTGTAGTGAAACACCCATAGTCTTTGTTCGGAATCGAACCCAAAACCCCCAGACGGATAGAATAGCATACTACTAGCCCACTAGGACACCCTTTATACAAATAAGATTTGTTTTTTTGAATTTTAAATGAATTATTCTCAGTAGGTACGAGTTCGCATATTCCAACTACTGCATTGAGTTAAAGGAATATTTTTTACCATTTAGGTGATAAAATATTAAAGAATTTACATTTTTTAAATTATTATTAATATCATTTGTAAATTTTTAACAGAATTGGAGGATCTCAATTACAGTTTGAATTTAATTACACATGAAATTACGCAATTATAGGTAATTGTAATTTATCAATTACAATTATATTCAACCATTTTGTAATTGTAATTGAGATTTTTTCAATTACACATTGCATGTAATTCGAAATTTTCAAACACAAATTACATGTAATTGTAATTGTAATTGTAATTGAAAAAATCAAATCAATTTAAAATTTTAAGGAATATAATAATACAATTGAAAGTAATGATTACTGCCCAATTACATTTGCTTGTAGTTTGTAATTCAAAATATCCAATTACATGTAATGTGTCATTAAAAATGTTTAATTACAAATTAATTGTAATTAACTTTAGACCCTGATTTAAATTAAATTTACTTATAACGTGTAATTAGGAATATGCAAATACAAATTACCTGTATTTTAATTGTAATTAAAATGTAATTGAATCTCCTCATGTCTGATTTTTGATTTTTTTTGCGAATTTCAATTTAATTGTTTATTTTTGCTTATTTTTATACATTTTTGGTTTTTGGGGTTGCTATTGTTTTGGGTTGCGATTTTTTGGGACAACTTAAGTTTTTTGGTCAAACTTTGATTTCCTTCGGTTTGTTGGTGGTTTTTTTGTTGTAAAATTAAGATTTCATTCTTGTTAGTCGTACCCAGCTGTACTTGGTATGTCTCGCTGCCCCATCGCTAAAAAGTAAAATAAAAATCGAGTTTTTGGTTGTTATTTTTGTTGTGAAATTACGATTTCTTTGTATTTTTGGGGAAAATATAATTCTGTGTTCTTGTTAGTGGTACCCAGCTGTACTTAGTATGTTTTGCTATCCCCATCGCTAAAAAGTAAATTTAGTTCCC
The DNA here is from genome assembly GCA_949628195.1 of Phasia obesa. Classification (NCBI taxonomy): domain Eukaryota; kingdom Metazoa; phylum Arthropoda; class Insecta; order Diptera; family Tachinidae; genus Phasia; species Phasia obesa. The sequence goes on along the minus strand of OX451215.1, from coordinate 207,995,661 downwards.
TAGCTACATATTTTTTTACCTTGTATGGCAGGTACTCAGCCTATTGTTCCAATACATCCAGGTTTTTTGTTCGACTACGCATATCGATAAGAGTGTTACTTGTTCAAAATTACAAGGTGCAATTTATTATAAGCAGAATCATTATTTTTCATTGTGTGCTGGAGGTACCACGACCTATGTTCGAACCCTAGTCGATTTTTATTCTACTATGAAAATTAAAAATGCTGTTGGTCATTCATAATTTCAACACTACACTATTATATTTCCTTAAGTACGCCATAATAATTTTACAGTTTGTATGGGAGGTACCACGCCCAGTGTTGAAATATAGCTAGTATTTTCTTAGTATTTTAATAATGGGTTGACTTGTATACAATTTCAAGGCTTTACGTTTTTCTTAGGTAATACGTTAAGGATAATAGTTTTTTATTTTTTATAGGAGGTACCACGCCCATAATGCCATAGCATCTAGTTTTTTGCTAGACTATGCATATTACTGAGAGGCATATTTGTACAAAAAAAAAAAAATCAAGTATTAGCCTATCATAGTTTCTAATTAAGATGATTACTTGGTATGCGAAGTGCCACGCCCGGCTGTGATAATCAGCTATAGATTTCGGACCAAAACATTTTGTGTTTTATAGATTTTTAATTTTTCAAAGATGTTATGGTTATTGATAAAACTTGGATTTTATTTTAGCATTTTGCCATTTCATGATAACATAAAATTTTTTTTTGTGGTAAAATTCTATTTTTAACCGACTTCAAAAAAGAAGGGGGTTATCTATTCGTCTGAATGTTGCTTTTTTATGTATGTAACCGCAGAACTCAGCCATTTCTGAACCGATTTTAAAATTTCTTTATTTAAAAGGCTATGCTTTAAGGTTGGTCCCATTTTAAAAACAGTTCATTATATTGGAAATTAAAGGGTGTCCCCATACAACATACATGTTTTTTACGTGTATTAAGAACTGTAAAGGGCACCAAATTAAAATTTTAAAAAATTGTATGTCGCTATAGCTCCCAACAGCAGAAATTAATAAAAAAATAAAATTAAAATTTAAAGGGTGCCCCCATAGGTGACGTAATTTTACCTATTTGAGCCTATCTCTTGAACCGTTATAGGTAAAACGTTGAATATTTTACAGAATGTCGATTACTATGACTGTTATAACAAAATGTATAAATATTCAAAATTTTAAAGGGTGCTCCAATAGTTCATTTAATTTGATGTATATGGCCATACTTTTGAACAGTTGTACACAGACCGCTGAAATTTACAAGAACCTATATTGCTAAGTCCACTATAACAAAAATTATATAATTTGAATTTGGAAATAAAAGGGTGTCCCAATAGTTAATGTAATTCTATGCATGTGGCCAAACTTTTGAACTGTTATAGACAGATAGCTGAAATTTACAAGGAACCTGTATTGCAAAGTCCATTATAGCAAGTATACAATTTGAATTTAGAAACTAAAGGGTGTCCCAATAAATTATGTAATTTGATCTATATGACCCTATCTTTTGAACCGTTAAACACAAACACTTAAAAATTAGGCAGAATTTCCACTACTTTCTCTGGTATAATAACAAGTATAAATAATTGGAATTATAATGTAAAGGGTGTCCCAATAGTTCATGTAATTTGATATATATGGTTAAACTTTTTAACCGTTATAGACATATAGATGAAATTTAAAAAGAATATTTGTGGCCAAGTCCTCTATAACAACAGGTCTTTAATTTAAAATTGTAAATTAAAGCGTGTCCGAATAGGTGATGTTATTTGGTCCATGTGACCCTATCTTTGAAATCAGACAGAGGCTTGAATGGTGTCCCCATAAAAGACGGATGCTGGTGAAAATAACATAAATTTAGGTAGGTGCTTGACATTCACATAGTCTTTTTTGTCCGCTAATTTTGGCGCATCTATTATTTGGTTTAAATCTAATTCTTACAGATTACTTCTCACATTTTTAGTTTATAACTGGTGCCCTTCTATCTGTTTTGAAGTTGTTTTTTTTTTGCAAAAATTATTTAATAAACTTTTTTTTTTGTTGATGATTTTTATCTCTTTTTGCATTTTTTCCGATTTTTTTTTTTGATTAAATTGGTGTATTGTCGTAAGATTTGAAAATATTTCGTGAAACTTTACCGAAAATGTGATAGTTTGGTGAAATTTAGTTTTTAATAAAATTGAAAATTTTTATAAAACTTAAATCCCTACAATAAGATTGAAAACCTTTTCTCTAGTAGTAGATTTGTTCCCTTTTCTATTGTCTTTAACACATCCCCCCAAACTAAAATTTTTCTTAACTACGCCTCTGTCACATCAACTATGCAAAGTTGTTTATTTATTTGTTTGTTTTTGTTGTAAAGTTGTTTTTATGGCAATTGAGGTTTTAAGCTTAAACATTTATGACTTTCGAAAAAAATGCGCTGTAAATGATGAATAAAACAAAAAAAAAATATATAAAAGAAGCAGAATATTAAAACGAAACTCTATGAAACTCCTGATGTTGATGATGATGATGCCGTGCATTCAGTTGATGCTGGAGTTTTTTAATGATTTTTCTACGTCTTTTCTTTTTTTTTGTAAAGAAAAGAAATAAAACTTATTTGCGTTTCTGCGTAAATGTGCATGTTTTGTGACATCTTAAGCTTTAAGTCTATTATAATAATGATTGCAACAAAATGTCGAATCAAACAAAAAAGAATTGAGTAAAATTTTGTTTTAGTAAAATTTCAATTTCCCTGGTTACGTTGTTGCTCAACTGTAATTTTTTTTGTTTATGTTTAAGGAAGAAGAAAAAAAGTTTTATTTTTTATTTGTTAAACACTACATTTTTCAAGTGTCACCTTTTGTCTGACCAGACGATCATGTCCTATTAAAAATATATGAATGTGTGTTATTGTTGCTTGTAAAGAGAGCGAGGGCAGTTCCACAATTACCTAAATTGAGAAGAACATAGCTTCAAAAGTTTATTTTAGCCCATGAGAATCGTCAAGCTTCTTAAAGCCGTCAATAGACTGATTGGTAGAGCGCTAGTCTATAAGTTTGGGGGTTGCGGGTTCGATTCCGCAAGGGATTCAAATTCAGCAAAGTAAATGAGTTTAATGGTGCTCCTCCAGTGAAAACTTGAGTTTAATGGTTCTCCTCAATTGAAAAGTTGGTTCCTCGTCAGCAAAAAAAAGAGTTAGGAAAGGTACTCCACCCATAAACAACTCATTGAAATAGAAGTTACTAGGATTATACGATAACCAAAACGCTTACATGTATCAGCAACCACCAATAACAATACCGCAGTACAGCTATTCGAAGAAGCCAATCAGCCAGTGTGAGAGTGAGATGCAAACGTTTAACCGTTACAAAAGCGATAATGACGTACGTTTATTATTCCAGAGCTACTTTACGACAACAGTAACATTTTAAGAGAAGTAAAATCTTTAAAACACTGCTCATAAGTGCGTATTGTGTACCGGGTACCCAAGAAAATCGAAATGTATTTAAAAAGCCACTTACTTCCATAGGGCAAGTTTAAATAAGTCGGGCAAAGACAAAGTAAATATTTAAAATATTGCTTTAGTCCTCAGTAAAGCAGCATACGCCATGGAATACACGATTGGGAGAAGCTTAGTTACCACTATCTGCACTTTTGGAATCAGTCGGCCTTTACTTTACCTGGATAATGTGGAGCTCTGTGCAATTGGACTTGATTTCTTTCTTCTATATCAGTGAGTGGAGTGAATCGAATGAGACGTACTTTTTAGGAAGGTCAGAAGAGCCTCGCAAGAGTACAAGAAGACTTTGAGAAAATTTTCCGTGAAATGTGCGTAATGAAAGCTCCAGAAATACCATAATCTTCAAAGAGGTTTTAAAGTAGCAGTCCTGGAAATTGTACTGGGTAGCATAGACTTTTGAGGACTAAAACTAAGACGTTTACTGGGTAAAATTAATTTTGGTTAAAATAAAATTTTTGTTAAAATATAATTATATTTTAACCAAATTTTATCAATTGTTAAGCATTATAATGCTTAACAATTGCAATTGATGGTCGCTATTAAAACTATAACCAGTCGACCTCCTCACACATTACCGAGGAACGAATACGATTTGAAAAAGATCTTGTAGTGGTCGGATTGAGTATCCCACTATTTTTCCTTGTAGCGTTTAAAACAGAACCTCGGAAAATAGTGATTAGTCGCTCTTGGAGGCCAGCTACTCATCTTAAAGAAACGTATAACAGCTGCCTCATTATACTTAATGCTTCCTGATAGAACTATAGAAATAATTATTTCTAAAATCGAGGTAACAAAGGTTATGTGCCACTTCCTGGTATTCATTTTAACTTAATTGGTCATTCATGGACTCGTTCTTTCTCCCTTTGGGTTTTCTCCTTTCAGTTAATTTTTTTAGATATTTTTTCGTATCAAATGTGAAAGAGTGGAATCATATTTCAAAAACATTTCTGATTTGGCGTACAATCTATTTTTTTATTCGACATCAATGTACCTCAATTTGCATTTATGTCAGATAATTCTGGAACCGAACTCGTATGCGGAGGAAGAGAGTTTTATTGGAACTCGTAAATATTTTTTTTCTTCATTTCATCATATTTTTCCTTTTATGGCAAACGTTTATTCCAGTAGCGGGTCACCATGACAACTTTCTATTTGCATTTGACTTGGCTGGCGCAATGGTTGGTTGATTGTTTAAATTGACTGACTCCTGGCACTGTATGCAGGCAGTTATATTGACGACTTAAGGATTGATGGATGTCATTTTGTTTAAATATGGGAAATATAGTTTGGCAGGGAAATTTTACTAAATATGATGAATATGCATTTGAATCAATTTTAAATTGGCTCATTGAAAGATATTTGGAGAATTAAAAGCATTTTGGGGGCAAATTGTTTGTTGAAAGAGGTTTTTGTGCGGTTAATTTGATTTAAGATTAAAAGTTAACTGATTTGAATTTGAAATTAATTTGATTTGAGACTTTCCAAATGCAACTTTTTGGTCTTTAAAAAGTCTGTTTTCCAAGTTTTATTACACAATTTGAGGGTACTTCTTTCATCTTTAACTTAACAAAGCGCACACTGATATAAAAACCGTTATAATGCTGAACAAATTTGATATTAAATCTATGACAAGTGTTTTCGTTTTTATTACCGTGACACTTGTCAACCTTCTGAAGATAACCTCCACATCAGTTGGTCATTTTGTCATTAATGGCAATGATTTCAATTCAGTCATCAATGACAACCGTGATAATTCTGTCATCAATGATAATGAGGACAATTCTGTCATCAGTTATAATGATGAAATTTATGTCATCAATGATCATGATGATAATTTTGTCATCAATGACAATTGTGTCATCAGTGACAATTGTGTCTTCAGTGACAATGATGAAAATTCTGTCATCAGTGGCAACTATGACAATTCTGTCATCAATGACAGTGATGATAATCCTATCATGAATGACAATTATGACAATTCTGTCATCAATGACAGTGATGATAATCCTGTCATCAATGACAAGGATGATAATTCCGTCATCTATGACATTGATGACATATGACAATTGTGTCATCAATGACAATGATGATGATAATTTTGTCGTCAATGACAATTCTGTCATAAATGTCATGCCGTTAACCTAAATTTAAAAAAAAATTTAAATCGATTTAACACCATTCAAAATCAAATATTATTATCGCTTGATATGACCTTGTCAAAATATTGTTTACACATACATATTTACCTGTATAGAATACAGACAAGCACTGCACGCCCTTTAAGCATTCAATAACCTCTTCCTCATAGTTTCTTATTGCCAAAACTCTGTCAGGATACTAAAGTTTTAATAGTTGACACGATATTGGCGCAAATATTAAACAAAATATTTTCTTCATTATTATTGAAAAAAAGTTTTTATTATTTTCCTTTTAAACGGCTTGTTGTTGGGCTTTCACCCTTCTGCGGTTGAATGTGCTTAAGTTAGTGATTGCGGAATGAAAAAAATAAAAACAATATCCTTGAAGAGTAATAAGCTCACTTCAGAACCCACTACAATTCCATACGTCGTGTTGATTTTTAACTATGGAAAATATTTTCTTGCAAGTGCAGGAAGGCCTAAACACAGTGTAACGTTTTATTTTTGTTAAATAAAATAAAAGGAAAATTTCTATTGGTGCCATGACATGCTTACAACTTTTATACTTATTGCCATTACAAGCTTATTTGTTCGCCTTAATCACAGACACTGAGCGAATAAAAGGGTTTAAAATTTATTTTTAAATAAAAAGGACTAAAAACTAAGTTTTAATCAAAAGGTACTTTTTATATTTGCTTTCATGGTACTTTTTCTTAAAGACAGTTTTTCAAAATGGGTTGTCTTAACGGGGTTTTTAAAGTTGATCTTTGAAAATTATTACAATTAATATTTTGAAATACGAAGCGCCTTTGTTTTAAAGGTACCTTTTCAAATGCTACCTTTTGAAATGGTACTTTTTAAAGGGTATATTTTAATATTTTTAAAATTTATGTAGCCAAAAAAGTTGCACGTGACAACTTATTTTTTTTTTTAACAACACCATCTGCGAAGTTTCTAGATTGGCTGCAGAAAAACACCGGGAATCGAGCTCGCAAACCCAAGACAGACTAGCTGCACAGTTTTTAAGAGGTCTTTTAATTTTTTATTTATTGTATTTTCAATGTATTTGAACTATCAATAAGCATTCATATCGCAATTCTTCGAGAAAAAATATAGTCCTCTTGAGTCAAGAATTGTATGTTCCATATACAATTTGGCATTTGCGTGCCATATCTCTGATGTTCGGCCAAGAGAAGTAATATTTCTCATTCTTAATCGAAGGTAACCACGATCATTTAGAACGTTACGGACCAGCGGATTTGACTACGTTTCAAGTATCCTTAAATACTCGTGCTTTATTTCACGTTTTCCAGCAGATATACTGCTCTGACTACTGAGATATTCGTATAATCTGATTTTGACGCCTTTGAATTTTTTTTGAAGCTGAGGACGTGTCCTAAAACTAAATTCTTTAACACCATATTCGTTTGAGGTTTGAATTGTATAGTAGAAGTTTGCAATCTAAGCTGAGTGTACAGTTGCTGCCACTTAAATTGGACTACTTTCGCCTTCATTGGAATATTTATAGAAGGTCCTTTTTTTAAAGGTACTTTTACTAAAGGTGTTTTTTAAAAGATATTATTTAGATGCTAGTTAAAAATTACTTTTGTATTTTTTTTTTAAGTTATTGTTTTAAAAGGTACTTTTATAAAAGGTACTTTCATTAAAGTTTTTTCTAAAGGATAATATTTTAGATGCTTCTTATTAAAAGTTACTTTTGTAGTTTTTTGAAGGTTGGTTTATTAAGGTACTTTTATTAAAAACAATGTCTTTAAAGGTACATTTATTAAAGGCTGTTTTTAATAGATATTATTTTATATGCTATTTTTTAAAATTTACGAAAGGTAGTGCCAGTAATGGCATACAATGGAAGGTCCATTATAATTAAAAAAAAAAAATTGAATTTGTAAAAATTATTTTTTAAAAGCTATTGTTTTAAAAGTTAAAGTTTTATAAAAAAATATTTTAGATGCTATTTTTAAAACTTAATTTTGTGAAAATTAAAAGGTACTTTTATTTAAGGCTGTTTTTAAAAGTTATTGTTTTAGATGCCATTTTTTAAAAGGCTCTTTTGTAAAAATTAGTTTGTAAAAGTACTTATTTTAAAGGTACTTTTTTAAAAGATACTTGTGTTAAAGACAGTTTTTTTTTTAAATATATTGTTTTAGATACTACTTTTTAAAACGTATTATTGTAAAATATATTTTTTTAAAACTACTTTTCTAAAAGGTACTTTATTAAAATGCATTTTTTAAAGGTCCTTTTTTAAAAGACATTTTTATTAAAGATACTTCTTTAAAAGGAACTTTTTTAAAAGACATATTTTGAAAGACACTTTCTTAAAAGCTACTTTTATTAAAGACTTTTTTTAAAAGATTTCAGATGCTATATTTTATAACTTGCTTTTGTAAAAATTATTTTTTAAGAGCTATTGTTTTAAAGGGTACTTTATTAAAATGCATTTTTAAAATGTACTTTTTTAAACATAATTTTTGTAAAATTGCTTCCTTAAATGAACTTTTTAAAAGAAAAATTTTTTTAAAAATACATTTTTAATGATACTTTTTTAATAGGATATTTGAAATAGTACTTTTTAGAAGGTCCTTTAATAAAAGACACTTTTTTGAATGGGCGCTTTTTAAAAATTAGAATATAATATTATAATTATGTAATTTTTAAATGTGTTTTTTAAATATTTTTTTAGAAGGCACTTTTTAAAACGTTGTTTATGAAGATATTTTTTTAAAGTTGGGTGGTGTTCGTTTAAAAGTTAAATTTTTAAAGGTATTTTCTTTTAAAGGTACCGTTTTGATATAACATTTCAAAATATACTATATTAAAAGTACTTTTTTAGAAAAATGTTAAAAGCAATTGTTGTTTTGAAAGAGACTTTGAAAAAAATCAGTCTCTTCTTAAAATTCATTTTTAAAGATATTTTTTAAAATACTAATTGTTAAAAAAGTCCTCAAAAGTGGACATAAATAAATCACCAAGTGCGAGTTAGTCTCACACACGTAGGGTTCCGTACTATGTCTAGTACGCCTTTAAAAACTCAAGTTCTTAATTTTTTCATGTCTAATGGGACACCCTTTACTTTTTAAGATCAAAGCCATATTCGCGAAAATTGCATCGCTATTGGAACACCCTTTAAATTTTAGGAATTGTTGTTATAACGACCATGCTAATACACTTTCAATAAAAATATCAGGCCTACCTATTGCGGTTCAAAAAATAAGGTAATATACGTCAAAAACATGTCACTGATGGATCACCCTTTAATTCTTATTATTTGTTTTAGTTTCCATAGTAATAAACCTCTTGTAAAAACTTCAAGAGTCTACTTATTATTGTTATTGTAACTTAGGCCATATACACGCAAAGCACGTCACTCTCAGAACACCCTTTAATTTTAAAGTTTAATTTAATAGAAAGCGAACATAGAGTTAATTACTGTCTGCAAATTTTAAGTGGTTGCCTCCTTTAGCTCAAGTAATAAAGACATAACGGCAAATAACACCTCACTTTCGAAACACCCGATAAGTTTTAGTATTTATTGCTATAGTGGCCACAGTTATACACCTTCTGTGAAAATTTCAAGAGTCTACCTATAATGGTTCAAAACTTAGGTGTTATACATGCATATCACGCCACTATCGGAACACCCTTTAATTTTCAGGTTTATTTTTTTTAGACTTGTTTATAAAGTGAACTAAGTTTTAATTACTGTTTGTAAATTTTTAGTGTATGCCTCCTACAGTTGTAGAAATAGACACACATTCGTGAATAACACCTCCCTATCGGAACACCCTATAAGTTTTAATATTTATTGCTATAGCGGCCACAGTTATACCACTTCTGCGAAAATTTCAAGAGTCTACCTATTATTGTTCAAAACTTAGGCCTTATACATGCAAATCACATCACTATCGGAACACCCTTTAATTTTTATGTTTATTTTTTTATACTTATTTATATAGCGAAATAAGTTTTAATTTCTGTTTTTAAATCTTGAGTCTATGCCTCCTATAGTTCACGAAATAGGCACATATTCGTAAATAACACCTCTCTATCGGAACACCCTATAAGTTTTAGTATTTGTTGCTATAGCGGCAACACCTATACATCATCTGTGAAAATTTCAAGAGTCTACCTATTACGGTTCCAGAGATAATAGGCGCTGACAGACGGACAGACGGACAGACATTGTAGCGAAAACAATAGGGTTACGTTTTTACACTTTGTGTACGGAACCCTAAAAATCAACTTGTTTAAACGAGACGTTTAAAAGTATACTTTTTATTTTATTTATAAAAGGTACTTTTTTAAAGGATACTTAGAGGGTTTGTAACAAATAAGGTACAAATGTACGAAATAAGGTACAAATGTACCTTATTTGTCACAAACGTACCTATTTCATATATCTTTTTCAAAATAACTTTTTTGGGGCGGCAATTTATGAAAAACAATTTTAAACATTATAGAGGTACTTTTTTTACCAAGACCCCACCAACATTTTTAAAAATGCAATCCATTCTACTACAAGGAGTAACATTATTATTGCTTTAACAAAATATTTTCGCTTTGTGTACTATTTTATTTCTTCAAAATATGTATATGTCTTTGTTATGAAGAAATGGAAAAAAAACGGCACAAATTTACTCCTGTTTAATTTTTTTTTTTCATATTTAGCAATACAATAAAGGCACCTACAAATGGTATCCTTCAGTACTTTCTTAACATTTGACCTGCCGTTGTAAATGTACTCGATAATACGGTAGAAGTGTTTTCAATTTTTCTATGAAATTATTAGTGTGTGTGTGTGTGTCTAAATGCCGGCACAAGGAAATCTTTGACTCAGTAACAGTTTTGTTCTCTTCTCCTCCAGTCTAGCAAAAACGCAACAACAATGTTTTTCAATCATTTTCTTTAAATTATAAAAATTTCATACATTGTGTCCTGAAATAATTGTTCGCCTTCTGAAAATTGTTCGCAGTCGAAAAAAAAATTATGAATCAGGGATGGTGAATTAAATTTTCAGAATTGTACTCGTCGGCTTCTAAAATTGTACTCATCCGTACTTTTGGACTCAAATTGTTCTAAATACATATTGGTTGTTAAGTTAAATTTTTTTTCACATTGAACAACAATTTAAATTATTTATTTTTGGGATCTGTACCAAAGTGTGAAAACGTAACCCTATAGTGTTCGCTACAATATATGTACATATGTCCCTCTTTTAGAACTCTATCTGTGGAACCGTAATAGATAGACTCTTGAATTTTTCACAAAAGCATTGTTACTATGACCTATAAAATATGTTTTTATTATTTTTTAGGGGGATAACGAAGTCGAACACTAACTTCATGGGTCCCTTATATACCACCTTCGTTCCCCAATGATTTCTGATTTGAGACTGTAAATTTACGAATACCTTACTTTCGTTGAGTCTCATGCAGTCACCAGCCCTTTACTCTCGACTGTATTCGACATTTTTCCTCATCACAGAGTTTATGGTAACTGCTAATATTTGCTTAAGGCTAAGGTCTTCACAGTATATCCATTTAATATGTGTCTGCCCGTGGTCCAAAGCCTTTTTATGTTAGCCTATTTCCAGGCACACTCTGCAAGTATGGTCTTATCTCGATTTTTAACTTGGCCAGATAATACTTGACAGTCCGGGATGACCTGTCACTAACGCAGTTAACCATTAGTAGGTACCCATATTATATCCAAGCTCTTTGTTGGCCTTCCTGCTAACTTGTAGTGAAAAATTCCAGAGAATTTGGTGGGAATCGAACAACCCCGGACTGAAAGACTACCACACTACCTACTAGTCCACCCTTTAATTTGAGTTTCTTGTTAATATAGCGTACGTAGCTTCAAATACTGTGTGTTAGAAAAATAAGTCCATATTCGTGTAAAATCACGTTCCTATCGCAACACCCTTTAAGTTTTAATATTTTAGTGGGGGTACAACATTTTTTTACTGAATGAGTCATTAGAGTACCATTGTACTTTTCAGGTTCGAATTATAACAAAAATAATACAATTGTACCAACTTTACCAACCCTGGTATGTATTTACATATAAAGGGTGTTTTTTATAAAGGCGGAAATCTTTAAACTGAAATAAAACAGATAAAAATAAAAATATTCATCCAATTGGTTTTATTAATTAGATTAATTTATGACATTAATGTTTTACTATGACTTTGGGCCTGAGTCCGACACTGCTAGAACGTAAAGGGCGTTTCCTGGAGCTGTAATTTCTACATACGAGTACCATGCGCAGTAAATCGGGATGTATTGTGCCATAAATATGTCGAATGTTCGCTTGCAACTGATCAATTGTTTCTGCTTTATCTACATACATAGACCTGGGAATTTGCTTATTCCCGAAAAACAATCGAGTGGTATAAAATTCCTTGAAAAAGGTGGCCAGTTAGCAGTTCCATATCTCGAAATATATATATACCAACTGTAACATTCTGACCATCGTTATTTGTAAAGACATATGGATCGGACTGTACTGCAATATTCGGAATGCAAATTATCCCTAAGAGTTAAGGCATTTGGAAAAAGATACATAATTTATCGAGTTAATAGCTCTGAACAACATAAAATGCACATTATGCTCGATGAGTTTGTCAAATTGAACCATGATTTTTAAAAATAAATTTGAAGAATTTGCGAAAGTTGCTCTTGATAATTAGATTTTTTTTGTATTCTAAACAGAAGCCCCAATGTATGATATCCTTAGCTTCCTCCAAAATCTGCAGCTCGACCTATACCTTGTTATTGGGAGTGAGACTCCAAATTCAGCTATATAAAACTAAAATGAGTTTAATGGTACTCCTCCAGTTAAAACTTGAGTTTAATCGTTCTCCTCCAGTGAAAAAATTGAGTTTAATGGTGCTCGTGCAGTGAAAAATTGAATTTAATAACGGTGATCCACCTATGTCCAACTTCTTAAATTAAAATTACTAGGTTTTATACGATAACCAAAACGGTTACACGTGGCTGATTAAAGCAATCACAATTAACAGTACCGCAGTGCAGCTATTTGAAGAAGCCAACTAGCCAGAGTGAGAGTGAGACGCAAACCATTCGAAGGCCGAGCAACAAGGACGGCTTGATTGACTTTAAGCGATAACGACAAAGACGCGTGCACGTTGTTCCTCAACCCAGAGCTACTTTGCGACTGCAAATCTTACCTCAAAACAATCGAAAACTATAGAAATCAGTGCTGACAATTTAAAGTACTCCGCCTCTGAAAAATACACCCTTTACAGATATGTAGGCACTTTCGGTTGTTCCCTTGTTCGGTTAGTTCATTACAAGTTATTTTTGTTATTATTGTTATTGTTGTTATTAAAGACAACAACTTTATTGCAACATTATTCATGAGAATTGGTGTCAAGAGCTTGAATTTGAACGATGTGTTTAAAGAAGACATTAGGAAAAGAATAAGAATACAGTGCACACAAGAATTGTTGCCAGATTTGACGATTTTTAAAGCCTTTGCTTATAATTTGGGTGGTCGGTATAAACATAGCCCCATAAAAGTAATCCAGATGAGTTAAATCTCACGAACGAAGGGGCCAGTGAACAGGACCACTTCTGCAAATAAAGTTGTCACCAAATTGAATTTGGAATAAATCGATTGTTAAGCGCACTGTAGGGCAAGTTGCGCCGTCTAGTTGGAACCAAATGTCTTTGATTAATTTTTGAAAACCGAAATTCAGTCGATAGTGTTCGCCATTCACCGTAACGGCAGCTGCTTACTCATTTCCAAAAAAATAAGGACCGATGAAGCCGCCAGCGTGTAAAGCGTACCAAGCAGTGAATTTCAAAGGATGTAATGTGTTAGGATTGCGTGGGGATTGTATTCGCTCCAAATACGGAAATCAGCTTCATCTCTAAACACAGTCTATACATATAATAAAACAGTAACTTATTTCCTGCCTATCTGTCTGTCTGTCTGTCGGCGTTCACTTCATGTAAAAATAACTGGATGGATTTTAGCAAAATTTTGGTAGGAGGTACCCTAGTATCCTGATTCAAATATTGGATACTTTTTTCCGTAAAAATATCTTATTTCCATAAGAAAGTGAAGAAAAGGCAGTGAAGCTACGCAATTTTACCGATATGAATACTTTAAGACGTCTTTTATTTTTGAAAGCGGCATAATTTAGTTGGGATGAGACCCTATAAAGTAAATACATAAACCATAAACTGAAGCACTAAAAATTAAAGGTCTTTGGTGGTGTGATTTGCTTTTAAAGGGTGGTTAAGTTTATAAGGGGCGATGTTGATTTTGAATAAAAAACAAATTATTTAGGAAATTATTGTCATTTCTTTTTACTTTGATAATATTGGTATGGTTCAATTATGTATGGAACAAAATATCGGCCGAATGGCCGCCGCAAACTCGGTGGCACTCCTCCATCCGATGCTCCAAGTTTTCGATGACGCTGAGGCATAATTGAGGTTCTATGCCGTTAATGTGCTGAATTATCTTATCCTTTAGCTGTTGAAGTGTTGCTGGCTTATCGACGGACACCTTTCCTTTCAAATAACGCCAAAGCAAGAAGTCCAACGGTCTCAAATCACATCTTGGCGGCCAATTGACATCGCCACTACGTAAGATAACACGGCTATTGAATTTGTCGCGCAAAAGAGCTATTGTTTCGTTAGCTGAGAGGCAAGCGGCACCGTCTTGTTGAAACCACATAACGTCCACATTCATATTTTCCAATTCGGGCCATAAAAAGTTCGTTATCATCTCACGATAGCGAAAACCATTCACAGTAACTGCCTGACCGACCGCACTTTGGAAAAATTACGGACCGATGATGCGGCCATCCCATAAACCGCACCAAATAGTCGCTCTTTGTAGGTGCATTGGTTTTTCGACAATCACTATTGGATTATTATTTGCCCAAATGCGGCAAGTCTGCTTATTTACGAATCCACTGAGCTAAAAATGGTCCTCATCACTGAAGATGATTTCCTTCGAAAATTGATCATCCAACGTTGCCATTTCTTGCCACCAATCTGATCATAGCTCGATTATGTATCTTTCCATGGTTCAAATTGAGTTAGTCTAAAAATGAGAAATGTCAAATTCTATGAAGAAAAAAACTTGATGTTTAGGTGTGGTTCACATTCCACATCGGCCCTTAAAATTTAACCACCCGATAAAATAAAATCGAACAAAATATTGTAAGGTCGCTGACGAAGTGGTGGGCACAGCTAGTTCTTCAATAAAAATGCTCATCTTCTGCCTGAGCCCAACCAGCAAAAATGCTACGATGCGTCGTTAGGCTTCAATTCTAAGAACCGTAAGGCAAGATACTTACGTAAAATTTGCCACGTAGTCGAAGGATAAAGACCAATCGACGAATCGACATTAAGGCGTCTTCTTCAACACTACGAGCTACAGCAGCTATATCTATCTATCTATCTATCTATCTATCTATCTATCTATCTATCTATCTATCTATCTATCTATCTATCTATCTATCTATCTTTCTATCGGTACGCACATTCCTTTATCTTGTTGGCGGTTTTAAATCGAGAAGAGTAAAATTATTGCGAAAACTAACCGTAAAATGGACGAACTAACCGTAAAATGGACGAAGTGGTCTCTGAATTTCGCGAACAGATTAATTTCCTTTCAGAGTAAGTTTTCATAATTTGAAAGTGTTGTTCTGGCTTTAAAAAATTCATCGTGACTTGCCAAACTTTACTGAACAGAATTGTCAACACAGTTTGACATTATCTTATTAGCTGTCAAACCATAGTTATCGATAGTTCTAATGCAGCTAAAAAACCACCCAATATAAACATTTTCATGGAAAAAAAGAACTTGTCTTCTATGTTCTTTTAATAAAAATAAATAGTCCCCTTTTACATTATGCAACTTTTGTCGCTGCAATCTTTACTTAGATGGCGAGGGGGCGAGAGAGGAAGTAAAAGGGGTACAGATATGCAATCTTAAAATTCCATATGATGTGTACTCTTGAAATTCGTATTGTTCTCTAAACTACGAATTAATTACGACGTTTCAAATGTAAACAAGTGTGTACATCCATAGTAATTGCTGCAATATAAATTGCACGATATAAACACAAATGCAATTTTAAAGGTAGAAAACAGAAAAATTGCAGAGATAAATGTTACATAATGTAATTTGGCATTATATTTTGGAATTCATATTACAAAAATTTGTTATGCGAGATTCTCTTAGAAACTTAACGATTTTATATAAATTCCATCTGGTAACTCTGCACCCAAGTGTAGACGAAGGACTTGTATCGTTATTTTCTTATTTCAATTTTGCATTGTTTTTTTTTAATGGCGCGGCATTATTAAAGCAAAAGAAATAAAACATATCCGACAATTGCTATAAAAAGGTGGCAAGTACTTTAATAACAGCAGCAACAACAACAATGACGTTGCTTATAGGATGAATTAGAAGAAAAAAAATCAACAAAATTATGAACGAGTTCAAAGTGCATTTTTATAAAAAGCAGGTTAATAGTGTTTCTAGTTGCTTTTAATACGATATTAAAAAAGAAGAAGAAAAAAACGAAAAGTTAAGATAAAAATAACAGTTTAAGAGAAAACGGAAAATTAAATTGTAAGTAGGAAGGAACAAATATTAATATGGAAATAGCATTTCAAGTGGTAAAATAAGGATGTATTGGTTTGCAATTGCAACTTGTCTCATGCTGGGTTTAAATATTTCTTGCAGATTAAATTAAAATTAATTTGAAACAAAACATAATAAAGCATAACCCGAATACACGTACATACATATCGTCGCGTTTCTTCTTAAACCACGTAAGCGTCATTTTTTCGAAATTGACTTGACTTGGTTTTTATGGTAGAAAATAACATTTGCCACCAGACTACATTCTCATCTTAACAAGTTTGTATGAAATATAAAAAAATCCATTTTCAAAAAAGAAAGTGCCATACAAATGACATTTGCATGCAAAATATAATGGTTTTTATATTTCAAGTTGGAAATGTTAAAGACACAACCACTAAGTTTTTTGTATTTAAGAATAAAAAAAATCAGGAAAGTTTCAGGCCAATTGGAGCATTTTTGGTAAAGTTAAAAGTTTTTTTTTTTTGATAAATACAAAAATAAGTGTTTATTTACACAGAAATTTGCAATTTGTTGGTTGCGCCAAAACCACGTAAGCGACAGATTTGGCTACAATTAATTGTAAGTAAAAAATTAAAATAAAAAACAAAAGTTGCTCTACCCTTCAGAGAGTCACACAGCCATGTTTTGTAAAAAAAAATTGTTTTGAAATCCATATTAAAGAAGTTATTAAGTTTTATTCGTTTTCTGAAAAACGACTTTTTGGCGCTTAAGTGGTTTAAGAATAAACGCGTCGCTATGTGCTTACATATGTATATAGGCAGACGCTATTTCGTCGATACTAAAAAGCCGGAGAAAAACGGGGAAATATAAATACCCCGCAATTGGTGATTTTACTAATTTTACACTATTCTCAGCGACGCACAGTGGGATCTGTTCATACAATGTTTGGAAAAAAATATAAGTAGTGCCCGTAGAATTTTGAAATTTTGCTCTGAGCTTTTGGTTAGCTCAATAAGGAAAAATATAAAGTTTCATCAAAATTGGCCACGCCCACTACCCACCGCCCGTAGAACCCAAAATTTATTTTTGGCCCAAAGTTTTTGAAATTTAGCACAGATCCTTTTATTACCTCAATTAAGAATAAAATAAAGTTTCATCAAAATTTGCCACGACCACTACCCAGCGCTCATAGAACTCAAAATTTATTTTTGTCCCAAAGTTTTTGAAATTTGGCACAGAGCCTTTTATTACCTCAATTAAGAATAAAATAAAGTTTCACCAAAATTGGCTACATCCACTACCCACCGCCCATATTAACCCATATTATTTTTTTTCCCACAACTTTTTGTTTCTTTGCCAAAACTAATTATTTTACAAATAAATTTCAATACATGCATTTAGATATAGACTTTGATTCATCATCTATCATTTCATCAAGTTCCAGAACCTGTTAACGGGGTTGACATCTAATGCTACTTATAAAAGGATATGAGGATACTAGAAGTCGATGAAAAAAATCTGTATTAGTTGCAACTCTATCACACTTTCTGGAGAACCTTAATCTATAATAATCTTTATTTCTGGCTTCTTCAGAAAGCATTCCAATATGAAGTATTGCCACATCCATGATATCCTTTCCTTGTATCAGTATTTTGTGTACTGTTTCCAACTATATTTTTCAAAAAAAAGTTTTGCTGTACCTTGAGCAAAATTCTTGAACTTCAAGTAATTAACTTTTTTGCCACAATTTATAATTTGTAGTATAATGCGAAATTGATTAATTAGTTGCTCCACTACACCAGTCACATCGGCAACAAGTGCGGGGTTAGTAAAGAAACGCCTGGACGTATTTCCATCGTTAATAGACCCAGTTCCTTGTTAAACTGCATCCACTCGTATACCCATCTGTTCCTTTAAGGCCTTCTGAATTCGAAGTTTATTTTCCAGTTTTAGACTTTTGTTTTCGTCCTTGAGCGCCAGCCATCTTTTAAATGGTTTGTTGTAGGCAATATGCAGTATGCACTCCATAAATTTTATGCGAGCATGTAAGGAGGAAACGCCCATTTTGGTGCTTCACCATCAATAGCTTTGGTTGAAACTAATTTAAGATTATTCATTACAATTAGTGAGTTCGTAACTCAGTTCACTATATAAATAAATAAACAATAAAGTCATTTTAATAATACCTTTTTCACTTCTCTATTTGCTATTTTCACAAATTGTAATTTAATTTTGAAATTTTTAAAAATCCCACTGTGCGACGGCTTGACAGATATTTATTTTTACTGGGAGTGTCATAGTTTCCATTCGACGAAATAACATCGATTTTGGTAGTTAAAAAACCGGGAAAAACGGCAAATATAAATACGCGTAATAGGGAATTTCACTAATACCGTGAATTTTAGGTCGTAATAGCGTCTTTAAGGCCGAAGATGCCTTAAAGTATGCAGTACCTTTAAATCGGTAGAAAAAATCGGTTCACAGCTTTTTCTCGACTCTCTCATGGAAATAAGATATTTTTGCGGAAAAAAGTATTCTATATTGGAATCAGGATAGGTTAGGTTGGGTTAATAGAGGATAATACATAATTAAATATGTGTGGATTCACAAGACCATTATTGATCCATAGTGACTCTTCTGATGATTTAATAACTCCCACTAAGTAGTCCCGTGAAATTCGTAAATTTGACAATTTGCTTAGCTCCCATACCCTTCAAGTCCTCCACATTCTGAAAGAAAAAAGAGCCAAAACATTTATTACGGCTGGTGTGATAACGCAGGGCATTGACAAAGATAGTGGAATGTGTTTTCCTCTTCTTCGCCACACCATCTGCAGATATCGTCATCACAAAGTCGAATCTTTTTCAAGAAGTATCTAAGATCATTATGTCCTGTTATTATACCTGCATACATTCTTAGTTCTGACTTACTCATACATAACAGCTTATCGCTTTCTCCAATAGCTTTCTCCTCCAGCAATGATTTTGTCTGTGTGCATCCCAACGAATTATTCCACGTTGTGTCGGCATCACGTCTAAATATTTTTCTTATCCTCTCATATGTAGAATCGAGACCAGGGTATATGTCCTCACATCTGACGCTCAGATCAGCTCCAGCTCGCGCCAACTCGTTTGCAGATTCGTTTTCTATAATGTTGTAATGACCGGGTACCCAGCACAGTTTCAGTGCGTATTGTTCATTGAGAACTTGTAGCTCTCCGCAACAACGGCAGACTACTTTCGATCTAATACGTCTATTTCCGAGTGCTTTTATAGCCGCCTGACTGTCTATGTAAATAGTGATATCACTTGAGAATATCGGCCTCATAGAAAGTAACCTCAGGCAGCCTCAGAAACAGCAAAAATTTCGGCTTGGAAAATGTTACATAAGTTATCCAGGGTAGAACTGTGTCTGATACCTAGCTTTTCGCAGTATACACCACTTCCTGTCCCATTATCCTTTTTTGAACCATCTGTATAAATCTCAATTCCTTTAGTGAAATTATTCAAAGGTTTCCAGTCATCTTTCCTTGGGATTATTGTAGTAATTTCCTTGTCCCAACGTATTTGAGGCGTCAAGTAATCGCTTTTTATGTTTTCTACTTCATATTTACTTATCAGCGAAGAGTGACCATAACTCTTAATTTTTAAATGTTTATTCTGTCTCAATCTTAATTGCGTTCTTAAAGCATATTCTTTTATATATAATTTTAAAGGGTCAATTCCAAGTATTCTACAGAGTGCGGCAGTTGCCGTTGATTTTCTGGCTCCTGTGCTACTCAGTGCTACTATTCTATTTACCTTTTCTATAAATAAAACATGAGTACGTGTTTCCATCATTGGTGCTCCATGGCACAATACTGGTCTAACAATTGCGGTGTATATCCAGTAGATCATTCGTGGATTAAGTCCCCACGCTTTTCCAATTAGAGCTTGACAGGAGTACATTGCGGCATATGCCTTTCTAACTTTCTCACGAAGGTTACTTTTCCATTTAAGATTTTGGAATCAGGATACTAAGGTACCTCCTTACAAAATTTTATTTAAATCTATTCAGTAGTTTTTATGTGATGCGAACACAAAGAGACAGACAGACAGGAAATGAGTTACTGTTTTATTATATGTATAGATAGAGCGTTTCCTATTATTTGTCGCACTTTGTTTGAATTGAACCAAATAAGAAATGCATTACAATAAAACTTAGTCTGATAATAAAATGAGTATTCAATGGAATACAATATTTATTTAATAATACTGATTAGACACTTATATAAAAAGTGCATTTCTAATTAGCTGTCAGCAGCTGTAAGTATTCAAATGGTTATTTAAAAATTAATCGTTTCACCAAAAAAAAATCCATATGTTTATTCATTCATAAAATCATATAAAAATCGTAATTACATTTGTTTTAAATTATATGCTGCAATTATTATTTATGCCATTTTCAACAACAAACCTTTAATTAAGATCACGTTTTGCGAACACCTTTTTTTTCTAAACTAATTTTTATGACTAAATTGTAGAGCAGCCAGCAAACAAACGTATCATCAGTTTTAATTTACACCCACCACATTTAAGCTAAAAATAAAATCGTAAAAAAACGAAAAAACAACAACAATATCTAGCGGAAAAAAACACCAATGTTATTAAAATGTTTACCTGATTTATGACGTCAAAATCCTTTTTTTTTAATTAAAAGGTCTCTATGAATCTTGTACACTCAAGCAAAAGGAGGACCAGGCCATGAGAAAATAAAGGTTTATGAACACACACTAACACCAATTCACACACATGCAATCTTAAATCATTTAACAGTTACACAGACATTCATTTGTTGCCAGTTGCTTGGTATCGTTCTAAGCAGGGATGGAAAACTGAAATTTTTAAATGGTATCAACGAAACAATTCTATTTGTTATGACAATAACAATTTATTAATTATTATATAAAAAATAACAATATAATTGATTTATCCATGCCCTGCAGCTTAATACATTTAGTCTAGCGTCTTTCTAGTTTCTAAAATTAACAAGGTCCACCCTTCTCTTCCTTCAAATTTGGATACAGGAAATAGTCGCAAATGGCTTAATCTACAGAATGTAGCTGAAATCATAATTTCTTGCACAGAAACTACACACTTTCATACACATGCATCCAGACTCAACCGCACTGTTTCCTTCGATAGATCAATATGTGACCGCGCACAGAGAAAGGGATCTAAGGGTAGGTTGACCGAAGCGTTTTTTTTTAAATTTAGTTAAACTTACTGAAGATTCAAATGGGTAATTATGTACCCGGACGCCGCCGAAAACGAATTCCTATTGCAAATTTAGTTTTTCTGCATATAAGTCGAGTACAGAACAACAAATCGTAAAACTTTAAAATTTTTTTAAAAACTTAAACAACTTTTTTTTAATTTAAAAATCAATAATAATAATCGGTAATTTTGGAGTCATAACAGTCAAAACACTCGTAAAAAAAGGAAAAATTTTAAACCGCTCTTCTGTAAAATTTACTCTTACCCCTAGGTCCATTGCTAATTGCGAGGTCACATATATTCAAATCAATATTAAAGCTACGGCGAGATTGTAAATTGATTCACCAGATGGCGGCGACGGCGATTTCAATAATTTACTCCGTTGCTCGAAACATCAAACTCCATACATAAAATATTTATTACTACTACCTATCCCCGGTGCGCTTCGCTACACCCGTTGACAAAAAATGCAATAAAGACTTGGAAGAAAAGTAGGACCAACCTCTAACTCGAAAAAGCACAAAAATGTTTCAGTTTGTATGCAAGTTACGATTCCCACTGTTCCATTCCAATCTGTCTTTTGCTAGACTATCGTGTTAATGATAATAATTTTTTACTTTGTATGGGAGGTACCACTTCTACTATCCTAATCCAGTCCGTATTTTGGTAGATTATGCACATTAGTATGAGGATTGCTTGATTAAATTTTCAAGACTATACATGTTGTAGTTCTCTAGTTACACGATAATATTTTTTTCCTATGTATGGGAGGTACCACGCCCACTATCCCAATCTAGTCTGTACTTTGCTAGACTATGGAGGGTTAATTTTGGAATGTTTCAAGGCTCTACCCATTGTAGATCTGCAGGTAGACGATAGTAATCATCATCACTTTGTATGGGAGCTACTACGCCTACTACTCCAATCCAGTCTGTTTTTTGCTAGACTATGCAAATTAGTATAGAGGTAAATTCGGAAAAATTTCAAGACTACCTATTGCAGATCTCCAGGTAAATGATAAGAATTGTATGGGATGTACCACGCCCACTATTCCAATCCAGCCTATTTTTCGCTAAACTATGTATATTAATAAGGGGATTACTGGTGCAAAATTTCAAAGATCTACCTATTATAGTTCTGTAGATATGAAAAAAGTGGGCGAAAAAGAGGGCATGGTCAATTTTTATTTCTGTTAAAAACGTAGGTTTTTGATGAAAACTTGAAATATAACTTAAAAAAAAAACAATTGGCCAAGTCAGTGCAGCTGGTGTTAAGTGATTCGATTAGCAACGAACAACGTTTGATTTTATTTATAAAGATTTTTATATATGGAGATTGACCCTTCTAACAATAAGCAAATAAATGTGTTCGCCTTGATTAAATCTCGGCATAATAATAATAATAATAATAATAATAATAATAATAATAATAATAATAATAATAATAATAATAAAAATAATAACAATCGGTGCATGTTCACCCGAAGAAAACCACTGTTTTATTCTTCTGTCTCTGGTGTATTGTAATGGATCCAAGTGTTTCACTCTGTTTTTTTAATATCAAAATACGAGTACTCATGTAATATATGATATATCCGCTCGGTTAAGATGCCTATAACCTCAGCTCACTCACGCGCTTTCATTCTCTGACCGTCCTATATCATTCTCTGGATTAAAACAAGTATTTGTGGCGTGACGACCAATTTTAAGCGACCTACTCTTAAGACTTTTTTTTTAAATAAATTATTTTTAGTTTTGACGTTTTTCTTATAACTAAAAATTTTTCTGGTTCCATGGAGTTGTTATAAAAAAGTTTAGTCGCTGTGGGAAATACTCATCCCATGACTACAAGAAGCCACGAACTCTAATTCTTTTAAAGTGTTAGAAGACAATTTACCTTTAGCTCTGTTAGTATTATAGTAAATGAAAATGCTTTAGAACGTTAAGGTTCAGTCTTAATCCCATCACAAAGTATCGTAATGGTGTCAATTGATCCCCCTAGGCCATGGCGATGTTAAAACTCTAACACATCACTATCACTTAAGGACTGGTCAAGAGATAAGTCATGTGTTAATTTCCTTTTCTCAAGTACAATATTTCACTTTTTGTTCACAACAGTTCTTCACTTTGATATAATAATATCTTCTTCCACAAATATATACATTTTTCCAGACTTACATAAATTGCCATAGTACTGATTTTTCCATCCCTGGTGATAAGTTAAATCAAATAAAAAATAATGTTTGATATCAGTCGTGTTGTGTTGTGTTGTTGGCTGTCATCTCATCCATCTTGGTGTTGAAGGCGCCGCCAATGATCTGCTACATGACAGCTGATTATTATTGTTTACTTCAAAGCGAAAAAAAATGAAGGCGTTAAATGACTTTTTTTTAACAAAAAATAAAATTAAATCAGACCAACTCTGTTTTCAAAGGGTTTAAAAATTAAATGCTTAATCCGTCAAAGGATACGGTGTTTTGTTTTTATATTTAAAAGCTGCATAAAAGTTTAATTATTTTTGATAAATGACTTTTAATTTGAAATTATAGTAATTTTCTTTGCGTTTTTAGTTGATACAGAGGTGGCGAATGCATTGAAGGCAACTGATTATTATTTCTTGTGAAATATGAACGGATTTTTTTTTTAATTTTATTTGATAAAACTTTTATTGCTTTTGCTAAAGAATACATGGGGTTTTTCAGTCAGAGTATGTGGAGGCAATGTTTTTTTTTGGTGGCGGCTGTCAATGCTGATGTTTAGTATTTTTTGTCACTGATGCCAAATTAACACTACTGACCACCTG
Organism: Phasia obesa; assembly: GCA_949628195.1. Lineage (NCBI taxonomy): Eukaryota > Metazoa > Arthropoda > Insecta > Diptera > Tachinidae > Phasia > Phasia obesa. The sequence goes on along the minus strand of OX451215.1, from coordinate 207,971,321 downwards.
TAAATTCAAATGATAAAATTTGTTATCATAATGAGTGAGACAGGGAGCATTTTAGTAGGTTAACAACCAAATTATCTTGGAGTATATGGTACAACAACAACCCACACGAGTTTCAGCGGATGCCAGGGCACCAAAAAAAAGGTTGCTGTTTTGGGATATTTTTTGCGAACGGCATAATTTGTCAGTAATTCTTTAAAAACGACGTCCTACAGATCAAATAAAATTAATTTAATTTGCTCTAAGTTGAAGGACAACAGAACACAAAACAAAACGACACGATGGAAATTCTACATGAACGATTTTAAGGTATGGTTATCATTTGCTGCGATAACGTTTTTTATTCATCAAGATCCTGCGATTTTAATCGACTGTCCTAGTGTGGTTTTTTGAAGTAGCGGTTCTAAGCTCATAACACCATCGTTTTGTGAGGATTTTGACTTGCCGACTTTGTGGGTCCATATTTCATCTAAAACTGAGACTATCACCGTTAGTTGCGAACCCTGAAGATCTTGGAACTACTTTCTTTTGATTCAAAAGGAACGACATTAACGTGGACCGCTCTATCTTTAAGCTGCAATTAACCGATGCCCTCGAAAGTTATCGTAATTCGGAAAATTGCTTAAAATTTTTCGGATATATGGATCTTTCAGATCCATTTGAATAATTTTAGTTGAGTTTCATACAAGATCAAGTTTTTGCCGGCGATTGTAACGTCTGTTGTATATTATTTAGTGACACGTTTCGAAAAGTACAATCAAATTTAATAAAAAAATCTTTTTATGCGGTGACGAGGTGATTTTTTTTTGCCGAATAAAAATATCGGCCAAATAGTCGCCGCGACCACGGCGGCATACCTGCATCCGATGCTCCAAATTTTCGATGACACTGAGGCATAATTGAGGTGCTATGCCGTTAATGTGCCGAATTATCTCATCCTTTAGCTCTTAAATTGTTGCTGGCTTATCGACGTACACCCTTTCTTTCAAAGAACCCCAAAGAAAGATCTCCAACAGTGTCAAATCACATGATATTAACGGCCAATTGACACGTGAGATAACACGGCCATTGAATTTGTCGGCAAAAGAGTCATTGTTTCGTTAGCTGTGTGACAAGTGGCACCTTCCTGTTAAAACCACATATCGTCCACATCCATATCTTCCAATTCGGGCCATAAAAAGTTCGTTATCATCTCACGATAGCGAACACCATTCACAGTAACTGCCTCAGCGGTCTCATTTTGGAAAAAAAATACGGCCCGATGATGCCGCTAGCCTATAAACCGCATCAAACAGTTACTCTTTGTGGGTGCATTGTTTTTTGACAATCACTTTTGGATTATCATTAGCCCAAATGCCCAAATGCGGCAGTTGAAATGTGCCTCATCACTGAAGATGATTTTCTTCGAAAATTTATCCTCCAATGTTGCCATTTCTTGCCACCATTCTGACCATTAACCACGTTTGGAATTATCAAGAGGCTTTAGTTCTTGAGTCAATTGCACCTTGTAAGCCTGCAAATGCAAGTCTTTATGCATAATGTTCTTCAACGACGAGCGTGAAAGGTGCAATTGTTGGGCAGGACGTCGAGTTGAGGTGGACGGCTCTTCAGCCACACTATCGCGAACAGCAGCAATATTTCCTGCAGTACGAACTGTACATTCATGCACTGGTTTTTTCACATCTGCTACAGACCCGGTTTGCTCAAATTTTTGCACGATTTTTCTGAAATTTAATTTAAAACCAATTAAAATTTTTTTATTGCTGCAAAAAATTTGTTCTGTATGGAAATGGCCCCAGACCCCTACAAAGTGTTTCTGAGTTCGGAAAAATTAGGTTTTCAGTGTGTACTTTGGGTACGGGGAAAAAAAAACGTTGAAAATAAGGGTAAACATTTAACAATTCTCCTGTAAAATTTACTTCTTTACCCTTAGGACCTTTTCCTTTGCGAGGTCACATATGTATTTATTTTGTTTAGAGGTACCCATCTCCGAGTAATTACTCAGGATGTTGCAACATTGGTTAAATATGTAAAAAAAATAGAAAAGTGCTGCCAAGTTTTTAGTATAGCGATTCGTTAGCAAATTGTATTTCAAAAAGGTGGGTTGCTGGCCCTCCTTTTTCAGATTGGTGATAGGACTGCTATCTATGTGTTCAATCCCACGTTGCAGTCATGCTTCAGCAAACATTCATGTATTTTACCTACTTGCCTGAGACGTTAAGGTGTACTGTAACCATTCAGGCTACATGACTGGGCGCTTTCTCACTCTAGCTAGGTTTCAGACGAATCTGAAAAGCCCTATGCTCCAGTGGGAGTTAGAGGAATAAATAATAAACAGTTTTCAGTATTATTAAATCGATCAAATTGCGTACTTCCACTTTCGTTTTGCCTATATTTTCTCTTGATATTAAGATATTTTTACGTGAAAAATTAATGTTGTATTTGATGGGGAAGTATTCCACACAATTTTAATATTCATCTAGTAGTTTTTACGCTTTTAGGCGAACACAGAGAGACAGACCATCTGACAGAAAGACAGATAAAAAATTCAAAAATTAGTGTTTTTATTACATATCGATTACTATCTGCACTAACAATAAATTTTTCAATAAATATTTCATGTGTAGACACGGATTTTATTATAGCAGTAGACTTTTTGGTGATCTGGTTTTCCAGACAGAAAAAAATTAATTTGTTTAATTTTTTAAAAATTTTAAAAGTTGTCTTGTCATCTGTTAAAATAAAGAAATGATTAAAAAATTTTCATAAAAATTCAAGAGTCGATTTTTTAAACTTGACATTTTTCACAAAAAAAAAAAAAAAAAAATAACTTCTCTAATTATTATTGCTTTTTAATGAATTTGTAAAGACATATTGACTTACACTTGTATTTTTATTGAGTTAAAATTTTATGAAAAAAAAAAAAATAATATACATTTCATCACCTTCAAATTAAAATTATTAAACAGAAAAACATAAATGTTTCTTAATAAATCATGGATGACTGAGAAACAATAAAACATTCCATTGATTCTTTATGAGCAACATGATCTGCAACATCACTTTCCACAAGCTCATAAGAGCCATAAACACAAAAAGAAAAAAAAAAATTTAGCATGAATAAACATGATTTTTGCGTGTTTAATATCAGGGAAAAAAAGCACAAAAAATATTAAATGACTTGTTGACTTTTTAATAAAATTCTTTTTACAAGCAGCAACCTTTTTGTGTATTAAAAAAAAAAACAAAATAACAAGAAGCAAAAACTGCTTCCGCAATTTTTATAATGTGTTGCTGCTTCTACTGATCATATGAACTTCTTTCTATACAACACGTTGTATGCTTAAGCATTGCAACTTTAAAATAAAACAATAATCGGCTAAAAATAAATATTTGTTGTTTAAAACTTAAAAAAAAAAATAAAAACATTTTTCTGTTGCACTGTTAATCAAATAATGGCAGCAGCAAAACAAAAAAAAAATAAATAAATGTGATCGCCAATGTTTTTCAATTCAACTGTCAATCAATATGAGTTAAAATTCTGTGGACGATGATGAACTATCTCGGTCTTTGCTGGTTTTCGAGTCCTCTTTTTTTCAACTTCTTAAAAGTTTGTCAAACGAATTCCTTCAAAAAAAAAAAAAAAACAAAGTTTACCTCGATCGGTAGTACTGAGAATTGTTGTTGTATCATTTAGTTGGTTGTTGGGTTGAGGTGGTACTCGCATTAAAGGAGTCAGTCAATACGTATTAAGTTTAATGTAGAGTTGCTTTAACTCTTACTGTTGTTGTGTTCTGTGTTATTTAGGCAGTGTAACCGCTGTCCTGCCACCTTTAAATCAAAAAAAAAAAAAAAAAAAACTCAAACCTAAACTTTACATATTCGTATAATAAAGCATGCTTTGTTATTATTTTCCTCTATATACATACATACGTATGTATATGTTGTTGTAAAGAAGCAACAACAACAACGACAACAACAGCACATTTATCTACATTGCAAAGCAACAGCAACGACGTGTAATAATTGCACTTTGCATACGAATTGTCATCACACGCTCATCACTTGGAAAATATCAAACACAAAAACAAAAACTAAACAACGATCAATGACAAAGCAAAGCAAAGAAGAAATCGAGTGACGTTGACTGGTGATGGTCACATAGCAAAATGTTTAGGAAGCAGCAACAACATCAACAACAAAATGAATACAGATCATCAATGGCTAAGAAAAAAAAAATTAAGAACAAAAATAGCAGTCAGTCAGTCAGCCCGCAATATAAATGACCAAGAAATACAACAAACAACTGCACCAACAACTCCAGCACAGTCACACGCGTGTACTGGCTAACTGACCAAATCTCTCCTACTCTGACACTCTCCCTCTCTCTCTCTCTCGCTCACCAGCCCATTAGTTGTAAATGTAAAAAAGCTCACATTGGACTTCACTGCATATGATTAACAATCAGATGTTGTTGTTTGTTTTTCTTTCTTTTATTGTTGTTGTTGCTATTTCAACATGTTGGCATTGTTAGTAGTTGTTGGTCACTTTATTGGTCCCCAAGGATTACAAAAGGTAACAACTACACCAAACAGAAGCTTAAATCATAATTAAAATTGGCTTTTCAATACGGGGAAGTGGTTTAAAGGAATTTACTTGAAAAACGGGTGCATTTATTTTAATAAAGGATTAAGTTCCATACCGATTTGCTTCCCCAGAGGTTCTTGTTTGTCGACTGTCAGTTCTCTACATAATTACACATCACATTTACTTGCGGCTTAAGCGATTTATGGCTCTCAGCAAATAAATGTTCATCACTTTTTTTTTTTATCAATAGGTCCGCTAGCCTTGAGGCTGATGTACTCCATAGAATACCATGGGTCTTGTTTATTTCTGACTATGGTCGTTAGTCCAATGTCAGCAGGTGCTGGAAATTCCCACATAACATGTGTGAACATTACCTTATCGCTTAGAGAAAGCTTCACTTTACTAAAGGCTGATTAAATTTGTAAGGGCCGATGTTGATTTTGAATAAAACATAAATTATTAAGGAAATTATTGTCATTTCTTTTTATTTTAATAATATTGGTACGGTTCAATTATGTATGGAACAAAATACCGGCCGATTGGCCATCAGATGCTCCAAATTTTCGAAGACGCTGAGGCATAATTGAGGTTCTATGCCATTAATGTGCCGAATTATGTCATCCTTTAGCTCTTGAATTGTTGCTGGCTTTTCGACGTACTCCTTTTCTTTCAAATAACCCCAAAGATGTCCAACAGTGTCAAATCACATGATCTTGGCGGCCAATTGACATCGCCACCACGTAAGATAACACGGCCATTGAATTTGTCGTGCAAAAGAGCCATTGGGTCGTTAGCTGTGTGGCAGTGGCAGTGGCACCGTCCTGTTGAAACCACTACATCCATATATTCCGATCCGGGCCATAAAAAGTTCCATATCATCTCACTATAGCGAACATCATTCACAGTAACTGCCTGACCGGCCTTATTTTGGAAAAAATATGGCCCGAAGATGCCGCCAGCCCATAAACCGCAGCAACCAGTCACTCCTTGTGGCTGCATTGGTTTTTCGACAATCACTCTTGGATTATCATTCGCCCAAAGCGGCAATTCTGCTTACGTCAGTAGCCCTTAGTAAAATCCAAGCACCAACATTAGTGGCATTCCCCAATGAAGCACGAGGATAGCCATGGGTGAAGTGTGGTCTACCCAGACTAGGATTATTCAATAGGCCAGACTAGGCCATGGCCTGGGGCCCCCTTCGAGCAAGGGCCCCCAAAAAACTTGAGATAATTTTTTTTCTAATTTTTTTTAAATTTTTACTTTCAATTTAATTTTGTTTTATTTTTTCAAACGGGGTGATTTCACTGCCGGTGACGTAAATTTTTGGGTCAATCATGGTCCAAACATGTGCCAAAATCACTCTGGACCATTTGAGAAGTCACGTAGGTATTACGATGCAGAGACAAGAGCAAGAAGTTGCTCAAAAAACACGTTTTTTGGAAAAAAGGCAAATGAAGAGAGGTTCAAACGCGAATGACTGATTTATTCTCCAACAGCTGGTTGTGTCTATTGTTTTGTGTGTAAAATGTTCGCTCCCAAAGACAAACAAAACAAACTTACCGGCAAAGGATTTAATGATTGGAAAAATGTTTTTCAATTACATCAAAACGAGAATGGATCTCTTCACAGAGAATGTATTTTGACTTACATTCAAAGGCGACAGAACTGTGGAGATGTTGCCGACAAACTTCAACTTGACTACCAAAAAGAAAAAAAATATTGGAAGGAAGTACTCAGACGATTCAAACGAGCATTTTGGCGTTCCAGATAATGGATTTTACATAGGTTTACTCGAACTTGTTGCGCAATTTGAAAACTTTGCAGACCGAGGAAAAGGGCATCCTTCTTATTTATCAAAAAACAATTTGCGAGGAGTTGATCAACATTATGGGTTTAAAAGTTAGATCTCATATTGTAAACGAGATTTTGGCCGCGCGTTACTTTAGTCTTTCAGTCGATTCAACTCCAGATATCGCTCATGTTGATCAACTTAGTATAGTTGTCCGATACGTTTCTAAGAATGGGAAACCTGTCGAAAGATTTTTAACTTTTTTAAACTTTGACGGTCATAAAGGTACAAAAATAGCTGATGAAGCTTTGCAATTTTTATGCGATGTTTGCAGTTTAGATTTCAAATACTGCAGGGGCCAATCTTATGATAATGCCCCGAATATGTCAGGTATTTACGCAGGTATGCAAGCGATCTTGTTAAATATGAACGAATTCGCGATTTATTTACCTTGCGCGGCGCATTCGCTTAACTTAGTTGGACAAACCGCCGTTAAATGCTCCTTATTCGCGGTTGACATTTTTTCCATCGTACAATCACTGTACACTTTTTTCAAGCTTAACACACCGGTGGCAAGTTCTGAATCAATATATCAAAAACGAAAAGGTACTAAAATCTTTATCCAAAACTCTTTGGGAAGCTCACGCGAACGCCACTCAGGCAATTGTCAATTCTTTCAACGAAATTGTAGCAGCATTAAATGAAATTGCTGATGATTCTTCACAAAAAAAAAAGACTGTAGACACGAAGCTGAATGTCTTGCGAATAAAATTCAAACCTTTGAATTTGTTTTCATGCTTGTTTTATGGAGCGATATTTTGAACAACTTTCGGGCAACAAGCAAAGCATTACAGTCAGAAGAAATTATTCTGGCTACATGCGCGTTATTGTACTCATCGCTAAAAAATTTGTTAGATGAGATGAAGGACAAATTTGAGGAATTTGAAGACAAAGCTCGATTAATTTTGCCTGATACAGATTACATTGTACCGCGAGCTCGACGAAGAAAAAAACAACCCAACGATGGTGATGCTGCAGAAGTTGTATTAAATCCTCGAGACGATTTTCGCGTCAACGGTTTCCTTATAATTGTCGATACTCTCAAGATCGAGATCAATCGTCGAAGCAAAGTTTACTTAGAGGTTTCAGAAAAATTTTTATTTTTGGCTGATTTTGATTTGGCAGAAAATGATCGCCGTGAAAAGATTACAAATTTGGTTCAATTTTACTTTGACGATTTAGAAGATTTTTACCTTGAACTCAGACAGTTTCAAACTTTTATGAAATCAAAATTTCCATCAAAGCCAAAATTCACACACTCTGAACTCTACGAAAGTTTGATTCAAGATAATCTTGCAGCTGTTTTTCCAAATGTCGAAATTGCTCTTCGCATTTTTTTAACTCTCATGATTACAAATTGTTCAACAGAGCGATCTTTTTCGAAGCTAAAACGCATCAAAAACGAGCAGAGAAGTACTATAGGTCAAGAACGACTTGACATGCTAAGTTTGATGTCGATTGAATCAGATGTTCTTCGTGAAATTGATTTTGAAGATATCATCAACGAGTTCAGCGAACGAAAGTGTAGAAAGTGTGTTTAGATCCTTGAAATGACACGAATAGGTTGTTTGAAGCTTATTAATGATAAAATTTAGTATTAATTCAACAGTTATTGGAAAAAACGGGGCCCCATACTCTCAAGGGCCTAGGGCCTCCGATTTGTTTAATCCGGCACTGGGTCTACCATATACATATGCATCTAATACTTTGGAATGACCAAATAAAAATTACGGCGTAAACCGATAGCGGAGTTTGCTTTCTTACGAAGTACACTGATTGGCAATAAATATAGGAGTTTATCCAACTGGAACTGTAAAACAAAAAAAAAATTGTTTTTTTTTTTTTTTTTCAATACTTTTAAATGTCTGCTCCTGTCTTGTTGGCAGTTGGCAGCAGCAATTGCATTTCAGTAACTTATTTCAGAGTAAATTTTAGTGCTTTTGTTGTTGGAGCTTTTGTAGTTGAATGATGATTGATGTCAGTTATGTCGGTTGATTGAAAGCATTGCATACAGACATAACTCTTTCATAAGTATGAAATTATTTTTGATTTGCGCATATGCAAAAGTTTCTCTTCAATGCTCGTTGTTCATTTTGCATTTTATGGCGTTTGCCTCATAAATTTATGTTTAGTTTTCCGCGTACTTTTTTCTCCGCTGTATCTTGTCTTTAGTCTCGTTAAACACTTGTCTTCTAACTTCAACGTTGTTTTGTTGCCAAAAATATCGTTTGTTGCCAACAAAAAGTGTCGTTAAAATATTGTGCCACACGCAGCCTCATTTTGCATACGACTCGACGACTAAGAAGAATGTGCGACTCTAACAATGGTTTTATTGACAGTCGCGACTCTTTTAAACGTTTCCTCTTCATTGTGTTGTGTACTAACACTAAATGCTGTTATTTTAGTGCAAGCGTTGGCGTTTTTTTTTCACGCGAATTATGAGCATGAAAGAGTTGCCTCTAATACTCACATGATGTAAAGTGTTTGTTGTTGGTTTTTAGCCTGTGAATATTTATTTATGTTTTCACTAAATTTGGAAATATTAATATTTTACATTCGCTAGAGTGCAACTGTTTGTTTTGCTTTCAAAATGTTAATAAAAATTTTTATTATCGCACTTAAGAGATTAGAATATCGGTGAAAGTAACGCCGCCAATAAAACGCTGCATATACATGTGGGTTAGGAAACTTAAAAAAGTTATAAATTTCAAATATGTTTTTTCATAAAAATCTTTATTGTGATTTCTGACATTTGTTATTTTTTTGTGTAGCTTGTCCATGGCTATTATTTATTTTAAGAGAATTCCTTTACATTATACCAGTCAAGGTCTTTCAATTAAAATTCCATCGTTAAACTTTATATGGTTTATAATAATTTTAAATTAATTTATTCATTCATTGTGATGTTTTAATAACCGAAAATTGTTATTGCTTATGAACCGAATTGTAAATGTACTGAAATTGAACTCGAACAAAGAAAGAGCGAGGACCATTGGGTAATATCGAGACCTTTCGTATAAGAGAATTTTTTTTCAGCAAAATAGAGTTTTATTTCTCCGTTAACCTCGATACATTTCTATTCCCTCCAAATAATAAGATGATGTCTCAAGGCCCTTTAAATACACGTTTGTTTCCATAACAACCTTTTCCTTTGACCGAAGTTTCTTACCACCCAGCCATTTCTTCAAATATGGAAACTGCAAATAGTCGCAAGGTGCTTAGTCTCGAAAGTGTGATGGATGGAGTACCTTATCGAAGTCCAATTCAGTTGTACGATAGAGTCTGCACATGTATGCAACCGTGCAGTGTTATGATTGCGCTACCCATCACGCAGAAAACCTTTCCATGGATTTAATCGACTATTTCTGGCGTAACGACTTCCTTTGGAGATGTGGTCTTAAAAAAAAGGCAAAGTTAAGAATGGGTAGCTCTCTAAACACCAACGTCCGATAGACTTACACAGGACTACAGGTTCATTTTATTTCCACGGGATCCTGATTTTAGCAGTGTCCTTATCGTAGAACCAAGTGGAGCTTCTTATACTGCTCAAAATAAGCCTAACTTCAGTGTCGACGACAGATAGATTCTAAAAACCGTTCTTCTCTTTACTTTCTTTAAAGTCTTTTGCGCAAGGCTGTGTCTTTTCAAGAGCACTGGCACTTGCAAAAACGGCGTAACCCGTAAGATAGTACCACATCTCACAAGTGGTTATTCTCTATGTTTCTGAGCACCGGCATCCAAAATATTCTAAATTTAAATTTAGGATTTGCCGAGATCAGAATGTCTTTTAGTTATGCAGGAGCTTTAGTTCCCCAGGATAAATTGCAAAACCCTTAACCTTGTTTTATTTTGAACTACATGTTTCAAGGTCAATGCCTTTATGTCTGTCATTCATAAAGTCAATGCCTTTATGAATGACAACATGTAAGGTGGGATCTACCTTCCCTTCAGAATTTTCCGCATCTAATATCTTGCAATGACTTGACATTTTTCCAAAAGTAAAAAATCTCAGGTAGTCAAATCACACGACGTTTTACCTAGACTTTAATGACAGTCGACTAGTAACTGACGGCCTTCTTTCTCATTACGGAGTCTCTAGTGATTGCTAGCATTTCGTATGCATGCCTGTGCTGGACATTCTACACACAATGTCCGCAAGTATCATCTACTTCGATATTCAGCTTAGTTAGATTATACTTGAAATTTCCATGACTTTTCACTTACGCAGCTATCCAGCTTAAGGTACTTCTAATATATCTCGTCATCTTACTGGCCTTCCTGGCAAGGAGCTCTTTGAGCACCATTCCACCTTTTGCAGTTTTAGTGAGTTCAGCCATTTTAGGACATGTGCTCGTATTAGGCCATTTCCCGGTGATACTCTGGGTTTAGGTCCATAGAAATGTACAGCAGATCCCCTGTTTGCTATATGTACTTTAACCCACATCAAAGTTACCTCTGTTAAGTTTTAAAACAAACACGCCTCATGCCTTTTATAACCGATTGGTTGTCAAGGGCAATGAGAACCTTTATTCCATTCATCCGACTTTCCATCAGGTGATCCAACACGTCTAACAACCCAAGCAATTCAGCCTGGTAAACAGAGACGTACTCCCCCAAACGCCGACTACAGGACAGGTTCAGCTCAGCTGAGTATGCTCCTGCTCTACCATCTATAAGAGAATCATCAGTAAAAATGCTGATGTTGTTCTCCATACCCTCATTGTTTATAATGCCTTCCGCAATGAGTGTCGGATGCGTTCCATCTACTCATGCGTTCAATCGGCATTTGAGCTTCCTAACCTACTTACAACTAGGTCCAGAATGCCATCCCACTTACGCTTAATTGTAATCAATGTGTAAATCCAGTATGCAGCATTTGTTGAGATTCCCCACTTACGACTCCAAACTCGTTTACATTGATACAAGATCCTTTTTGCTTTCAGTAACTTCATTTCAATATGTGCGATCCAGGTAAGTTCCTTATTCAGAGTTACTGCTAGATAGTTCACCTTCCTTGAGATACTAAGCAGCGGGGTTACCGCGTAATTCGACTTGAAAGAAAAATCATTTGTATGAGTTTTAAACATTCAGCTATATTACGATTGTCGTTGTCGTATTTCGACGACAATAATATTGTAATAGATTAATGACAAATTCTGATTGCTTTCCTTAATCCAAATTATAGCACGTTTCCACGGAGCCCAATATTCATGTTTTGCTCTCCCATTCGTGATTCACACTCCAATCATATTCAAATCCCCGTGCTTCGCCATATAAAATCTGGAGAGCGAAACACCTTGTTCTGAGACGATTCAGTTTGAATCTACTTTCGACGCATGAATAAGTTTTCACTTCTCTAATTTTTATCGCAAGTTTATCTGAACTAGTTCTCAAACCAAAAAAATATAAATGTAATGAAAAAACAAGTGATCAAGTTAAAAAATATTTATATAATTTAAATTTAAAGTCGAAACAGTACGAAGTATGCGTCATGTAAACCGTATGATTCGCAATCATAATTAAGAGAGGAGAGCAAGTGCTTCGTTTTGTCATTGAAACATCGTATTACTGCATTCGACATTTTCCTATAATAAAAAAATTTCGAACGATATCGAATGCCGTAACTATAATGCCGAACTAAGGGAGATCCATTTCGAGGTACTTTTTTCAATAGCCATTTTTTGACAGATTACGTGTGAGTCGTGTCATGCTGTCATGTTATTTTTGTTTAGTATTGTTTGGCATTTCATAATGGAACGCCTGAACAACGTTTACAAATCGTTCAACTTTATTATGAAAATTCACGTTCTGTGAGGAATGTGTTTCGTGCACTTCGCTCAACTTATGGTCAACATAATCGGCCTACTGAGCATACCATTCGCAACACCATCACCCATTTTGAGACCCAGCATTCATTATTGGATAATATACGACCGAATAGACCACGTCCAGCACACTGTAAAGAAAATATAGCGGCCGTAGCAGAGAGTGTACACGAAGACTGTGGAGAGTCGATTCGGCGCCGTTCGCAGCAACTCGGACTGACGTATGGAACGACTTGGCGCATTTTACGTCGAGATCTTAAATTGAAAGCATACAAAATACAGCTTGTGCAACAACTGAAGCCGCTCGACCTTCCCAAGCGACATCGTTTCAGTCTATGGGCTCTTGAAAAGTTCCAAAAAGATCCGACATTTTCGAGGCAAATTTTGTTTAGCGATGAGGCCCATTTCTGGTTCAATAGGTATGTAGACAAACAAAATTGGCGCATTTGGGACGAAGAGCAACCTGAGGAGATTCAAGAGCTGCCACTTCATCTAGAAAAAACAACGGTTTGGAGTGGTTTGTGAGCCGGTGGAATCATCGGTCCATGTTTACATATATTTAAAAATGATGCCGGTGCGAACGTAACCGTCAATGGCCACCGTTATCGTGCCATGATAACCAAATATTTGATGCCTGAAATTGAAGCCGTGATCTCGGCGTCATTTGGTTTCAGCAAGACGGCGCCATTTCCCACATATCGCATCAATCAATGGATTTATTGAGAGAACATTTCGGTGAGCACATAATTTCACGTTTTGGGCCGGTCGATTGGCCACCAACATCGTGTGATATCACACCGTTAGACTTTTTCCTGTGGGGATATGTAAAGTTTATGCGGACAATTCAGGCCTTGGAGGAAAACATCACGCGTGTCATTCGCCAGTTATCAGCTCGAACGAGTCATCGACAATTGGACTCAACGGATGGACTATCTGCGTCAATAGACATATTCTTAAAAAAATAAAAGCCAAAGAATAATCATTCAAATGATAATAAACATTCTCCATTAAATTTGAATTTTCTGTGTTTTTTTTTTTTTCTTTAAAGAAGGGAACCTATAAATGGATCACCCCTTATAAAGATATCAACTTAAAGAGATCATCTACAACTGAATTAGAGCTTGAGTAGACTAAACCCCAAATCAAGCTTGCTAGATAAACTGATTGGTAAAGCGCTAGTCTATCTGTCTGGGGGTTGTGAGTTCGATCCCACCAAAGATTCTGAGTGTTTTCTGCAGACAAGCGAGAAAAGGTTCGGAGGTACCTTTTTCTAGCATCGACTTGAAGCATGCAATGCTTAATCTAACAGAGAATTTCGCAATAAAATGAAAACAAAAAATCTTTTTATTTGATTTGCCAAAAAGTCTACAAACGCCTGCCTCACAGTAAAATATCTTTCGACAGTTAAAATAACAACTTTAAAATTAAACTACCACAAACCATAAATAAGAAGTCAATGACTTAAATTATTTTATGACCAAAAAGGAGGAGAGAATTCTCCATAAAAAAAATTGTTGCTGTTGCTGTTATAAGCAGGAGTTGCCTAAAATTTGCCTGAAAAGCATTTTATGACGTTTTCATGGTTTGTTTTTTTTAATATCTTTGGTTTTTGTTTTTGTAGTTGGTTGTTGGTTGGGAACTTTGCATTTAATTTTAGTTAGAAATGAGTAAAAACAATAAAAACCATAAGAAGGAAAATCAATTGCCATGTGAGCAGCTTTTAGTGCCGCTCACGCTGCTAAGCACTTTGTTTTGCGTTACCGATGACCGCAGCCAAATACCGTCCTACCAACAACTCATTAAGAAGTCAACATTAAGTAAAAAAAAAAAAATGAAATTTCTTGGAAATTTAAAGAAAACAACAAAATGAAATAAAACTAAATCCACAAACTGAAAACTAAAAACCAAAAACAGCAAGCAAATAACGAAAAAAAAAAAAACAAAGCTGGAGTTTCACTGAGAAACGTTTTGTTTAAAAACAATTGGTGTGGTCCCGAACAAACGACCTCTTGCGTTGTTTGTTGGATCTTCTTCAATATTGGGGCTTCAATATTTTCTTCTTTAAACGTTAAAAAAATCCATAAAAACAAAAACTACAAGTAGCATCCCAAGAGCAGAACTTGGAAAATATTGCAACATGTTGTCATTTGAATATGAAATTATGATGATGAGCTGAGCAGCAGTATGATGTTTCTTTTTGATTGTGAGAAAGCGCCATTTTTTTAATGAAGTTTTTGCTACTTGAGCGGCTAAAAATGTTGCCCATTAAATGAGTTTGCAGGTTAGTGGCGTTGAAATGTCATTATTTTGCTTGTTGTGTTAACGTCACTGTCACTTTGTCATTGTCATTAAAATTCCTACTTAATTTTAGTTAACAAAAACTTTAAAATTTTCTTGGTTTTCGTTTTCTTTTAAATAAAAACAACGCTATCTGCCATGCTCTTAGTTTGTCTTCACCCAGTCTTTGGCGGGAGTCGAACTCGGAACATCTTTTCAAATGTTCGTATGTTCTGGTTTATCTGCATAGACCTTGGACTTTAGATATCCCCAATCAAATTAATCTAATCGCTACAAATCTTGTAAAAGGTGGCCAGTTAACAGGTAAAATTTTTTTTTCAAATATTTCGTTCGCCAAACGCTTCTCTCAGTAGACTGCTTTTGTAGCGGGCTGTAGACTCCCTATTGTTTACTAGCACATCTTTAATCGGCCAAGCGCGTTTCGCATATGCTTGAAGACGACTCCGTTCTACATTTCCTCCGTAAAACATTTAACTTTATACCAAAAAGTCGAAATGCCTTTTATTTATTAAAAATTTTATTGGAAAAGGTTATCAAGATCTTAACAATTTTGTTTGTAGAAGTTTAGACTTTATTCTAATTTATTAAACTATCATTTGGTAATATATATTTATTTAAATTAAAACATTTTTTCGCTCGCTAAAGGTGATACGGATGTGAAAGTCTGGGTGTTTCTATATAAGGGATGCAATCATTAACATTTAGTTTTGGCTTAAGTTATTTCTGTCTGTCGACTGGTACCCCCGGGTGTTCCAATTGTCATTGCAGTACATTCTCAAATGCCTTGACTTGGTTCACTCGGGGAAAATAGGGGCACCAGACGCTAGGGTTACTGGAACCCAAATCTGGAAGAAAAGGTCTGTGTTTTAAAACGCGGGTCCTCTTCGAGCCCCAATCGACTGGTACCACGGGAATCGGTGGCCCCACAGAGACTCCCCTGTCTCTGTGACCGGTTATTGGTGAGGTACCCTTCGGGGGTACACGTGGTGGCTGTGGTTTAAGATTGATGTATGCAAGGTGGATGCATTGTTGATCAAAATGTGCTGTTACATTCTCAACAGAAGGAGTTGGGTAGGCTCCAACCCCTAAGCAAGAGGTTGGAGCATGGGTCCAGGCTTGCCATGTTCTAAGAATTGCTACTGTGCGACACACCTGAATTACGTATATCGTGCCCCTTACACAGGGCACGTTATCGTACGGTGAGCCGTTACTACACCCCACTGTGCGCTAGCAAAACCGAAGACACTTATTATACTATTGATGTCAAATTACATCAGCGCTATGTTGGTTTTTCTATTATTGTAACTTCTTAATTTTTTCCCATACTTAGTTGTTGGAATTTCCAGTGGCGACGCTCTTAATTCTCTTTTCTGATCATGATGTTGTTTTATTACGCATTTGGAGTTTTCGTTGTAGAAACCTATTATTTAAAGTAGAAAAGAAGAATATCCATCTGCTTAAAAGCGATACCAATTTCATAATAAAACTAGCTGTGCCCACGCACGTCGATTTTGTCTTGAAATTAATCCACACCAAAAGACTCTTACGTAATTTATTTATAAATGCGATCTAACGTTTTTTTTTTGCAACTAGTGCCTATTTCGTGAATGGTAACACTTAGCTCATGTCCGATTTGACAGATAATTAGTTTTATCCTTCCGCTGAACGAATATGGTTGTGTATACGCTTGAACAACGCTGGGAAATATTGACTTACATAAGATGCCGAATTTGCCAAAAAAAAAAAATCATCTTTTCAGTTGAAGCTCATTTTGATCTTGGGGGGTATGTAAATAAGCAATATTGTCGCATTTGGGGCACAGAAAACCCGCACGCATACATTGAAAAGTCGATGCACCCAAAACGATGCGGTGCAGATTTTGGTCCAGAGGCGTAATTGGGCCATTTTTCTTCGAAAATCAGCAAGGAGTGGCCGTTACAGTCAATGGCGGTCGTTATCGGGCCATTTTGAACGAGTTTTAGTTCACAAAAATTGAAGAGGAGGCTATTGGCAACATTTGGTTTCAACAGGACGGCGCTACGTGCCACACAGCCGAAGCTACACTCAATGTCTTGTGCCCTGTATTTGAAGATCGCATTATGAGCCGCAGAGCTGAAGTCGTTTGGCCAGCTCGGAGCTGCGATTTGACACCGTTGGATTATTATTTGTGGGGTACCGTCAATGATAAGTGTTACGCCGACAAGCCAGAGACAATTAACGCTTTAAAGGACAATATTCGTGAAGCCATTGGTGAAATACAGCTGCTCACAATAGATAATGTGCTTAAAAATTGGACCGATCGTGCATGTCCAGCCGAGGCAGCCATTTTAATGAAATTATTTTCCATTATTAACCGGAAGGATTGCACTTTCAAATAAAAAAAAAAATTTTTGAAAATATTCAGTATTTTTTTTGTATAGCATTTTCAAAAAAAAGTTATTTTGCGGATCCGTTATAAAGGTAACTATTCCTGCATAAAGTTCTAAAATTTATATAAAATTCTAAAATTCTAAAACTTATTGTAAAGCTCTGTAAATGACCGAGAGAAAATGAGTTACACATTATTTTAAAACAGCGCCATCTGTTGCGCAACATTGCTTAAAATATACTACTTTCTCCACTTTCTCCTAAAAATAAAATATTTTTTGGCGGAAAAAAACTACCCTATATTCGAATCAGGATACTAAAGTACCTTCTAACAAAATTTTGTTAGAATCCATCCAGTAGTTTTTACGTGATGCGAACACAAAGAAAAAGACTGACAGACAGACAGGAAATAAGTTTTTGCTTTATTATATGTATAGATTGGGCGTCGATTGGTATCAAAACCTCGCATACTAACGCCAAACTCGCTTTAACAATGTTTCTTTTGATGTAAGCTATTTCACGGTAGATTAGGCAATTTTTTATACCCTTTCACAACAGGTGGAAAGGGTATATATAAGTTATTCCGTGTGTAATTTCTACAATATACATTTCCGACCCCATAAATTATATATATTCTGGATCCTTATACATAGAGAAGTTGAAGTCTGTCCGTGTTCGGGTAGTAATGTCATTTGCCAAGGCACCAGCAGAGATACAAGCAATTTAAGCACACCAATCTGTCAGGTATAGTTTCGAAAATTTGTTGTATGCTATCAATCAATAGAATAGCTTGAAGGCAGCACCGAAACTTGTTTAGGTTCGTCTTGCAAAAAAAATAAATAAATAAATAAAATTGCAATCACTTTAGCCACTTGATAAATTCATTATATTCTAATATTTATTGTCGTTATTCCAAAATCTTTATTAATTACTCGCATATAAATATTTTTGAGTAATAAATATTTTGGATTATTTTTCTTGTTTCCAATTTAATCCCCAAAAATTTAATAAAACCGTTGCGTTCACATACCACTAAAGTGACATGTTCACATTCACTCGCACACGTTGTTAAGGCTCTCCATGAAATTTTTGGTCATTTTTGATAAAATATTAGTAATATTTCTAATAATTTGGCTTGAAATTGATGTCATTTTAGTAGTATAACGACTACACCATGTTCGCATTAAAGTACGAGAGTAATTTGATAATTTCTTTAGGTATCTATACATATAATAAAATAGTAACTAATTTCCGTCTGTCTGTTTTCATTTACGTTCGCATCACGTAAAAACTACTGGATGGATTTTAACAAAATTTTGTGAGGAGGTACCTTAGCATCCCGATTCCAATATGGAATACCTTTTTTCCGCAAAAATATCTTATTTCCAAAAGAAAGTGGAGATATAAGCAGTAAAAGTACACCGATTTTTTTTACCGATTAAAAGGTACTGCATACTTTAAGGCATCTTTTATTTTTGAACGCGGGATATTTTAGACACGGTTGGGCAACAGATGGCGCTCTTTTTAAATAATGACAAAATATGAATTACTTACTGCCAAATATCCAATTGAATAAAAATTTGTATTTGATTTGAATTTTTACTTTATGGAATTACATTGTTATTAAAATAATTTAAACACTTTTCACAGAGCTTTACAATAATTTTTAGAATTTGTGAATTTTATATAAATTTTAAAATTTTTATATAGAGATGAGTACCTTTATATAAATTAAATTCGTATACGTGAAGCACTATAAAAGTAATTGTCTTAAAATTTGGTGTGGATTAATTTGAAATCAATAGCGAACAAAATATTGTCAGAACGCACATAACGTGCGTTTTTTTCGGCAAAAAAAGGGTTTAAATTCTCAACATAATCTGTTCTAAGCTCGATATATTTTTTCAGCGTCTTTCTAGTATTCCTATTCACTTCAATTACCACGGCCCCTGAAATAGGAGTTTATTTTTAACCGACTTCAAAAAAGAAGGAGGTTATCAATTCGTCTGAATGTTGCTTTTTTATGTATGTAACCGCAGAACTCAGCCATTTCTGAACCGATTTTAAAATTTTCTTTATTTGAAAGGTTATGCTTTCTGGTTGGTCCCATTTTAAAAACAGTTCATTATATTAAAAATTAAAGGGTGTCCCCATACAACATACATGTTTTTTACGTATTTTAAGAACCGTAAAGGGCACCAAATTAAAATTTTAAAAAATTGCGTGTCGCTATAGCTCCCAACGGCAGAAATGAATAAAAAAATAAATTTAAAATTTAAAGGGTGTCCCCATAGGTGCCGTAATTTGACCTATATATGCCTATCTTTTGAACCGTCATAGACAAAACCTTGAAAATTTTACAGAATGTCGATTACTATGACCGTTATAATAAAATGTATAAATATTCAAAATTTTAAATTAAAGGGTGCTCCAATAGTTCATTTAATTTGATATATATGGCCATACTTTTGAACAGTTATAGACAGACAGCTGAAATTTTTAAAGAACCTGTATTCCAAAGTCCATATAGCAAATATACAAATTGAATTTAGAAATTAAAGCGTGTCCCCATAAATTATGTAATTTGATCTATATGGCTCTATCTCTTGAACCGTTAAACAGAAATACTTGAAAATTAGGCAGAATGTCCACTACTTTCTCTGGTATAATAAAAAGTATAAATATTTGGAATTATAATGTAAAGGGTGTCCCAATAGTTCATGTAATTTGATATATATGGTTAAACTTTTTAATCGTAATAGACAGACAGTTGAAATTTACAAAGAATCTTTGTGACCACGTCCTTTATAACAACAGGTCTTTAATTTAAAATTGTAAATTAAAGGGTGTCCCAATATGAGATGTTATTTGATCTATGTGACCCTATCTTTGAAACCGTTATACACAGAGGCTTGAATGGTGTCCCCATAAAAGACGGATGCTGGTGAAAATAGCTTAACTTTTGAACAGTAATAGGGAGAGGCTTGACATTCACATAGTCTTTACTTCTTTTCCCTCTAATTTTGGCGCATATTTTATTTGGTTTAAATCTAAATCTTACACATTACTTCTTACATTTTTAGTTTAGAATTGGTGCCCTTCTATCTGTTTTGAAGTCAGTTTTTGTTTTTTGCAAGAATTATAATTATAACCTCTTCATTTGACCAAAATTTCTTAACACTCTCCTATTTCTTTAACTTTGGAAAGAGACAGTAGTCGTATGGGGCTGAATCTGAAAAGTATGGTGGATGGGATAGCAGTTTGTAATTCAATTCATGATTTTTTGTCATCGTGACAACACTCAAATATATATTTATTATTTATACCTACAGCCTCAGCAACCTCACGCACTTAAATTTTTTGATTGTTCAGTATAATTTTATGGATTCGATGCACTTATTCTGTTGCGACAATTTCATTGGGTGACCTAAGCGTTTGGCGTCTTTTGTGCTAATGAGACCATCACTTTTTAACCAATAAAATTAATGGTGCAGAGTCCCCATAGTATTTATCAAGTCTTTCTTTCTTTGATTTCGTTAATGGTTTTTATAACTTAGTACTCATCCAGCATTAAAACTTTTATTCTGCAACTCTTGAGTTTTTTGGGCAGAGAAAAGAAAGACGAATGTCCCCGTTTACGATGTTTTATCAATCTGCAACACTGCTGCGACTTTTTCCCTTGTTGTTGCGGTTCGCTTTGTTCGACTTGATAAAACTATAAATATATAGTCGCCAGAAATAGAAATTTCAATGTACACAGAAAAAAGTTTTTTGCACCAATTAAAGGTTTTAATTACTTTTAAATTAAAGTTCAATTAAATTTTTTAATTGATTCAAATATATATATTTCTTTCAAACAGAACAAACAAATAAAACAAATAATTGAATCAATTAATTATTTCATGAAATATCCATTTGAATCCAATTAAAATCTTTAATTGGTGCAAATATTTTTTTCTGTGTGTGCCGCTTGCTTTGAATTCGACACTAGTCCACTCATAGATACCAATTAACCGCATATAAAAACAAATTTTTACATCAATTTTTTTTTCATTTAATTAAAGGTTTTATTTATTTTTCAATTAAAATTCAATTAATTTTTTAATTGATACAAATATATATTTGTTTGAAACAGAACCAATTAATCCCTAATTAATCATATAATTGAATCAACTAATTATTTAATTAAATATTAATCAATTAAAACCTGTAATTGGTGAAAAGATTTTTTTCTGTATTCCGCTTGCTTCGAATACAGTGGATTGGTGGACTCAGTTAACCGCATATAAAAAAAATTGTACATAATTTTGTTTCCATCAATTAAAGGTATTAGTTAGTTTTCAATTAAAATTCAATTAATTTTTTAATTGATACAAATATATATTTGTTTCAAACGGAACAAAAAAATTTCCTAATTAAACAAATAATTGAATCAAGTAATTTTTTTAATTAAATTTGAATCTGAAGCCAAATAAAATCTTTAAAATATTTTTTTCTGTGTGTGCCGCTTGCTGCGAATTCGACACTAGTCCACTTCTTTTACATAATAAAATTATTTTCACCAATTAATTAGTTTTTAATTAAAATTCCATTAATTTTCTAATTGATTCAAATTTATATTTATTTGATACAGAACAAAAAAAAATCCCAATTAAACAAATAATCGAGCCAATTAATTATTTAATTAAATATTAATCTGAGTCCAATTAAAACCTTTAATTGGTAAAAATATTTTTTTCTGTGTTTGTGCTGGAAATACACGAAGAAGAAGTCAAGCAATTATTCAATTGCCCTCGCATTTTAGTCTGTCTATTCGTTCCAGCCATCTGCATCTAATATTTAAGTCAAACACAAACTCGTACTAAGTTTTAACTCATAGTTGTATTGAATTTTTGAATTGCATCTACTCGGTATTTTAACCAGTTATAAGCGTCTTTTCTTTTTGTAGTTTTCATTTGCCTGACACGCGATTAGTCAAAAAAATTAAAAAATGCAGTAACAAGTGGGTTACGTGGACATTAGAGTATTGAAGTATTGAATCAATGGACCATTATGCATCTATGGTAATCATAAATTGTTTGCCTTTTTTTTCTGGTTGGTTTCTTACTTCTTTTCTGTTAGTTTTAGTTAAACTAAATATGGCTTATGTAATGTGTGTTGTTGTTGTTGCTGTTGTTTTTGAAAATAAGAAAAGTAAAGTAAAGTTAAGTAAATTTTACCTGTGGCTGGGAAAACATGTATGAATGTCAATTTAAACATTTGTTCTATAAGGAAGTCATGACACTCAAGGACGATAATGTCTTGTCAAAATATTTAAAGTTTTGCAAGCATAACATTTTAAGAACATGAGAATTTACAAAAGTTTTTACTTTTTGTTTTTGCTGACACAAATTGATTTTTAATTGGGAATTTGAATGATTAAAAAGATTTTTTTTTAATTTGTTTAGTTTCAATATAATAATAATTGTTTAGGGGTATACTGAAGGGGAATAGAGCCATTTGGGTAATGAGCCAAGTGTTTACCTCTTTGACTGGTAGTTGTCATCCTCCTGGTGTTTCTTTTGAACCCACGCGAGGCACCAGTTTAAACGATATCAACCTTTAAACTGGCGCTCACATGGTATCGATGTTTAGAATGTGTCTCTCAATAGTCAGCAGAATCTGGTGCTTGCGGCCAATATGGGCCCCTATGAGTGCTTTTAATATTTCCTCCACCTTCTTCTCAGCACCGTCAATGTCCTTTTCATGATTTTTAATATTTTCTAAACATTCTATTGCCATATCCTACACAGGTAAAAATTTTCATCATTTATAGGTTTCAATTGGTTTCAGATGAAAATTTAATTAAATAATTAATTGATTCAATTATTTGTTTAATTTGAAATTTTTTTGGGCTGTTTTAGACAAACATATATTTGAATCAATTAAAAAAATAATTGAACTTTAATTTAAAAAAAAAAATTAATTTTTTCTTTGTAATAAATTCTGATCCTGTACCTCACTTCTAATAGAAATATTTTAAATCTTGATATGAATATGTATATGATTAAAAATGATAGTTGTCCCCGACAGCTTGTCTGCAACACCAGCACGTATTATTCTCAATAAATACCATATGTTTGTCAAAAGTATGTTTTTATAGAAGACAACACTACCTACGAAGCTCTTGGCTTATACGCAGAACAACCCAAAGTCTTTGACCGAAATCGAACCCGCAACACCCATATAGACTAGCGCCACCCATCGGCCTGTCGAGGCACTTAGTAGATTATACCAATAATTTCTCTTAACTGACCTCTACTCAAGTCTAAAAGCTTTTTGCAATATCTGTGTCGGAAATATTCCCTCGTTTCATCTACGCACTGTGATTTACTCCGCACTCGCTAAAGGACTAGAGAAAAGAAACGGAAAATATATATATCTTTGAAGGGGGGATACCGAAGCAAACCAATAAGTTTATGGATCCCTTTTACTCAATGATTTTTGGTATCCGATGGAAAATTAACGAATACCTTTACTTTCATTGAGTATCTTGCTGTCACTATCCTTTTACTGTAGAGTGTAGTATTTTCATACTGGCGACTGATACATGTCGATATTCTTCCTCATCACAGAGTCTGTGGTATTGCTGACATTTGCTCAAGGCTAAGGTGTCCACAGCATCTCCTTGTTTTATATGTGTCTGCCCGTGGTCCATAGCCTTTTGATGTTACACTTTTGCCTGGCATAGTCTGCAAGTATCGTCTTACCTCGATTTTTAACTTGGCCAGATAATACTTGAGAGTTCGTGACCTATTGGTAACGTAGTTAACCATTTGTAGGCACCCAGATCATATCAAAGCTTCTTCTTGGTCTTCCTGCCAATTTGTAGTTAAAAAATTCCAGTCTTTGGTGGGAATTGAACCCACAACCTCGGGCTGATAGACTAGCACACTACCTACTAGCCGACCGAGGCATCCTGCCTCTTTCCTTGCCAATTCATCTGCTTGCTCATTACCTTGCAGAGTGTAATGCCAGCCAGAGCAAGACCTTAACATGCAACGAGAACTGACGTCGAAGCCTCTTTCAAGTACAGCGTTCATTTTCCTCGATATTTATCCCTATCAGATTTTATTCAAAGTTTTCGTACTCTGTCAGCTGCCCAATTATACATCGTAGGGTCAATGGGAGTACCCTCTTAGTATCTTCTTCTCTAATCCGCCTTTCAGTCACTCTAGCAAGTAGTTGTCTCTTTTAGCTCCTACTAATACAATTACACAGTGCAATTCTGCCATCAATGTTGCGAAAAGCCATAGCAGATTATCCAAGATCCACATCATAGCGACTATTATATTTTTGACTATGCAATCTTTAGCGTATGCTGTTTCACCTGGCAATAGGAAAATTGTTTTGGAGGCTGTTTCCGGTCAACACAGGGAAGTAGTATATTTCACTCCAGTATCCTCCATATTCTGTCCTCCATGAATGTTATCCCCAGTTGGAACTGGGTAACAATATATTAATGGGGTCCATTCATGTGTGATAAGATCTATAGCTGTATGATAATACGAGAACGCGTAAAACATCAGTTTGATTGTGAAAAGAGACAGAGAGAGAGGTGACAAAAAGCAAGGATCAATAATAATTCCGTGACATTTTGGATAAAAGATATTTTTTGGCGAACCACGTTTTATTTCTCCAAATATTTCGATACAGACACCCTACTAAATAGCGCCGTTCCTGACCGGTCACAGGTACGAGTAATCCCAGTAAGACTTCCAGTTGCTGTGGTAGCAGACATCAAAGGTTCTTGTCTTCCAGTTGCAGGTTTCTAATGTGCCTCCTATATATTCCGAAAGCATTAGTGTCAAGGCGTTAGAAGTCAAGAATACAATATGCTCTCGGGGCATATATTTCCTAGAATAGAAGTTTCTACTTAAAGCAGCCACCATTGCTGAAACGTTCCTTCTGGTTATCAAAAGTAAAGATACAGTTGCCTCGTTTTATGCCGAGGCCAATGTCATTTTACAACAATTATTCCTGTTATCTTGTTTCTAGTATAACGATGATTTGAGCCTGCTTGAGAGCATTGACATACCCACGCCTTCCAAGAGCATTGGAACCCATATAATACCTTATGGGTTCCAATGGGTTCAAGTTTGCCAAGCTCATCCTCCCTATTATTAGTTTTTATGTGCCTCAGATCCCAAAATATGCTAAGCAAGTCGAGTTTTGATGGGAAATGCAAGTAATCACAGCTTAAGAACATGAAAAGTATAAACAGCAAAATGTCTTCGCTTACCAAAACCAGGTTACCATGTCACTTGAATTGATAATAATGTCAATATATTTGCAGCAACATAAGGAATCATCTGCAACAACACGATCTTTGTGCCAGAATAACAAACAAACAACTTCAATAATATTTATTTTTTATGTATGAATAGAGACATGAAGAACAAAAAAAAAAAAAATGAGAAAAAAACTTATAGAATAGAAAATTTATTCAAAAGTCAACGGAAAATCTAAGTAGAAAAACAATAAGAATAAATAAAAACCAGCAACTAAAGGCGCCACTAGCAGCACTTTTAAAATAACGATCACAGCTATCAAAGCTAACATCACAGAAGCTTCATCATCATCATCATCAACAGCATCATCATCGTCGTCGTCATCTTCATCTCCCCTTCATACTTCCAAGTTGCAACTCTATTTTGGCCTGGCTCTTGTACAAGCAGTTGTAGCAAAACAAATCTATCATGTATTTGGTCAGCCATTATGGTCAAATGGAATTTGTACATTCACAGCTTTACAAAAAATATCATCGATTCAATAGAAATTACAAGTCTTGTAGATTTATTTCTCTATATATTGTATAATTTTTTGTCTATCTTTTGTTCCAAAAGGAGTCACAAAACAAATAGTTCGATCGATGAAATGTAAAGAAGACTTGTCCACAATAATTGTTTTAGCAAAGAGGCAGAAATAAATGGAAACACAAAACAATATCGAACGAAATGTTTAATAAAAAATGCTTTACAACAAGCGTCTTTGTTGATCGATACATCATTTTTGTGTATGATCGATCAGTCATGTCCGTTCAGTCATAGGCAATTCGGACTGTGTGCTTGGATGTGAGTTTGTTAACTGTCATACACTTATAGAGTCACATAGATATTTAGATATTTAACAGGGTGTCCTTATATTTTATGTTTTCCTCAATATTTTGAAGCCTTCCTTCGCTAGCGTTTTTATTGAAATTAAAAAAAAAACATGAAGATTGACCTGATAATCCAGAAATGAAATTATCATATGATAAATGAGGGATTTACCCAGAAACACACATGAATCCTGTAAAAAAGTTAGATGTTAGATTCTAGAATATATGTTCCTCTCCACACCAGTATATAAGAGTGAGCCTTCTATCTATCAAGAGTAAAGTGGCATAACGTCTCGTATACCGATGATGTTAGTCTAGTAATTCTGCAAACATTCCTAAAGAACCATATCTGTTATACTCTTCTTCAGCTTAAGCCTAGAAGAAAGCAGTAGTATACCCATACAACCTTCAGTTGAATCTGAAAGCTAACTTCAAGAATGTTTAGTTGTAACTTCCTTAGGATTCGCCTGTATGTTCCAGTGTAATAAGACTTAAATTGTCTGGGAATCTTGCAAGAATTCCTAGAAGCCCAGATTTGTTAGTTCCCTCTTCAGTCTTATGCCGAAGTTTGAGTCTGCATAGGAACATGACACACCCACATAAAGTTCGTATCAGGCTCTGTGAAACCAGAAACCAATTTTAAAGTCTATCGAGCTTAAACACCTTAACCACCTAAAGTCTGGCAAGCTTAACAACCAGCGTTATTCTGTATGTTGCAGTTCCGTGGAACCCAGATAGCTGTGATGTTGCAAAGCCAACTTTATCACTTCAATCACTTAATTAAACCACAAACTTTTTTATTGCTGGAATGGCTGGCTGAAAAATGATGCAATTATCTAAAAGAAGTGGGTAAGGGTCCTCGAGTATTATAGCACATCGGTAATATTCGGGGCCTTAAAATTCTGTCTTGTCTCCAGGAAATACCCAGATTCTTTGGCGGCAAACGAACCCACAGTCCTTAGACTAATAGACTAGCCCACAATTAATCAGTCTTTAAAGCTACTCATAGGAAGTTCACAACTCATTCATCTCGGATGAGTAACTTCGCCTTAAAGACACGACTTGAACAGACCCAGATAATTAAACATTCATTGGAATGATCGAAGGTATCTCCATTTAATTTAGTTGAATGATGACGAATTATAGCTGCAAAGAGCACTGATATTATATAATGCGACGGTTTTTTGTACCTTAGGACCATTTCTCCAGAGCTGGCCACAATAATAGAAAATAAGACAATCTATTGCGGACTATTCCGCCTGGTGGATGTTTACCAGGGAGTATGTAGGATCAACTACATAACCGCTGCTAAATCACCGTATCAGGGAGCATCAGCTGGTATGTTATCGGACGTGTCGGAGGATAGTGGAACGCCCAGTAGTATACTGGGTAGCTGTCAATAATACCAAACAAGCAACCGCAAACAATATCAGCGATTCTAGGGCGACAGTTTTGGACTAAATATTCTAATGCCATCGATCCTTACAGCGCCATGGTGAGCAGGTGGCGCCAACAAATAACCAGCCAATAATAAAGCAGTGTTACCCCCGGGGGTTCCAATTGTCACTGCAGGAATATGGCAAATACTTTGACGCGGTCCACTCGGGGAAAATAGGGGCAGCAGACGCTAGGGTTCTAAGAGCCTAAATCTGGAAGAAAAGGTCTGTGTGTGAAAACATATGGGTTCTCTTCGAGGCCCGACCAATGCCCAAAGGACTGGTACCACGGGAATCGGTGGCCCCACAGAGAGCCTATCCTCTCTGTGACCGGTTATTGGTGAGGTCCCCTTCGGGGGTACACGTGGTGGTTGTGGTTTAAGATCGATTTATGTAGGTAAGGTGCAAGGTCGATCAAGTGTGCTGTTGCACTCTCAACAGACGGAGTTTGGATCGTCTCCAAACCCCTAAACAAGAGGTTATAATGTGGATCTAGGCTTGCCTTGGAAAGGCTTGCCATATTATATAAATTGCTACTCATTGTGACTGTATCACACACAAAAAGCGATTGGTGGCAATCGTAAAGTGTTGTTATTCTACACAATGGGGGCGCTAGTCTACGCCTAAGTTTCACTCGGTGGTAAGACCACCGTGAGGTTAGGCCGAGTAGGCAGGTACTCACGTTAATCTTGTTCCACAATAAAGCAGTGTCTGGTATGCTTCAACCAGCAGGCTAGGTACCATACTCGAATTCGATTGGGCAATAACACACTTTGTTTCGCACTAAGAATACTATCTAAAACGTGGTTTGATAATGATGTCCTCACATAGAAATCGCCAACCGTACTAAACAAACAGCCAGTGACGACGGTCTTCACCGGAAGGTATAACAACAGTATTTTATTTATATGCCTCAAGGACATGGAAACTATTTTGAAGAAAACAAACAGCGTCAGGGAAGCGAAGAGTTGTCCACCAAAAGTTTGAAATGTTAAGGCGGACTGGGAATAAAAAAAAACGGTTCGTAGCTAACATCCCAAGGGCAGAAAATCATGGGGATATTAAGAGCCTACTCTTACGCCGCCACCAAAACTAAGTTTTCAAAGATCATGCTCTGCATTTTGCCAAACCAGATCTTCGAAGTGTATTGTGAGGTCTTAAATACGATTTCAGAGCAAACACAGGCATCGCAGTAAATGTGTAAGAGCTGAGAATTAAACGAAAGAAACAAAAAAATGTTTAAAGTAAAAATTTCATTTCATTGCAACTTAATAGCCAACTTAATATTTGGAAACGTTGAAATTTAAAACCTTATTCCAAACGAAGTTGTACCCTATAAGGCCTGGCTGAGCAGTTCTTCATGGCTTTTATATAGTTATTTGATCAAATTGTCATCTATGGCCAATATATTCATCTCAATAACCTTTGGGCACTTTATCCTGAAAGTACAAACTTAAAGTTATCAAGGTCACCGAAAACATGCGACTCGTTTCCTTTGAATTTAAAGACCTTTATACCTTAGTACCTACACAGTGATCGATCAGGACAACGCCGAACAAATTCTAACAAGAAACACAATGTCAAAGGAGCAAGTCAGAACTTTGTATTATCTTGACATTACAATAACACGAAGAACTGGCTTTTTAATCTTTGGCACCGTCCTGTTGAAACCACATATTGTCCAAACCCAATTCGGGCCATAAAAAGTTCGTTATCGTCTCACGATAGCGAACACCACAGTAACTGCCTGACCGCCCTCATTTTGGAAAAAATACGCCCGATGATGCCGCCAGCCCATAAACCGCACTAAACAGTCACTCTTTTTTGGGTGCATTGGTTTTTCGATAATCACTTTTTTATTATCATTCGCCCAAATGCGGCAATTCTGCTTATTGACTCATCCAACGTTGCCATTTCTTGCCAACATTCTGACTATTGACGACGTTTGGAATGATCAAGAGGCTTTAGTTCTTGAGTCAATTGCACTTTGTAAGCGAGTAAATGCAAGTCTTTATGCATAATGTTGGGCACGACGACGAGTTGAACGGCTCTTCAGCCACACTATGGCGAACAGCAGCAATATTTTCTGCAGTACGAACTGTACGAGCAAGCACTGGTGTTTTCACATCTCCTACAGACCCGTTTTGCTCAGATTTTTCCACGATTTTTCTGATTGTACGCACAAATGGACAGAAAAAAACACGAAGTGCACGATATGCATTTTGATTTGAACGCCCATTTTCATAATAAGCCTGAATAATTTTAACGCGTAGTCCAATTGTGTATCTTTCCATAGAGGAAGGGACCTAAGGGTAGGCGGACCCCACCGAAGCCAGATTCGTGTCAAAAATTTGGGTTTTCTGCATGTAAGTCGAGTACAGAAAAAATAAAATATTTAAAAATTTTCTCAAAACTTTGAAATCTTAAAAGACTCTCCTGTAAAATTTACCTTTTTACCCTTATGTCCCATTCTATTTGCGCGGTTTCATATACGACGATCATATGGACGATCATTAAAAATATGCTCAAACAAACCGAAAACAGACGACTCCAACTTTGACTTCGGCTTTCCACCTTATTAGCGGAAATTCATTCCGCATTAATGGTTTACAAGTTTTTGATATCCTTGTTAATACACCCTTTCCCCAGTGGTATTAAATATCTTACAACAATCTATTCGTTCATTTACCGATTGCCGATCATACATTTTCAATCACTCAATTTGTATGTTGGTGGTGTATAACGATTGGTGTGTGTTGTATCATGCCGAGCTCAACCATGGAATGACCAAAATAACGATGACAAAAAGAATAAAAATAAAAAAAAAAAACAAAAACAACATAACAGTTCAGGTACATACATGTTCAATAAAATGTTTGTGGTCATTGATACATTGTGTCGTTGTCGTGGCAATGGTTGCCAATGCCCCGCAGTTGGTTGGCTGTGGCTAACTGGTGTCTGTATTGTACTGATCTTCAGTGATCACCGAACGATCACAGTTACAGCCACCATGGATTCTATTGTTATTGCCCCTTTTTTAATAACATTTTTGTTGCTGTTGTTGTTTTGGCCGATGTTGTTGTCTATATTAGTTGAAATTTGGTGTTTTTCATTTTTCTTAGATTTGTTTCCTTTTAGCATTTCTATCTACTGCATGTATGGATTTTATTTTGGGCTTGTTTGCCATGTTCCATTTTGCTCAT
Source organism: Phasia obesa (assembly GCA_949628195.1). Lineage (NCBI taxonomy): Eukaryota > Metazoa > Arthropoda > Insecta > Diptera > Tachinidae > Phasia > Phasia obesa. The sequence continues at coordinate 207,940,620 of OX451215.1, read as the reverse complement.
ATTGATGATGATGATGATGACGTTGGTGGTGGTGGCCTACGATTGGCATCGTATGCACTTTGTTCTTGGCAAATCTTAAATGTTTAACATTTCCATATTAGCTGATGAATTTTACAAACAATACCGTTTTATTACTAACAACAATCTGCAAACAATAACAACAATAACAACAACTTCAAAAGAATTAACCAATTTTTTGTATGTATGTCGGTCATATGATAATGTTATGAGCGGAAAAAGTGATGGAATTGTATAATTGAAGTATTTACATAAATGGACATTTTCCTAACATGGAAGCGTGTGATGGAGAGGAGTTCGATTAAGGCGCATGTTAATTAAGCTTAGCCAAAAAAAAAAAACAAAAATAAAAATTTTCGTGTGATCTTTTTAACATCCTGATGGTAAAGGTTATACTAGCTGCGAACGTAAAAATAACTGCAAGGCTATACACGAAACAACATCATGGATCTTCCAAATAGGTCTGGCAGTACGAGTAAATAGCGGTAAAACCAGGTTGATGGTTTCAATGTTCAAGACGTCCAGTTGACTCCGGCAGATAGTGGAAGTCCAAAACCACAACTTTGAGGTAGTCAGAGACTTTATCTACCTCGGTACCGCCATAAACAACAAAGAAACAACATAATTTTTAAGATAAAGAAAAGAACGAAACTGACCACTAGATGCTATTTTGGACTAAGTTAGCAGTTTAAAATCAAAGCCACCTCTCGACAGGCAAAAATTACTTTCTACAAGACACTTATACTACCCTCTTATTATTAATGTAGGGGAATATCAAAGCTGGCCACTTCCTTAATGGGTTCCTTTTTCACCCCTTCCTTACTAAATGTTTATTGGCAACTGATTCGTAATTAACGGCTACCTTATTTTTTTGAGTCACGTACTACGACCAGCTTGAGTGATTGAGTGATTTTAGACAGTCGACTGGTAACTGTTGGCCTATAATTTGTACAAGGATTAGGTTAGGTTAGGTTAGGTTAAGCAGGCAGTTTGTATAGAGGAGGAGAAAGAGAAGTGGAATAAAATAGCTCACTTGGGTCCATTATGTTGGTCCCTTTGTGATACCTGCAGATAAGAGGAGGGATAGACAGAGAAGATAGAAAACAAAGTTCATTATAGACTGAGAAATTAGAGAAAGAAGTGGGTAGAAGGTCTTCGACAGGGAAGGTGTTAGCCGAGAGGGGAATGCCACAATAGATGTCTATGGCATCATCGTGCAATAGTGTTCCCTTCTTGGCTAGTTCATCGGCAGCACAGTTGCCTTGATTAGTCCCATGTCCCCTCACCCATTTAAGAGTGACTGTCGAATTATCCGCCATCTCATTTAAGGATGTCCGGCATTCACGGACAAGATTTGATGTGCTATGCACACCTATAAGGGACATGATAGCGGCTTTACTATCAGTACAAATCCAGATATCTCTGTCCTTTTTAATAGCAGATATTTCTGCTTGTATGACATTGCAGTCATTCGGAAGTCTGAAACTGTACAAGGATTAGTTCCCCAATAAAATGCATATTTATAAAGTTTCTTCCCGTGTTCTAAGTCTTATGTTAGATAGTGCTGGATATTGATACACCATGTGCGCTACCGTCTCAGCATCTTCCAGACGCAGTCTACAAGTATCATCTTTTTCGATAGATGTTCTTGAAGTTTTCGTAACGCAGTTATTCAGCTTAAGGTTCTTCTACTATATCATACCGCCATACTGGCCTTGCTGCTGAGCGGCTCTTTAAGCATCGAGCCTGCCTACACGTAGTGGCCTGCATCGTCCTTTGCTGGCCCACAGAAATTCATATAAGATCCCCTTCTTGCTAGTTGGTCTGCTGCTTCATTCCCAGCTGTGCCTACGTGCCCCTTAGATACTACCCATATTTTTATATGGTTCTGAAGTAGATGCAGTAATACTTGGAGTGGAGAGGAAAGAAAGAAAAATTGTTTGTAAAATCTATAGAGCATTCTGCGTTGACGGAGAATATCGGTGTATGTGCTATATGCCGGTGTATGTGCTATATATATCAAATTACAACGATTACATTGGCTAGGTCATGTTGTGAGAATGTACGAAGATGTTCCAGCTAAAAGGTTATTTGAATACGACCCTGGTGACTGTTCACGTAGAAGGGGAAATCCAAAACTTCGATGGAAAGGTCACGTAGAGGAGGACATCTCGAAAGTTGGTGTCAGAAAATGGAGGAGAAGCGCAAAATATCAAGGCGCTTGTAAATATCTATACATTTAATGAAATAGTAACTCATTTCCGTCTGTCTGCCTGCTTTTCTTTTGTGTTCGCATCACTTAAAAACTGCTAACAAAATTTGGTGAGAAGGTACCTTAGCATCCTATCTCATTTCCAAAAGAAAGTGAAAAAAACGCAGTGAAAGTACGCAATTTCAGGTTTAAGGGTAATGAAATTTTCCGTTTAAAACTAGGAGATTTTAAACACGGTTGCGCACCTTTTATTTTTAAAAGTTGGATATTTTAAACAATAGATGGCGCCAATTAAATAAAATTTGTAATTGATTTGTATTTTTACTTCGTGGAATTACATTGTTATTAAAATATTTTAAACACCTTTTACAGAACTTTACAATAATTTTTAGAATTTTTATAAATTTTAGAATTTTATCCAGGGAGGGGTACCTTTATATAAAGTAAATACATAAACCATAACTAAAGCACTATAAAAGTAAGAGTCTTAAAATTGGTGTGGAATACTTTCAAAGCCAAATTGAGCAAAATATTGTCAGGACGCCCACGACGTAGCGAGCACAGCAAATATTTTATATTCGGCAACAGGAACAAATGTTGTGTAATAGCCACATATTTAACTAAGTAAATATTATCTACTTCAATGCTATGTCGCGCATTGAGCTAAATGTTCTATTTTTCTCGGATTAATTAATATGTCCACAACAACAATACTGCAGCTCACAAAATTTTATGTGGGTTTAAACAAAATCTGGGTGATATACGAGGGAGGCGACGGGTATCCCCCATACAAAAAAAAAAAATTATAATATTCCTGTATCTACAGAATAGCGAGGCACCTTAAATTGAATAACGCTAACTCTAACAACAAATTACATGTTTGAACAAAATCATGGATGTATACGAGGGGGAAAATGGATACCACAATACAATAAATATTTACATTTTTCTATTTTTATATATGTATATTATATCTATAGAGGGGCAACCTAAATGCAGGAAACTTTGAGAGCAAACTACCTTTTAACAACATTTCGGCGGTATAGGAGGGATGAGACAAAAAAATATTAATATTTTTATATTTGCAGAACTTTAATAGTGAAATATTAGATTAGATTGCTTGGACCCCCGGGGGTTCCAATTGTCACTGCAGGAATGGCAAATGCTTTGATGCGGTTCACTCGGGGAAAATAGGGGCACCAGACGCTAGGGTTCCTAGAGCCTAAATCTGGAAGAAAAGGTCTGCGATAAAAATTGCGGGTCCTCTTCGAGGCCCGACCAGTGCCCAAAGGACTGGTACCACGGGAATCGGTGGCCCCAAAGAGAGCCTATCCTCTCTGTGACCGGTTATTGGTGAGGTCCCCTTCGGGGGTACACGTGGTGGTTGTGGTTTAAGATCGATTTATGTAGGTATGGTGCACGGTCGATCAAGTGTGCTGTTGCACTCTCAACAGACGGAGTTTGGATAGTCTCCAAGCCAATAAGCAAGAGGTTATAATGTGGATCTAGGCTTGCCTTGGAAAGGCTTGCCATATTATATAAATTGCTACTCATTGTGACTGTATCACACACAAATTGCGATTGGTGGCAATCGTAAAGTGTTCTTATACTACACAATGGGGGCGCTAGTCTACGCCTAAGTTTCACTCGGTGGTAAGACCACCGTGAGATTAGGGCAACTAGGCAGGTACTCACGTTAATCTTGTTCCTCAATTAGATTGCTTGGATTGTAAACTTTTTCTGTAAAAATCGTCCCTCACTCTCAAAAATTTGGAGAAAATAAGATTTAGAGAGTTGTAACAACAGCCACTGGTATGTAAGATGTAAGCGTGCCATTGGTTAAAGTTGAAATCGCTTTACATGCATCAATATGTTTAATGAAGCAAGAAACACTTCCAAACACGTTGGCCCGTTACATCCTAAACGACCTTGGTAATATCTGACTAAGAAGGTGGCTAATTGCCTTTTTGAGCATAATTTAGATATAATTGTATTTTGTCTATTATTAAATTATCACATTTAAAATAAATTCCCTTCTAAAAAATGATTCATTTAAATAAATAAAAAATAGTAAATTGCTCTTTTACACGAGTAGTAAAGCTAACCCTTAGACTGAATCTTAAACTAACCTGGGTGGCCACTAGCCATATTTTTCTTGCAGGAAGTTTTACCGCCATCACAGATTCTGCACACATTTTTCTTTATTAAATCATAAAAATATTAAAAATTAATCCTTTAATTACAAGTTTCGAATTCCGGTGCAAATCACTCAACAGCCTGCCAGCCAGCCAGCAAACGTAAATCAAACAAATTGCTGAAATTCTATTTAAAATCAAAATTATAAAGAAGCGAGCACATAACAACTTGGAAACAATAAATTAAACTCTCTATTAAGACGCCGACTTAAAGTTAAATAGATGAATGATTCACCTTAATAAGCGTAAATAATTAAAACCAAACAAAAGCTGTCTTATAGGTTCCGCAAAATTATTCATCCAAAACTAAAACAAAAAAATAAATAAATAAAAGTCTAAAATTAACTATAAAATTACTAAACATAAACGAAGTTGACCTTAAACTGTATAATTTCACTCACTCTGCACACTTTAAGAAGATGTAGTTGTATTCACAGTCAAGTTAAGAGATGAAGATGAAGGAGTCCGTCTGTCCTCCATCAGTAGGAAACCCTCAATTTTGTTTTTAAATTTAAACACCACCGATATTTTTGTTTTTTTTTTTTAATACATTTAAGAACTAAAAATTTGTTTATTTGTGAATATTAATTATTTAATTAAAAAAGCTGTGCTATTTACTGAAACATGTTTGCTCATGTCTTAAAGTTTTGAGTAAAGAAAAAAAAACCTTTAAAAACTAACAGTAAGCTGCTGTGTTGATACAAGTTTTGTTTAGTTTAAAGCGCTTAATTAATTATTTAAAAATATTGAACCTTTATTTCGTATCTTTTTTTTTTGCAAATCAGACACAGATCAATAAGTTTTTAACGTCGCTACCCCTCCTTAATAATTCGTAATAATTATTAATAATAAAGCACTGCATGAGCACAAAAACGAAGCTTATATGAAGCTCAGTATAATATTTCACTGAATCCATGTCTGTTCATTGCACGCGAGTAACTATGAGTGAACTATAATAAACAGCAAAGACCAGCGAGCTAAATGCGATGAGCTTGTAGAGTTTACATAAGCCAGTTTACTCTTGTAAATGTTGAACCAATGTTAATTCACAACAGCTGGGATCTATAGCCCGGCTGATTATTTTTTTGCTCTCATCAAAATTGACAAAGTTATTGTTTTGTTGTAGTTGTTACCCCAGTGCTCTTACCTAGTATCAATTCACCTTGTGTTGAACATAATAGCCATGAACTTGGGCGAGTTCAAGCAGTTTTATGCTTTGAGTGAAATACAAACACAGCTCAGGTGTACAAACAAAAAGCTCAGAATTTTTTATCGACATTACAAGCAAGCAAAACGTACTAAGCCTTATCCAAAAATTCTACACAACTACTAAAACAAAACTAACTGAGTATTTCGAACATGAGACGAGTAAACATGATGGTCACTAGCATAGAAATTTCGTTTTACTCGGTCAGCTCACTTCGTTTATAACAAGAACAGAGGTTTGCTCATCAATAGTATGGTATGAGTAGACATCTGTTCATGAGTAAGCTAGTTTGTGTTTGAGTCACTTGCTCATTAGCTTATGAGCACAGCCATTAGATGAGCTTGCTACTGCAACCGTTTTAATAACTGAGTTGATGTGTGAAATATTTTGCTGTAAATGGTTTACAACCTTAAAATATTACGCTGAGATTGGCTTAGATAGAGATCTTTATGCTTTTAGTGATTGAATATGATTTCAGATTGCAGGTAGTGCTTTTTAACATTTAATTTTCGACTGCACTGTTTAGGGCCATATCTTGGCAATAATGCGCCAATGATTACACGTAACCCCAGGATACCTGTCGACCTTCAGTGTTATTATAGATTAGCACTTACATATAAGGCTCTCTGTAGCTACACATCTTTTCTCCATTACTGACAATTTTAAGAATTCGAATTTTTAATTAAAAAGAAACTTGAGAATCTGACAGGGATGGACAATGATGAAGCCTCGTATCAGGTGGAGAGGTTAATGTCTTAAGGAACTCCGGTTTTTATTGGCGGCAAGAATATCCCGCAAGAGCTGAACGGGTTGATCTCTAAAAGTACTCCTAAGGCAATAACCCTTCGCCTTAGTTACAATCGGGGTATTTTAGACTGAATAGCTGCATTAATGACAGATCATGCAAACTTCAGGTATCAGCAGGCCAAAATAAAAATCAAAGAAGACAACAACTGCAGTCTCTATCTATCTGGTACCTTTGACAAATAAAAAAAAAATTTTTCACATCCCTGCTCAGTTTCAATAATTTGTTGATTTTATTATTGAAACGAACAACACTTCTTCTATTCCAAATTAGTTTGTTTGTTCGCTTAAGTGTTCAGCAAACCATTTATAAGCAGAAAAAAGACCCATCCAACCAACCGTCAAATCAACCATTTAAAGCGCCAATCTTGCCAAAAACCATCATCATCGTCACCATCGTCACCATCGTCAACAGTATCATCTTCATATGAATGTTGTCTGTCACTTAAGTATCTGTGATTGTTTTTCATGTTTGTTGTTTGAGTTCCTCTTTGACTCCAACACGTTTAGCAACATAAACAAAATCTATTCCTTTTCATTTTTTCACTATTTTAAAATTTTTTTTTTGCCTTTCAATCTAATCATGCGTTAAATTGCCAATTGTTTAATGTAGTTGTTGTTGTTACTATTAATTTTGTTGCCAATATCAACAATCAACCAAATCAACCAACATGCGACTGAGTAAATTGTTGTTCACACAAAATCATTTGAAGAGACTTTTGCGTCCGTACGTTCGTTCGTATTCATACGTTTGATTTATGTTTTGATTTGTCAGCAGCGATTACTAAACGAAAACAAACAACAATTTTTTAAATTTTATTGTAGTAATTAATAATTGTTTGTTTATTTGATTTGATAGCTTTTTTTGTGTTTGCTGGGTTGGTTTAATGTTGATAGAGAGAGCGATTCGTAAAGTGCATTTTCTTGTTTTTCAAAAATCACGAGTAATAATTTCAAATTATTTTAAAGAATTTCTTATATTTTGGTTTACAATTATTATTTTTTAGAAAACTAAAACTTTCTTAAAACGATGGGCACACAGTGGGCTTAGTTGTCTTTTCTTAATTGAAAAATTTTAAATTTAAATAAAACACATCTCCCGGCTAGTTTCTTCACTTTGGGTAGAATAATTTTCATATTCAGAAATATTTTCAAGTTACATCCATAAACATGATGCAGAAAGTAGTCTCGGTTCGAAGGACGATTTCGGCATGATAAGTTAAATGTTATTAAAATCGAGGATTTCAATCATTTGCAATAGTTTTCGAAGGCAAGTCATGTAAATAAGCCGAAAGTCCGCTACATAAAGTATTTCTGGTCAATTATGAAAATCAATACTCTTTTTTGTACTTTTTGCGCTCAGCATAACATGACCATTTCCAATGTTAATGGAAAAAGATAAAGTGTGACCGATATGTGAGTCTCTTTAAAAGGTGATTTGATAATCTTTTTACCCAAAATTCGTTGCCATTTTTTCTTAAAAAAAGTAAAAGAGAAACACATCCCTAAATTTGGTGAAATAGGCCGCTCGCATGCTGCTATGGTGCCCACTGTAATGCCACAAGAACTACCCCTAACCCAATTTTCCAGAATGTGGAATCTCTAGTGTCAGATTTCCCTATGGACTTGCAAAGATACCTGCAACTTTTCACATAACACTTATCAGTCCAAATCCCTGAGGCTGTATAGCTCCTGATGGAACAATTTGCGCAAAATTGATGAAATGAAATCATTCCGTGCTCCTAATGACAAGCAATATTGCATTTTTCCATAGGCCTCGCATACCTTTGTCTCGCAAGAGATTTTCGTAGACTACCTGTGAATCGTTTCCTCTAACGCCAATTTTACCTTTGAATTCGACACTCGACTGGGAGAATGGTTTCTCGTGCATTCACCATATTGTTTCCACAATTGCTGTTATTTTCTGGGACCGAAGCCATCCCAAAGTAATATCTATCAGAAAGTAAGTGCACGACAGTACTCGTCTGGAATTCACTACCTTCGAATACGGAGACCTAATAACTGTGACACTCTCCACAAGGTTTTCAACGCCCATTGACTTTTAAATAAGTTCCCCAAATTTTCCTGCAACTATATTGAATATATATATCTTTTGCTTCAGGCTCAAAAGTAGTAGTAGTAGTATTAGTAGTATTAGTAGTAGTAGTAGTAGTATTAGTAGTAGTAGTAGTAGTGCAAGAAGCCTCAGTGAAGCCTAAAGTTTGAGATCATCACTATATACTTCCAAACCAGTGCTCATGTTTGTCTAGGATCCATTCGTAAATTTCGAAACTAGAACCCAGGTTTATTTAGGATCCTTAAGTAAATTTCGTAACTTAATTTGTGTACAAAATTAAATATATTTTGCTAAATTTTTGAGAACTTTTAATGAGATTTTAAAGTATAAGACTTTTTACTGCTATCGAAGTAAACATTCACAAATCAGTACCCATGTTGATTTAGGATCCGTACGTAAGTTTTGAAAATAAATTTGTGTACAAAATGAAAAATATTTTGCAAAGTTTTCCAGAACTTTTAATAAGATTTTACTAGTATAAGACTATTTACTTCTATTTAGAAGATGCGTCTACTTAAATTTATTCCCAAGTAATTTTCTGGTTGGAGAAAATTAATTTTCTAAGGCAACCAAAAAAACATAACCAGTAAAAGATGACTAATAGAGTATAAGACTTTTTCAAAACCATTACAATTTTGTTTAAGTATTTTTAATCAACGTATAAAACTTTTTGCTTCTATTGAAGCAAACGTTCCCAACTAGTACCCACGATTAACTAGCATCAGTGTATAAATTTCGATAGTACTAGTATAAGACTTTTCCCAAATCAGTTGATTTGGGATCTTTAAGTATTTTTGGAAACTGAATTTGTGTACAAAATTAAAATAAAAAAAATTGTTTGCAAAATTTTCTAGAACTTCTCATGAGACAGTACTTTTTGCTACTATTTATGAGATTTTTCCGCGCCTACTCAAATTTAGTCCTAGGTAAGCTTTACATATAATATTCTGGTTGAAGAGAATTACGTAAAATTAATTTTCCTAGGTAGCCAAAAATAATCAGAAAAAATAATGGTTGTAAAAGACGCTCACTAATTTTTGAAATATTTTTAATCAACGTATAAGACCTTTTGCTTCTATTGATGCAAACGTTCTCAACCAGTACCCATGATTGTTTAGGACCGGACGTAAATTTCGATTTTGAATTGTATGCATAATTAAAATGTTTTGTAACATTTTCGAGTACTTTTAATAAGATAATACTAGTATAAGACTTTTCCCAAACCAATACCCATGGTTATTTAGGATTCTTAAGTTTATTTCGAAATTGAATTTGTGTACAGAATTTAAAATTAAAATATTTTGCTAACTTTTCTAGAATTTTGCAAGAGACAGCACTCGTATAAGACTTTTTGCTTATATTTCTAAGATTTTTTGCGACTACTCAAATTTAGTCCCAAGTATTCTGGTTGAACAAAATTACGTAAAATTCATTTTACAAAACATAATCAGAAAAAATAATAGTTGTAAAAGATGACTAATAAAGTATAAGAGTTTTAAAAAATGTTCAGAATTTTTTTAAACAACCAATCCCTTGGCATTTACCATATGACGTTATTAAAATATACCTAATAAATAATTACTCAATATTTAATTACACTTCGATGATAAAATGATGAATAAGTTTACAAAAATTCTGCTGCTTAGGAAATTAAAAGTGAGTGGGATTTAAGTTATGAAATCGAAACCAATTTAGGAAAAAATTCAAAGAAAACTTAATAAACAATAATTTTTCTTCCTAAACTCATAAAAACTTAGAAAAAAGAATGCCAACAACATACAGCAGAGAAGTTAAATTTTTTACTCCTTTAAAAGCAATGAGAAAATCAAGAAGATGTTTGCTGGAGGAAAATCGGCAAGACATCTGTGTAACTAAGCTTAAGCTTTACCTTCAACTCCAACACCATAACAAACACCATTACCAGCAATCCCATAGTTTCACAGTCATCTATCCATCCAACAAACAAACAGACACAGAAATCATTGAAGGCGTTGAAAATTGTCAAAGGCAGGCGTAACATGGCAAGCCATAAAACATGTACTCGAACGTAAAATCAAGCTACAAAACGAAAATGAAGAAACCGCAAACAAAATAACTTTTTCCTCAAAAGCCACAAGTTTTTATTTCTGTATTTTTATATTTTTATTTTCAAAAAATACAACTGAATCTTTAACTGCATCTCACTTTGGCGGACCAAACCTTAAACAAACATTTATAATACAACAAATAAATGCAGCAGCGAAACACTCCTAGAAAACAAAAAGCTCAAAAATACGAATATTTTGAGAAACTGGAATGCAAAGAGTTAAAGCTGGAATTGTTATTTCACTAAAATAGGCTGCTACGAAAACTACACTTGTTCGAAAATAAAACTTATGACTTGAAAACACGTTTATTTTCGAATTTTAGATTCTTTGGAATCCAAAAAAAAAAAACTTTTATACGTCGCCATAATTAACAGAATTTACGATTTAATTAAAAATTTCATTAAAAGGAATTTTTTCATTTAATTTTATTTAAGTCATATTTTCTTTTTGGGTACAAAATAAACTCTTATACGTCGCTGTATTACACTAATTTAGGATTTTGTAATTAATTTAACATAAATAGAAGCATTTCACAGAAGTTTAAGCAAAGTAATCAAAATAAATATTTTGTTTTTATAGACAATATAATCATATTTTTTTAACTACAAAATAAACTCTTATACGTCGTAATTTGGGATTTTGTAATTAATTTAACATAAATAAATAGGAGCTATTCAACTGAAGTGTCAACAGAACAAAGTAATAAAAATGAATATTTTGTTTTTAAAGTCAATATTCCAAGTTGTCTGCACAAAACACTAGAGTCTTTTGCGGGGATCGAATCCGCAACCCCCAAACTGATAGAATACCCCACTTTCAATCAGTTTTTTGAGGAGCTTAAGATGATTTAAGGAATGTGTAGATGACAGAATATAATTTTACAACAATCTTTGGGCTATAGGTCCTACAACTTGACCTAACTATAGAACTGAATATGGGCTCAAGTTGTGCTTTAGTGTTAATCCGCTATGGCTTTGCTCTAGGGAATAGTGGAGGTGCTCCATTACCCTCTCCTTCTTACTTTTATCCTGTCAAATGTGACATAAAAAGTTATTTATGGTTTGTAAACGCATTGCGTAACGTCTATTGATGCAGTGTTTGGTCAAGACGTAAATCATTATTGGAATGTTCCTTCCGATCATCAACAAAGAAAGGTGTGGTCACACGTCAAACCAAAGCCACCCACAGCTGTCTGTTAATGCTGCTGCCATTCATAGTACTCAATCTTTTATTTACTTCCTAAACAAAACAAAAATATTTTCTGCAATTAAAAATTTTTAATTGCTTTCAGATTAAAACTTAATTAAATAATTAATTGTTTGAATTATTTGTTTAATTAAGAATTTCTCCGTTCTGTTTTAAATAAATATATATTTGAATCACTTAAAAATTAATTAAACTCTAATTTAAAACTAGTTGAAACCTTTAATTGGTGCAAAAATTATTTTCTGTGTATCAATCTTGCTTCGAAATCTGATTCTGCATGAGATCACTGCCCTGCCCAGCGTTCCAAAATCATAAGAACTTGTAAGATAGAACCAAGCCTGATACTTCCCCGAATGTGCCTTTGCCGCTGGACCTAAAAGTTTCTAATATTAAACTGCTTAGTTAAGCTTTGCGTGAGTCGAAGGCTGCTTCGTTCTCGGAAGAGAGAGCCTTGTAAAGGCTCAATGAAAATTCGAATTACAGGAATATAATTCTCCCCAGTTGCGAAATAATATCTTTTTCCTTCTCTCTGTCTCAAACAAATCTCTTGTATAGCCATAATTTCTTCCTAAAACTGAATCCTTTCGATAGGCAAAGGCTAAATAGAATAAACTCCGAAGACCAAAACTCTCGTAAGATTTAAACTCATCTGAATAAAAGTTCACTATTCTATGTCTGCCTGATGTTATATCAATACTCTGTGGAGCAGGATATGGTAAACGGATTACCTCAGATAAGTTGCGAACTACCCTCCATTTAGCAGTTTCCGCATACAATATTTTGGAGTAACCGAAAATGTTTTTCCTACACTTCGAATTGCACCTTAAACCGATTTCGTAGCATGATTGTATTTTGTTCTACCAAGCCCAATCATCCGTGCGAAGGACATAGGTGATATACATTAGACTAATTTCTGCACTTAAGACGTATTTTAAGACAAGTCCTCTTCTCTAAAGTAAGTCACCAACCGAAGATCCAAACAAGGACTTTAATTTTCCTTTTAAAGTTTTAGTATGAAAATTTATAATATTTATAATATGTAAAAGATAATATTATAAGATAATATTTTATAAAGCTGCTAGTTTAATAATTACGACATGGCTTAAACAAATATTAGTATGAGTATAAGAGTTTTCAAAAGATATTTAAGACTTTGTTAACATTTAATGCTAAAGAATTAAACACCAGCAAGTATAAGAGTTTTGAATTTTTCCAAAATACATATATTTGTGGGTAAGAGGTTTGTAAAAATTGTATATTTTGTTGAGTTATGATTTTATAATATAAATGTACGTTATAAGCAAAAATTATATACTTTATATTTTAATAAAAGTTAAGACAAGATATTTTAAATAAATTCTTTTTAAAGACTAATGCCCTTGTGCAAAAAAAAAATAAAGTCTACTTGAAGTGTACATTAAGACAAAATTTTCATATAAAATTTGAAATAAAGTAGACTTGAAGAAGACTTAATTTTTTTTTTGGATAAGGGCATAAAAATTCAAGATTTAAATTTATTTGAAAATATATTGTATAAGTGACTAAGACATGCTTCAACAAATTATATTTTATATTTTAGTTGTTTTATGATATTGTCTTACAATTATAAACTATATTTCATATAATTTAATAGTTAAAGAGAACTAAGATAGAATGTTTTAAATCAAATGATTTGGTGCGCTGTAGCTTAGATAGTTAGCACGTCGGCTACTAAGCATGTATGTTAGTTTAAGTCGCCGCGCCAAACCATTAACTTTAATTCTTTTATACGAGTTAGTTTTTTTCTATTCTTACTATAAGTATAAGATTTATATATAGTGGTGTATCAGTATAAGAGTATATATTACTATGTCTTCCTTCGCCGGTAACACTAAATCGTCAGCGAAGTAATTAAATAACATAATTATTTATAGCAGGTATAAGACTTTTAAAATGACGTAAATAGTTTAGAGAAAATTAATATAACATATAGCAGATAAGCGTTACGTTTTTATAATATAATTACAATTTCAAGGCAGAATAAGAATATTAATGAGTTAGTATAAGAGTTAAAAAGGGATAAAGGTATAGTTTTTTGTTAAATCTGGGAGATTTAATAATAATTAGCTTTTGATTTCAAAATAACCAAGTTTTTTTAATGAATATTATAAGTATAAGAGTTTCCAAAAAACGTATAAGAGTTTGAAATATAAATATATCTATAAAATTTTAAAATGATTATATGTTTTATTGTTTTTAAAATTGTATATGCTTTAAACCTGTGATGTTTTTGTTTTTTTTTTTTTTTAACATAAAAGTATACATAGATAAAAGTTTTCAATAACGAGAATAAGTTTCCATTTAAAAAAAAGTATTTTTGGTTTTATTATATTAATTAAAAATTATTACAGTTTTCATAACATTATTTAAGAGCAATCTATAATGATATTTTTCATACAAAATTTGTTCTAGAATCCATTTCGAATAAGACTTACTTATAATAGTTTAAAGTGGATGATAAATAATAATTGTTCTTTTTTTTATATATTATTAACAAAATAATTAAAATTTAGTATTAATATAAAGAGCAATAATTGTTTTTACTATATGCTGAAAATAGTTAATAAAACTTTATATTTTTTCACATTTTATACTAGTATAAGAGTTTTTAAAAACACCATATATAAGTATTTAAAACAATTTGCTTAAAATCCTTGCTTGGTGTTTTTATGTAGCAATTTTAATAGTATAAGATATGATATTTTTGTACTAGTATAAGAGTTTTTAAATTACGAATGTTATGGGTTTAATACTGCAAACAAGTTACGATTTAACGGATAACTTTAATGTTTTGAGTTTGATTCTAAAACTTTAGAAGTATAAGAGTTATCGAATGCAGGTTTATAAGCAGTTACTTGCAGTTTATTAAATAATTATATGTAGGGTATTTGACAATTAAACTATTTACTCTTAAAAGGGGGGTGAAAAAAAGTGTTTAAATACACTTTAGCAACACATAACCATTTCAGAAATAATGTTGACATTTGGAAATTGAACAATTTTTATTTTATATTTTTTTTTTTCTTCTTTTTATTACAATTTTTGGTGGTGTTTAATCGATTTGCAAAGTAAATTTTATTAATGTTGGCCCAAGTTGTATGCAGAAAGCAAACAAAAACAAGTGCTTCAAAATAAATGGGAGATTCTTTTCTAAGAAAATCTTGAAAATCTTTAATTTTTTTTTTAGTTGTACCTTTTTATCGATGATTGTTTGCTTAAGATTTCTCACTGAAATTTACTTCATGCTAAGGTTTTCCGTTTTCTTTTTGGTTTTAGTGCAACAAATTTTTAAACAAATTATTTTACCACTTTATAAATTGATCTCTCATTTAATAAGATAAATAGTTAACCTTTTTTGTCGACTTGTTTTAGCCAATATTTTTAAGATTTATGGCTAAGAATTGGAAACGGAATTGTGTGGCTGCCACAATGTTTTGTAGCACGTTTGTATCAAACCAAATCAGTTACGGAAAGCAACAAAAATAAAAAAAGAAGTCTCAAGAAAAACAACCTACACCTGTTGGTATTCGCTGTCGTCATCCTTGTACTCGTAATTCGTAATTGTAATTGATTTTAACTATTGATAAATAGAAACTCTTACAATATAAATCTTATACTTATAGATGTCTGCAAAACCTAAACACAGATTCTTTAATGTACAACAATGCAGCATTAAAAAAAAAACTGACTGGGTCACTGGAACTCTTGTTTCCTTTTTGGGGGCCTTTAAGATGACACAAGTAACATTAATTTTATTTAATGACTATTAAGAAGATGTTGTTTTTGTGTGTGTTTTATGCAGGAGTTTGTTGAGTGTCTTTTATGCTTAGAGTGTCTGTCAATTATTTGATTATAAATTGCTTCAAATACTTTACCTTAATGAATGTATTCAAGTAAAAATTGACAACTTGTGCTGTTTTCACTTTTTTCTAGCTTAGGAATTTAGTTAACTGCTCACAAGAAACAAAAATGTGAACCTTTTAAACTTTTGTGTAATGTAGTAGAGTATCAGTATAAGAATTTTATAGAGTTGTATAAATATTAGCAATTTGTTAATTATTAAATAAACAGCCAGTGACAACGGTCGAAAAGTTTAAAAAATTGTAATTTAACTTTGTCTATCTGTCCGTCTGACTATATGCAATAGTATTACAAAGTCTTTATCATATTTTATGGAATTTTTTGGACAATTGCGAATAATGAAATATCATTTTTAAAACTCAAGTTAAAATAAATTTCCCTACAACAAAAATATAGTCATCGCATTTTTTAGCATATAAAAACTCTTATACATTTTATAAAAACGAGTATACTTTTTATAAAAACTTTTATACTTCGTATAAAAACTCTTATACTTCGAATAAAAACTCTTATACTTTGTATAATTCTCTTATAATCCTATAATGAATCTAAAAAGTATAAAAGTTTTTATAAGAACCTTAGATTGATTTTTAAAAACTTTTATAAGTAAACACCTTGAAGGAAAATAATTGAAATATTTAATTAATTCTTATTTTAAGATATTTGATTAAGTTCTCATAGGAAAACAGGTTTATAAAAATAAAATATTTTAACTTTTATTGAATCATGTACGACTTTGATTCAATAGGTATACGACTTTCTTAAGAAGTATATCTCAAGTCTCATTTTTTGGACATGACTTTTAGAATTGAGTTGTCAGACACCATTTGAAGACTTAAAAATTTATAACAGATGTTTTTTTAAAGGTTTTACTTTTCGGCCGGGATTGAACTGTTGGTTAAACAGTTGCCAAATCTGGCAACTCTATTATACGTTTGCTTGGTTTGGTTTGCTTTTTATCACATACAACGCCAGAATTACGCTTTCAAACTGTGTTAATTTGTTACGAAACGCGTTGGTCATCTCTAGAAAAGTTTTTTAATGTGTAGCTCAATGGGCATGTTAATAAAAATAATCTTTAGACTTTCACAATTAAAATAAAAAATACAGGATCTTTTAGTAACGAGTTACAAAATTGTTGTCTTAATTGAAGACAAAAATTAAAGTAAGAGTTTTTTATATGTAAAATTTTCAAGATTTCTTAATTTTAAAATATTAGTATTAACAATTAAAAGTGCTATTTTTTTTAGGCCATACCGAATTTTATATACCCTTCACCTCAATGTTCAATGTTAAATATTAACCTTAATCTGTTA
The DNA here is from genome assembly GCA_949628195.1 of Phasia obesa. NCBI lineage: Eukaryota > Metazoa > Arthropoda > Insecta > Diptera > Tachinidae > Phasia > Phasia obesa. The sequence goes on along the minus strand of OX451215.1, from coordinate 207,923,598 downwards.
TGTTTTCCAATTTCACAATAATATACATTCGGTTTTTACTTTTATGATTTTCATCTTCATATTACAAACATAATATAAAGATAGAGGAAATTACAGATGAAATTTGAAAAATATTTTTTGTAAAAATTTTATTGAAATATTTTGTAAAAATCTTACCGTAAATTTTTTGAAAAAATTTAATCGACCATTTTATCTAAAAATTTAATACAGTTTATTTTTGAAAAATTTTATCGATTTTTTTTTGTAAAAGTTTTATGCAAAAAATTTGTTTGTAAAATTTTGTAGAAATTTTTTTATAAAATTTTTTCTAAAAAAATAATCGAATTTTTTTTTAATTTTATCGAAAATTTTTTCTAAAAATTTAATCAAAAAATTTTTTGTATAAATTTTATTGAAAATTGTGTAATTTTTAGTGTCTGTATTAACCCGAATTAAATTAAACGCAATAGTTTTAATTTGCTTTCTATGAAAAACTAATATATTTTGATATTTTCTTTTTGCCAACCTTTTGCTGGCCTACTCAATTAAACAGAAAAACAATTTTTAAAGTATTTTAAAAACAAAGTATAAAACTCAGTGTTGCCACATCCCTTCCACCTTTTTTAGTTTTAGTTTCAACGGTTCTTTAGCAGCAAAGGATGGACTGTCCAAGTCAACGCCATCATTCTCAGTACAACCCTGCCGGTTAGGTAAGGCTTTTGTAGGTTGAAATCGGCTGATGATGATTGATCATTGATGGAAGGTGAAACCAAGTTGTTATTCAACAATTGCGTCTTTTCGAGATCAGGAGATGACTTAGTATTCAAACGTTGTTGAAGTGATGTATTTTCTGGAAACCTTGCGTCTGGAATCTTTTTTAGCATGCTTACATTTGTCGTATATGTTCCTCCTCCTCCAACAACTTTGACTTCACTACCGTTTCTCTCAACAACTTCATAACATGTTTTATCAAAGTTCGGAGTAAGTTTGTTTGGAAAAATAACGTTTTTTAATAACACCTTATCACCTATTTGAATATTTGATGCTTTTGCCCTTCTGCTTGTGTCAGCCTTCTCTTTTCCCTTCTGTTTATTTATTAAGTCATTGTCTCTAGCAGATGAATCAATAACTTCTTCTGCGATGTCCTCAATACCCGGAATTTTGTCCCGAATACGCCTGTTAAACATTAACTCACTTGGAGCTGAACCTGTTGTACCATGTGGTGTGACGTTGTACATTAGTATAAATTTTTGGATTTCTTCCTTGTAATCGCGCTTGTTTGCTGCGGCTATTTTTAACCGTTTTACCAGAGACCTATTCATATTCTCCACTTCTCCGTTTGCCTGTGGCCAATATGGTGGTGTTCTTATTATCGATATATTATTATCCGCACAAAAGCACTTAAATTCATTGCTGACATACTGCCTACCATTGTCTGTTCTAATTATTTTGGATAAGCCTAGTTTGGAAAAAATTTCTTTCATAGCTTTAATAATGATTTCAGAAGAAATACGTTTCAAGAAAACAACTTCTTGGTACCGCGAATAATAATCGATAAGCACTAAAACATACTCGCCATTCGGGAGCGGACCAAGTAAATCAGTAGCTAATATTTGCCAAGGCCCATTCGGAAATGAATGTCTCTGCATTGGGATTGGATTTAACGGTTGTGACACCAGAAGACAATCATGACAAGCTTTAACAAAATTCTCAGCCTCCCTGTCAATTAATGGCCACCACACTTTAGAACGAAGACGACGCTTCATTGCCGAATCACCAGGGTGCCCTTGATGTGCCAACTGCAATACTTTAGTTCTTAAAGATTTCGGTATTACAATGCGATTGCCACGTAGCAAAATTGATCCAATGGCTGACAACTCCAAACGGAAAACAAAGTACGGATTGGAAACATTTGAGTCCCAACACTCATTTTCCATGTTAGAAATTGCATTGCATATATCCACATCTTTACTGCTTTCACTGCTTATAAGGGAAATGGTTAAAGTTGCTGGAGCTGTGTTCTCTAGCACATGAAAAATTGATTCCTCGCAGTCCATATCAAAAGATTTCTCGTCAGATACTTTGCATAGTCTGGATAATGAGTCTGCTATGTTTTCTTTTCCGGGACGATAAATTACTTTAAATTTGAAAGCCTGCATTCTAAGCAACCACCTCTCAATTCTGGCCGGAGGTCTTGATGTTGGTTTGAAAATGGCTTCCAGAGGTTTATGGTTAGTTACCAGCTCAAAATATAATCCCGCTAGATAATAATAAAATCTTTCAACCGACCAAACCAGGGCCAAGCTCTCCTTCTCAGTTTGAAAATATCTTTTCTCAGTAGAAGATAAACTCTTACTTGCAAAAGAGATCACTCTGGGTTCACTGTCGTCCTTGAACTGGAGCAGTACTGCTCCCAATGCTACAGGGCTTGCATCAGCGACAACTCGGGTTCTTAATTTTGGGTCGAAGTAGGATAGATTTGATATTTTAGACAGCATCGCCTTTAATTTGCCAAAAGCTTGTTCTTGTATGAAACCCCATACAAATTTTGCATCTTTAGTAAGCAATATTCTCAGGGGATGGGTCACATCTGCCAAGTCAGGCAAAAATTTTCCAATATAAGTCACTAATCCTAAAAAACTGCGCAACTCATCTTTCGATGCTGGTGCTCGAAACTGCTGTATAACTTTCACTTTTTCAGGATCTGCAGCAAAACCATCTGCCGATAGTACATGTCCCAAAAACATGAGCTTTTTTACTTTCCATACACATTTTTCTTTATTTAATGTTACATTGTTTTTCTTCAAAACTTCTAAAACTTCTTTTAACGCTAAATTATGATCTTCATCGCAGTTTCCAAATATAATAATGTCATCGATATAATTAAGGGCGTTGCGACATGTTGAAAACATTCCTTCCATAATTTTTTGAAAGATCTCAGGAGCAGAGTTCACGCCAAACATCAATCGTTTATATCTGAACAACCCTTTGTGTGTTACAAAAGTTGTGATTTCACGACTTGCTTCATCTAGTTCAATTTGGTGGTATGCTGACTTGAGGTCTAGTCTAGAAAAGCTTTTTGCTGCCTTCAGTCTACTCATAAATGCCTCAAAAGTTGGCAAGGGATGATTTTCGCGAAGAATGGCGTGGTTAGCGCGTCTCATATCTACACAGATTCGAATGTCATCATTTCCTTTTGGAACTATAACTATGGGGGAAATCCATTTACTGGGACCTACAACAGGCTCAATTATATCAAGCCGCAGTGCCTCATCTATTTTGTTGGCCACTTTATCCTCCAGCGCAACTGGAACACGGCGTACTGGTTGCTGCACCGGGGAGATCGTGTGATCTATAGATAAAGAAGCCGTAATACCATGTATTTTTGATGCTCTTTTTCCTGAATATGGTACACGTCCAATCCCAGTTTTAATACACTAAGTTTCAGAGCTGTTTCTCTGCCCAAGAGTGATTGGTCGCCATTCTTGATAACATAAAAAGAAGATATTATTTCGTTACCGTTACCCGTACGTATTGGAGCATCAAACACGACAACAATTTCTAACGGACGGTTGGCAGCATATGCTTTAAATTTGTTTGCAGAATGAGAGCGTATATTCCATATAACTGCATCTGAATTTTGTAAAAATAACCAATCCTTTTCTCCTACTAGATTGAAACGACAGCCAGAGTCTATTATCATCGACATTTCTTTTCCACCAATATAACAACATATATTTTCGTCACTTTTTCCCCATTTCCGATTTTGAAACAACCAAATTCACGAAGTTCTGAAGAAAAATTATCATCTTCAGCAACGCAACGAACATTAGCAAAAGCTCGCTTTTTTTTGTAAGGTGCGTAGTTATCGTTTTCAATTTTTTTTTTTTGGTCCTGCATCTTATTGCAAAATGTCCTATCGAAGAACACTTATTGCATTTCGAATTTTTCGCAGGACATTCAAAAGAGTTTGATAAGTGTCCCTTTCTTCCGCATCGGCTGCATTCACCTGAAGAATATGACTGAACATTGCTTTTACTGTAAACCTTATTTACTTGCTCCTGTTCAGTGGGCATTAGCATACTGCGAGAAGTTTTATTTATTTGCTCATACACTTGACATGCTTCTATAATTTCTAGTAGACTCTGTTCCTTCTCCAACAGTCTTTTTTTCAAATCGAGAGGCGCCCATGAATCTATTATCTTATCTTTAATAGAAATTTCTTCTATCTCCTCTTTAGTTTTTCCAAAATAACACTTGGTCACTTGTTGACGCAACCGCAACAAAAACTTGTTAAAATTTTCGCCCTCAGTAGGATTTATATTCCGAAACAAATGTCTCTCGAAAGTTGTATTTCTTTTTGGTGAGAAGTATTCTTTTCTACTAACTTTTCTACTAACACCTCATATGTCTGTATATTTTCCTTTTCACTACCTTCAACTAGGGCACCAGGAATGTTAAATATTACTTCTTGTAATTGGGGCCCAGCCAAATGTAAGAGCTTATTCTTTTTCTTTACATCATCGACTATTTCTTCCGCAGCCAAATAAAGTTTAAATGACCTTAGCCATTTTTCCCACTCGTGGCGTAACAATGACTTTTCTATCGCTTCACAAAGGAAAGGTCTTATGACTTCTGCCATCGTATCACACAAAGTTACTGCAATTAAATGGATCAAAATTAGTAAAACAAATCAAAATTACCAATCAAAACCACAATCTGTCTACACTTCTTGTGTCAGTCCACATTTAACTTTTCCAAAGAATGCCGAATTTAATCGGTAACATACCAATATTTCAATTTATCTTTAGTTATACGCAATTTAATGCCCAGTCACTAATCAAATATTTGTTAGTGAAAGACTTCCGCAATTCAATGCAAATAATGGTATTAGACAAATCTAAATTCAATTTATTTATCGCAATTTAATGCTATATATCCAATTTCAATGATTTTTACACTCGTCGCCAATGTATTAACCCGAATTAAATTAAACGCAATAGTTTTAATTTGCTTTCTATGAAAAACTAATATATTTTGATATTTTCTTTTTGCCAACCTTTTGCTGGCCTACTCAATTAAACAGAAAAACAATTTTTAAAGTATTTTAAAAACAAAGTATAAAACTCAGTGTTGCCACAGTGTCGAAAATTTTATGGTAAAAATTTTATCGAGATTTCTTTTAAAAGTTTTTTTTTAATTTTACAGAAAATTTTTGTAAAAGTTAGGAAGTTCCTGCAATCTATATTGTGTAAGAATGGTTAGACTAAAGCACATTGGGGAGGTCATATTGACCCCTATTGACTGGTCCTGGTTCCCAGCGAAAAACATTTTGTTAATATTTTATCAAAATTTTTTAGTAAAATGTTCTGTAAAATTTTTTGGAAAATTTTATTGCAAATTTTTAGAAAATTTGTTACAAAAATTTTTTCTAAAAAATTTTTATGTAAAGATTTTTTTTTAAATTTTACAGAAAAATTTTGTAACAGTTAGGATCTTTCTGCAATCTATATTGCCTTAGAATGGTTAGACTAAGGCACATTGGTGAAGTCATATTGACCCCTATTGACTTCCCCTGGTTCCCAGTGGCCATCCTGTGGGTCTATCGGATACAAATCAAAGCAGAAAAACCCTACCAACCTAAAAAACTAAAATCGCCCTTCGCTAGGGTTTTGTTGATCCTACAAGATCTGTAGGCACTCCATGCGATCTACTAGTCGCTGTCTAAAATTTATTTTACAAAAAAAGCAAAAGAGAATCATGACAACCGAAAAAAAATATATAGGTAGGCGTGGTTTTTTGCTCGCAGCCTCGAATAGAAGGGTTTGATGTTTCTGAAATGCATTAGCAATATTTTCGAAACTATGCCTGGCAGATTGGTGGGGTTAAATTTTTGGTATCTCTTCTGGTGCCTTGGCCAAGTTGATTTCAACCCGAAGGATCCAGAAAAATCGCACTTATTCCGACATGGAAATGAATATTATAGAAACTACACGGTATGACAAATTTATATATATCCTGGCTATGGCTACCTGTGGTGAAGGGTGTACAAATCATAGAGTAATCCGACAACGGCATTAAGCAGTTTGTTAGTGACCTTTGTGTAGTTTGTAGTTATTTCTCAAAAAAAAAAATCATGCACGAGACACAAGCAACAAATTTTCTTTGAATAAATCTTATGAAGTTTTCCAAAACCTTTTGAAGTTTTCCAAAACCTAAAAAAATGCAAACAAAAAAGTTTGCAACTATAATTACATGTCAAATATAATAACATGCAACAATAAAATGATTTTGCCAAAAAAGCTGCAGTGGCAACAGCCAAAGCCTGTCAAAGTCTAACGAGGTTGTGATGCACTTTTGCAACAGTCACCAAAAATTTTTTCTATTTCCAAAAAAAAAATAAATTGGTTTCTTTTATTTAACCATTGTTAATTATCAATCAATCTGCAAAAAATTATGAGAAGATGGGCGTTAACTTGTCATTAGTGCTGGCAATTTATACTACTTTCAATTACTTGACGATACTCAATCGGGTACTCAGTAGTACTCAATACTTCCGTTTAGTAGCAACGCAAACTTAACTTAAACGCAGACGTCAAATATTCTATTCAATTTTTATCTTACTAGTTTTTTTTTTTTTTGTAAGAGAGAAGTACCACTCAGGCAGTTAATGCCTACATTAACTGTGATACTTCCTTTGGAAAGGGATAGTAGTAGATAAGACAGATGGTTAGTGATAGTAAAGCTTCGATTCTGGCAACACTGCAATTGCACGTTATGATTATTTTTAGAACAGTATTGCAGCGCCTCTGGTGTTATTTAGGCGAATTAGTTTGAAGCTATCATAGCCAATTTATAATTATTTTACTTCGCCGGCGATTTAGTGCTATGTGATAATAGCGGCGAAGGAGGGCGCTGTGATATGCATTATTATAAAGAAAAATTAATACAAATCAGAAAAATTGATGTTGCCACGGCTGAGATTTGAACTCGTGACCATTGCTTAGTAGTCAACGTGCTAACCACTTAAGCTACAGCACCCTTTGAGTGCTCAACAAAAGTATCAAATACTCGATACTTAGTACCGATTACTCACCTGCAATCCAGGGCTAAAACTAAACTAAACTAACACTACAACTGGTAAAAAAATATAAAGATTATTTAAGATGGCTAGGCTACCCTGTATAAGTATTTGTACATACGTATTCGTTTGCATTCATACATACTCGTATGAACTAAAATACAAGATACGACTTGAATAATGATGTATGATTTCAAACAAAAACCCAAGTAAATTTAACACTGTTTTGTTTTTAACTGACTTCAAAAAAGAAGGAGGTTTTCAATTCGTCTGAATGTTGCTCTTTTTTTTAAGTATGTAACCGCTGAACTCAGCCATTTCTGAACCGATTTTAAAATTGTTCTTTTTATTTGAAAAATTGCATGTCGCTATAGCTCCCGACGGCAGAAATTAATAAAAAATAAATTTAAAATTTAAAGGGTGTCCCCATAGGTGCCGTAATTTGACCTATATATGCCTATCTTTTGAACCGTTATAGACAAAATCTTGAAAATTTTACAGAATGTCGATTACTATGACCGTTATAATAAAATGTATAAAATTTAAATTAAAGGGTGCACCAATAGTTCATTTAATTTGATATATATGACTATACTTTTGAACAGTTGTACACAGACCACTGAAATTTACAAAGAGCCTGTATTGCTAAGTCAGCTATAACAAAAAGTATAAAATTTGAATTTGGAAATAAAAGGGTGTCCCAATAGTTAATGTAATTCTATGTATGTGGCTAAACTTTTGAACTGTTATAGACAGACAGCTGAAATTTTCAAGGAACCTGTATTCCAAAGTCCACTATAGCAAATATACAATTTGAATTTAGAAATTAAAGCGTGTCGCCATAAATTATGTAATTTGATCTATATGGCCCTATCTCTTGAACCGTTAACCACAAACACTTGAAAATTAGGCAAAATGTCCACTACTTTCTCTGGTATAATAACAAGTATAAACATTTGGAATTATAATGTAAAGGGTGTCCCAATAGTTCATGTAATTTGATATATATTGCCAAACTTTTTAATCGTTATTAACAGATAGTTGAAATTTACAAAGAATCTTTGTGGCCAAGTCCTCAATAACAACATCTTTAATTTAAAATTGTAAATTAAAGGGTATCCCAATAGGAGATATTATTTGATCTATGTGACCCTATCTTTGAAACCGTTATACACAGAGGCTTGAATGGTGTCCCCATAAAAGACGAATGCTGGTGAAAATAGCTTAACTTTTGAACAGTAATAGGGAGAGGCTTGACATTCACATAGTCTTTACTTTTTTTCATTCTAATTTTGGCGCATATTTTATTTGGTTTAAATCTAATTCTTACAGATTACTTCTTACATTTCTAGTTTAGAATTGGTGCCCTTCTATCTGTTTTAAAGTCGTTTTTTTTGCAAGAATTATTGTAAATTTGAACAGATCTTTTTTCAAGTTTCAGTTAACCAAATTAGTATGAAGAAAAAGAAACTTTTATTTTCCGTTCGAATTCTGAATTGAGGTTATGTAAATATCACTTGTTGAGGTTGGAATCTCCCTGGTGTTTTTGTCTGTGTTCTTGTTTTTTTTTTTGTTTTATTTGATACTCTTTCTTAAAGCGATGGTTTAAAATCAAATTTGTAACTTGTTTGTTAAATTGTTTACTCACATTTGTTTTTCATTTGTTAATGTGGCATGTTGACTGCTGCATGGATGGATGACTGGCTGGCTGGCTGGTTGTTTTGCTGCAGACGTTGAGACAAGCTGCCAAAGCCAAAGTTAAATATAATTAGTGAAAAAAGGTTTGGTTGTTTAACACCCATATGCAACAAGTGCTCTGCTCGTTCGTATCTTTAATAATCAAATAAAGATTTTTCGTTTGCAATTTTCCAAAAAAAATCCACCAACAATTGGTGTGGAAAATCAATTTTTTTTTTTTTCTTGAATTGTCTGATGTTTATCATTATCGATTTTTAAAAACCCATTAAACCGATTGTATGGGTTATAAAACAACCCAACCTTAAAATAAACAAATATTTATGAATATTGTTGACGATGATTATCATCACATTTTATTATGTTTTTTATTGAATAATTTTTAAAAATATTTGCAGATTAAAAGTGAATCTTATTCCGTTTTAAATTGTGTAGTTCATTAAAATTTTTAGAGAACTTAGTGTAAGCTTCCATGCAGAAAGCTTTTTACAAAAGTTCTATAGTTTTAAAGTTCTTATTTAAGCCCTTGATTATGAAAGTGGTATAAGTCATATATTTCTTGTTTCGAGATATTTTAAAAGATTAATAATTCTTGCAAAAAAAAAAAAAAAATACCGACTACAAAACAAACATATGTGCACCAATTCTTAACTAAAAATTTTAAAGGAAGTAATATGTAAGAAATAGTACCAAAATCAAATTCTTTTATACTTGTTGCTTTAACGGACATAGTAATATACGTTCTGTACATTCAAATTTCTATCCATAACGGTTCAGCAGAAAATGCCATATACGACAAATTATCTAAGATATGAGGACACCCTTTATTTTTTACACTTATTATTACCGAAACAGCAATAAATATTTAAAGGTTCCAAAGATATGGCCATATAGGTTAAACAATATCACCTAGGGGACACCCTTTAATGTAAAATTTTAAATTAAACACTTATTTTAAAGTATAGATTCTTTGTCAATTACAAATGTCTGTCTAAAACGGTTCAAAAGTTTGGCCATATGAATCAATTTACATCAACTATTGAGACACCCTTTATAACTTTAAATATTTATAAATTTTATTATACGGGACATAGTAGTGGAGATTCTGTATAATTTTCAAATGTTTGTCTATAACGGTTCAAAAGATAGGGCTAGATAGGTAAAATTTTATCAATTAAGGGCACACCCTTTAGTTTCCAAATTTAAATTATATACTTGATGTTATAAAGGACTTAGATATACAGGTTCTTTGTATGTTTCAACCGTCTCTCTGTTACGGTTCAAAAGTTTTGCATTATACATCAAATTACATCAACTATTGGGACACCCTTTAACTTATAATAATAAATATTTAATTTCTGGTAATAAATATTGGACATTCTGTCCAATTTTCAAGTGATTGTCTACAATGGTTCAAATGGTTCATATATTTAAATTGACGTCACATATGGGGACACCCTTTAATTTTTAAGTTTGGTTTTTTTATTAATTTCTGTTATTGGCAGCTATAGTGATATGCAGTTTTTTAAAATTTTAAAAGGGTGCTCTTTACGGTTCATAATACACGTAAAAAACACGTATGTTGTATGGGGATACCCTTTAATTTTCAAAATTCTGAACTTCTTTTAAAATGGGACCAATCTGTAAGCATTTCCTTTCTAATAAAGAAAACATTTTTAAAATCGGTTCAGAAATGACTGAGTTCTGCGGGCACAAACATAAAAAAGCAACATTCGACGAATAGATAACCTCCTTCTTTTTTTGAAGTCGGTTAAAAAATATTTTTGTATTATGAAATAAAATATTTTGACAATTAAATAGTGCCAAGAAATAAGTATTTGTTATAATTGTGAAATTTACAACCATTTTTAAAATCAAATGTGGTCTTGAAAGGTTGAAATGATTTATACCATTTTTAAAATTAACTCCATGACTTTATAAATGACTTAAACCATCATCAAGAAAAAATGTTTTTTAGAAATTTACATTTTATTCAAACACATTACATTGTAACTAAAAAATTTATTATTTATTATTTAGGCAAATAAACTTTTTGTGGAAAATTGGTGGGATATAGGGTAGCAGTAAATACATCATATCTTTACGTTTTTCTTCTGTTATTGGTCTAAGGGTTGTGTATAATGGAAGTAAATCAATATTTTCATATATTCTTGGCCCTGCTCTTTTAGGTGAAAGGTATAACACTTTATCCAAAGAAGTTTCATAAAACATCTTATATGGAGCATTTTTTAGAAATCTGATCCATTGTACTTTTAGCCAAGACACAGCTTCTCCATTGGTGTTTCTCTATCTATTAGTCGTTGATTCTCCCAGTCGAAATGAAATCTTTCAGAGACATTTGTTCTACCAAAAATGGGTTTTCTTTTCTACATAATTCTATTCAATAATAAGATTGCTCAGGGATGTATTATTTTGCCTAGCTTTGAAAATGGACTGACTTATACCACTATTAAAATATATACAGTAACTGTATTTTGTTTATCAACTAAAAAATAAACTCAATTTATCATCTTAATTTTCATGGCATACTGCGAATTACTTCAGATTATGTTATTTTGATATGAAATAGCTGATAAACTAGATTTTTAAAATTTTTGACTTATACCACTTTCAAAATCAAGGGCTTATTTAATATTGTATTGTACCCAGTGCGGCTAGACCTGGACCTACTGTGAGTGTGTGCCTTACGAGTATACAACTCAATAGAATGGCTAACGTTATGATAACACAGTGCAACAGTAAAAAAAAATATACGGACTTGACAGTGTAGTTTCGATTCTACTGCCAAAGAGTATTAATTGTTGAAATTGGTGACCATTTTTTACTTATGACCCTAAAAGATTCTGAAAATTAATGGGCCCTTGAAAAAAGGTGTCATCAGTTTTTTTTCTAATAACTCATTCATACTAGGTGATAGCGCTTAACCTTGTTGGGCAATAATGTAGCTGAGGATGCGTTAAATAAAAGCTATAGACATTTTTTGTCAAAAAAATTAAAATTTAAAATTTAAAAATATTTTTTTTCTATTTTTTCAAGGTAACTTACAGGTACTTCTTAATTTTCATTAAAAATATTTTTTTGGCATAAAATAATTTAATACAATTTTTGCAGCGAATCCTCCGGTACATTATTGCCGAACAAATTAAAGCCGCATCACCTTTTTTCGTATTCACTTTTTTGAAGGGCCCGCTGATTTTCAAAATCTTTCAGTCCCCATAAATGAAAATTGGTCACCAAAAATCGTCAAACTGAATTTTTGGTTTTACTGCCCTTTGGTAGTAGAATCGAACCCATAATCTCCAGTCCATGTATTTTTCGAAAAGCTTTCATATGATGCACTGCATAATCTACGATTCCTAAACAAAATTGTTGAGTTATTAGTGCTACCTATGGTGAACTACGAGGACAATTTGATATTTACGTGACTTTTTTTGATTAGCAGTAGTAGTGCTGGCAATTTCTACTACTTCCAAGAAAACTATACTACTCAATACTTTTCCATTGGGTACTCAATATTACTCGAAACTTCCGTTTACGTAATATCAATGGAATTATGTCGTCGTAGTTGTTAAATATTATATTCAATTTTTTTTATAAAACTACGATTAACTACATTTGTTTATTGAGTACTCAAAAAAAAAGCAACTGATATTCGACACTCCGTACCCACTACTCAAAATTTTGCTAGCACTAATTAGAAAATATTTTTAGTTAAGCTCTCTTTAAGCCTGCTATATTTAGTCAGGCATATGTCTAGTTTCTTTTCTTCCTTTTTTTAAAGAGAAGTAACACTCAGGTAATTAATACCTATATTAATCGTGTTCCTTCCTTTGGAAATTAACAAGTAGTAGATAAGACGGATTGTTAGTGTGATAGTAATGATTCGCTTATGGCAACACTGCAATTGCACGTTGTGATTATTTTTAGAACAGTGTTTCAAGTGCCTCGGATGTTATTTAGGCGAATTAGTTTGAAGCTAGCATAGCCAATCTATAATTATTATAATTATTTTACGGCGAATTAGTGCTATGTGGTAATACCGGGGAAGGAGGGCGCTGTGATATCCATTATTATAAAGAGAAATTAATACATATCAGAAAAATTGATGTTGCCACGGCTGAGTATTGAACTCATGACCATTGCTTAGTAGTAGCTTAAGTGTTAACCACTTAAGCTTAAGTGTTAACCAAGGCCATGACCTGGCCTTGTTGGTGGATGGGGCGGGAACGTTCATTTGAAAAAACTCCACTGGTTTTATTCTTTTTTGGTCTCTTGCATTCAAAATAGTTTGGATCACTAAACACATCTCTTAAGTGCTTACCGTTTGCGCCTATGGTCGTGTGTAAGCAATCGTGATACTAATCGGTGCATAAGTTTTTTAGTCAAAATTCCCGACATGATCGCAGCCCTAACAAAACTATTCTGAAACCCATATGATGTTCATATCGAATTCAATCATGGGAAACCGCAAGCAATTCGAGTAGTGAAATGCTGCAGTGATTAGAATCTAAGACCTTCGGAGAGATTACAAATGCTCATTGGTATATGGCAAATAATAAAATTCAGTCAAGAGTTGGCAACACTGAAAGTGGAAACTATGAAACTTTTTTAATTTTGTTCTTGTTTTTTTTTTTGTGCATTAAACACATAGACAACGTCAAAGTGTCACAATTAAAACGCAAACGTTTATAACTAGGAAAACGATTAGTTTGACGACGTCATAGCTACACGGCTACACGACCACCATTGTGGCTGTAACCAACATATTTTTGTTTACCACAATGTTATTTTGTTCAACAAAAGAAAATGTAAAAAATTAAAAACACAAATTCAATTACAATCAAAAGGTGTTGAGCAAGTATATTTATTTGATGTAAGTATTTTTTGAAAAAGTATTTTTTTTAAGAAAAATATGTATTTCTACAATATTTTCATAGTTTTGTAGTATGTAGCTGTCGTCTTCAACATAAGTCAGTAGCTGACTATACGGCTACGATTGTAGCCAACGGCATTTGTAGTCGTGTAGTGGTGTAGTCGTTGTTGTCTATGTGTTAGTATTATTTAAAAGTTTTAAAAAGAAGGCGATAGCCTTCTCTATTTCCCTATCTCAGATTCGCCTCTTAATCAGTGTTGCCCGAAAAATTTACCTACAAAATCTTCAAAATTAGGCTAAAAAATCTGCAAAGTCTGGATAAAATGTTAAGTATGTTTCATTTTTTCATAAATATATAACAAAAACAAAAAAAAAATCGAAGAATTAAACTGCCATAATATTTTTCTTAAAAGCCAACAGCACCTGCAAAGATTCTTGCTTGTCTGCAGAAAACAGCCAGTCTTTGGCGGATATCGAACCCGCAAACCTTAGACTAGTGAACTAGCCTCGAGTGCGTGGATTGGAGTATTGAAAAAATTTGTTTTATTTAATTTTAAAAAGTCTTTACCATATAAAATTCCTGCAATTGAATTTGTATCCATAATTCCAATGAAATTCCAATGTTATAATGCAGAAAATCAATTAAGAATTAAAAATTATTGAAAGCAAACTCGTTATCAAATATCAAACGTTTGAGAATTTTAAATGACAAAAAAATATATAAATTATACTTTTTAAAATCGACAAAAAATATTTTTAAAAATTTATTATATTTTTTTGTACATATAATTTCGAAATTTTTTTAAAAAAATTTCAATTATAAATTTTATTGATTACACTGTCACATTTATACGACATTATAAAAAAAATTTATTATTTAACAAACAATTAATTTTTTTTTTCTTTTTCACACTTTTTATGGTGTCGTAAATAAAAAAGTTGTTAAAACAACCGAAATCTATAATTTTTGTTGTGAAAATTAAACATTAATTTCTCTATGAGGAGCGGCTTGTTAATTTGAGGTTTAACTCTTCTTTAACTAGATTTAGGTGTTAGATATAATAATAATATTGTTGTTGTATTTGTTACTGAAGTTAAATGCTTAAACAAAACGTAAATTGATTTAGGCAACAGACATCAGCAGTAATAACAATAAATGGATTTATAATATCGAGAAAAGTCTTTATTTTAGAGTTAGAAAATATTGGTATTTTTTATTTAATTTATTTTTCCCTTGTTGAATAAGCTAACCCAACAAACACCAAATCAAACGTTTGATTAATCATTAAATTTTATCACTAAACATTAAAATAAATTTACATCCTTTCCTAAAAAAAAACTAAGATAAATTTCCCTTGCTCAACTCAATATCAAATTATTTCTAATCCTTTCTGGACGAAGTTTTATTTTAAAAAGCGAGATATTCATTGCGCCAGTTTTTGCAATTACTAACACACTGTGTAATTTTTTAAGTCATGGCAAAATAACCATATACGGACACCACTACGTCATAAAAAACCAAAAAAAAAAGACCCCTGTCTCCCAGTTTTGCCCAAAGACCTCCAGGTTTTTTTATGGGCCCTCAAAGATGTGGGGCCTCGATGTCATTTTTGCAAAAAAATGATCATTTCCTCAAGCTCATATTTTGCAAACCGATTAAAATTTTGATATACTCTCTGAGGCAAAGTTGTAGCTCTTGTCATAAAGAACAAAAATTGTGAACATATAAAATAAAAAAACTTCATCTTCAAGGTCAAAATCGCAAAAAACTTTAAAAAATTCAATTTTTTTACCTTTTTTCCCCTGTTCAGGTTCATAGGTAGCAAACCGTTCAAAATTCAAGAAAACAATCAACTGCAAAAATAAACCTAAGATCTGAATAAACAACTTTCTAGAACATATGAACTTCCTAGGAATGATTCTTAACACCGTTTAGGTAGCGCTTAGGTAGCCGCAAAAGTTTTTCACAGGGTCTTTTTTTTGGTCTTTTATCACGTAGTGGTGTCCGTATATGGTTATTTTTTCCGTGTTGCACTGTGTAATAGATATGGAAAAAATTTGTTCTGAACCCTTAGACACATGATATGTTCCTTTTATACTGTTTTTATACAATTCTTTTTTAAGGTTCCGTACATGTAGGTTAAAAACACACCCTATTGTCGGCCCATCTGTCAGTGCCATATAATCCTGGAACCGTAGTTTCCTAAGATTGTAACAAAAAATACTTACTTTTGTCGCTTTAATCAAATATATTACAACTACAACTACAGGGTGTTCCGTGAGTGAGGAGGTTTTCAGGTATATAGTCTTAGTTTTGAACTGTAATAGGCAGACACTTGAAATTTACACCAGCACATGTTTTACAATGTCCACTATAACAACAAGTAATAAAAATAAAATTAATATAAAGTAAAGGGAAGTCCCTAGAAGTCGCAATTTTGATGAATTTGGCCTTCTCTTGTTAACGTCTGCCTATATACATTAAATTTAGATAGCATATATACTATGTTCGCTATAATAATATAAAAAAAAATTTAAAAGTTAAAGGGTGTCCCCATAAAAGATTTATTTGTAATCTTTTCGCTTATTTTTTGAGCCGTAAAAAGCAGACACTTAAAATTCCTAAAAGCAAGTAATAAAAACATCGAAATTGAACAATAATGGGTGCCCCATAAAAGACGTAAAAACTTAAAATCTTGTACATTTATAGTTAGACTTTTTTTATTTAAAAATGGGGAACGAGGTCAGTTCTATAATTTTGTGACTTTTTGGATAAAAGTTATTTTTTTTTGCGACAACCAAAGCGTTTAATTCGAATTTTATTAATTCCCTTCAAATAATAAGATTTTTCAAGGTCCTCAAAATAGGCATTTGTTTCAATGATAACCTCTTCGTTTTATTCAAATATCAAACTAAGATATTTCTTCAAGTTTGTCCACATACAAAATTTGCTAAGGTAATGTAATGGATAGGGTAAGAGTTCGTAGCCCAATTCATACCAATAATGCAAATTTCACGAAAAAATCGAAAAACAGAACTTTCAATAGCGTCAATAAATCGGTATTTCACTAACAAAAATTACAATTTAAATTTAAATTCTAAAGAAATCCAAATTTTTAAATTTAAAAACGAATGTTCATATAACATTTACCAAATTAAATTCCAGAAAAATCAAATCACAAAAAAATACAAATAGTATAAGAATATTTAAAATCCGTTGAAAGCGAACTGATTTATGTATATTATATAGATCACAAGGAGTGCATACAGATCTCGGGGGATCAATAACCCCCTGCGGCTGCCGGTTCTGTGTTTTTAGGTTGGTAAGGTTTTTCTTCTTTGATTTGTATTAAAGGCCTTTATAGAAAGCAATACATATAAAGGTAGCCAATAGACCCACAGGTTGCCCACTGGTAACCAGGTGAAGTCAATAACCCATTGGCGGGTCAATATGAGGAAATTTCTTTTTAAAGATTTATTGCTTTAGTCTGACCATTCTAACACAATATATATTGCAGTAAGGTCTAATTTTTCAAAAAAATATTTTAGAAAAAAAATAAAAAAAATAAATTTAAACAAAAATTAAAAAAAAACAATATTTGTAAAAATAAAAAAAAAAATTAACAAAAATTTCCAAACAAAAAAATTAAAAATTATTTAAGAAACAAAAAATTTTTAAATAATATTTTTACAAAAAACTAAAAAAAAATACCAAAAGCATTTCAAAAATTTTTTTCAAAAAATTTTCAAAGAAACTTAAGAGGTTACTATGGTGAAGGGTATATAAAATTCTGCATGGCCGATATAGCACTCTTACTTGTTTTAACACAAATCAGTAAAATCCAATGACTGAAAACGAGTATTATTTGTTTGTTTTTAGTCATTGTTTGGTTAAATACGAATAAACTTAACATATTTTGTTTATAATCAATATATTATGGTTAAAAAATTATTTGGAATGCTTATAAAAAAATGTGGGAGTGGTTTTAAGTTTAGCAAAATTCGTATAATTAAAACCAACCAGAAACCATTTAATGATTAAATTTAACCAAAACTTGTTTATTGTAACCAAATTAATGTTAAAAACCACATTTTCAGCGCAACCCTATATTGTTGCAAAGAACATAATGTGGATGTAGTGATCATACCACAACCACAGATTTTCTATGTATGTATATGTCTACCATGATAAGACTTTAAAATTATGGCGTCTTGTCAACTTAACACAATTTAAGTCTAGTTATTATTTCACATCTTTTCAGTTTTCATCGAGATATTTTTATCAAACTTTTTCCCAATCATTATTAAACATTTTCGATTTGAGAAAGTAATACAGAGAAATCATACCTAAATGTTTGCGGGGTGTTTTAATTTTAGGTTGTTTACTTTGGTATTGGTACGAGTATTTTAATTTGAGGTTTATTTTAGTATTTGTATGTCCATCTCTGTCCATTATGATCATTTCATTTCATTTTAGTGGTGATTGAGTATTTGTTTTATTTACCAGAAGAAGGTTACTTTTGTATATACGAGTATTGGATTTGTTGACTTGCCCGGCTGGTAATGAATAATAAATATTTGTTTCTTCGTTTCGTTTGATTTGTAGCTTTTTTCGTTTTGCTATTCTATAGACATTTAAGAAATTCATTTTCTCACTTGTTTGTTGATCTAAAGATCAAAAGAAAGTTAGTTGATTTGTGAAAAGATATTTTGTTATTGTTATTTAATGATTAGATAAATATGTACAAATATTATTAATATTTTTGTGAATTTTCAAAATATTTCTATCATAAAACTTTTCTATTTTTACATTTGTTTAATAAAACCCTTTCTCTTTATGGTTTTACAGGGTGTCATAAAGGAATGAAAATAGATAAAAAAAAGAATACATCAATCAGTTGCCTGACAGAAAAGTGCCGCAAGTAAGTTTTTTTTTGTTTTTATTTTAAAACTTAAAATTTAATTTTGCCTTGAACTAAAGCTAGATATATAAAATTGAACTGTTCGCTACTCTAGCGCGATATAGTTTCATGAGTTTGGGATTTCTTAGTTATAAATAAATTTTCGAACAATTAACATCCAATTTTATATCAGTAAGACGGAGACGGACATTGATAGAGTATTTTTAAAACTTAATATTTCGCTGGCGGAGTATCATTAAACTCAATTTTTCACTGGAGGAGCACCATTAAACTCAATTTTTCACTGGAGGAGAACCATTAAACTCATTATAAATTTACCTGGCTGAATTTGGGGCCTCACTTCCCATACGAAGATATAGGTCGCGCTGCAGATTTTAGAGAAAGCTAAGGGTATCATACCCTGGCGTTTTGGTTTATTACCTTTGCCATTAACCAATTTTTTGGTTCAGAATAAAAAAAAAAGTTACTGTTAAACCTGTTCGGTTTGGTCTATAATTTTACCATGAATCGACTTACAAACCAACAACTCTTGCGGATTATTTAGTTTTATTCTGTCTGGGTGACCTTCTAAGGTGGCTATACGGAATCTGGTAAATAGATTTTGAAAAATTTACATTATTGGATATTCAACCTCCAACACGAATACGTAGAGTGCTGACAGAGGAAAATATTATATTGTGAATTATCGATATTGTACTGTGATAGATAGTGCGATTTAACGCTTTTAGACTATTTTTTGAGGGGCTATGTTAAGGCTCATTCACACTGATAGCCAATGTTGAAGAACTTATTCGTGAGATAACGACTGATATGTTGAAGGAAGTAAGCCAAAATTAGATCCACTTATTTCACTTTGGGACCGGTCAATTGGCCGCCTAGCTCGCGCGATTTAATAGACAATTATTGTGAACCAATATTAAGGCTCATTTGCACTGGAAGCCAATATTGAAGAATTTATTTGTGAGATACCGGCCGATATGTTGAAGATATTAAGACAGAACTGGACCCAGCGTATGAGTCATTTGAGGCGGTCGACATTGACATGAAGTCATCTTTAAACTTTAAATTATATCGACTCTAAATTTTATGTATTTTTTAAATTAAATCTGAAAGCTCCTATAATATCAACCGTAACCAGCAGCCAATTACAATATTTAAACTTTTATATTGAACATACTAAGGAACCTTAGGTGTTTCTTATTAGCACTAGGCTGATGTATTCCCATTTTATTACGAAATCCTCCACTGTGTGCTGGGAGGAAAAACCTAACCCTTAAAAAGAGTTTATTCTCCACTATGACACTTGAGACTCAACTCTCTGTTGTTCGGCCAAGAAAAATAAAATCCCTTCTTCTTTCTAAAGTGCAACTACAAACATTTAGGACATTACGGGGCAAGTAGGTTTGGCTGTGTTTCAAGCTGCTTCAAATACTTTGCGGTGTGGCTCACGATTTTTGCTTTAACTAATGCCACATTTAAAAATCTTTGTGAATGTTTAAATTATTAATGGATTAGTGTTTTTCTGAAGCTGTTTATTAATGCTTTCCAAACCAACTTTTGAAAATGTCTTCAGCGAGTTGAACCGAAGGCTCTAACAAACGCTTCGTAGATCAGAACCAAAATATATGAAAGATAATGAAATCGTTTTTTTTAGTTTTTTATTTTTATTTTACTCTAAACTCACGACTACGGCATTAAAGAATCACTTAAGCCAACCACTTACGTACTAATGATTTTAAACGTTCTTTAGAGGCATGCATTTCCGGATTATCGCTGCTGCTAAAGGAACCTAAATCACAACCGTGAGAAGCTTTAGGTATTACTGACGCACCTTGAGACACATTAAAAAGCCAACGGGTTGGTTGTTAGCAGTGGAGCTTCTAAACCAACCGAATTCATTGCAAGTTTGATAAACCCAATTACGTGCTAAGGAAGTTAAAAGAAAAATTATTTCCATTATAAAAAGCATGATTTGTGTAGCCCTTTTTGCTCACAATTTTGGAAAGAGTTCTGCTGTAACGAAAATCATAACAGCTTTGATTAAGATAAGAATATTTGTCTTTAAAGGTTGTTGTTATGGCATCGAAATCATTCTTAAACGTCATTAAGTTGTTGCAAAAAATGGCCACTTCTTCTCCCCTGATGAAAAATGAATTTAAAATTTTCTTCTTATTTTGAACTGAATTATCTACAAACTTACTCTTGATATTGCACTATATTCGCGAATATAACTGCAATGTATTTGAATAAACTGTACAGATTCAAATCAGTTTTATGATTAAAATGTTTAGCCTTGGCAGTCTGCTTAAAAATACCGGCTAACATGACTTCAAGTTTCTTTATACCATTTTTGACACGATCATAACATTGTTGAGAACCCAGCTCTTTTAAAGCTTCTCCGACGACTTCATAGTATTCTTTGAAATCAAATTGGGCCAAAATGGGAGCACTTTTGCAAAGACACCATCCACCAAATCCGGATATAGTGTGCTAAACCATATTGCCAAGCTGCCGGGGTAAGAGCAGCCAGCAATGATTACTTTAGATGTCGTCCCAATTTTTTATGTCCCAATTTTACAATAATAAGCATTCGCTTTTTACTTTTATCATTTTCAACTTCACTATTAATAGACAATTGAAATAGAAAATTTTTTTGAAAATAATTTATAAAAAATTATCTGAAAAATTTATAAGAAATTAATTGAAAAATTTTATCGAAAATTTTTTTGCAACAATTTTATATAAAATTTTTAGCTATAAATTTTTGAAAAAATTTTATTATCCAAAATTTTTTGTTAAAGTTTTATCGAAAATACTTTGTACATTTTATCACAATTTTTTTACCGTTTGGAATTTTGATATACTCTCTGAGGCAAAGTTGTAGCTCTTGCCATAAAAAACAAAAATTGTTAACATATAAAATCAAAAAAAAAAACTTCATCTTCAAGGTCAAAATCGCAAAAAACTTTAAAAATTTCAATTTTTTTACCTTTTTTCCCCTGTTCAGGTCCATAGGTAGCAAACCGTTCAAAATTCAAGAAAACAATCAACTACAAAAATGAACCTAAGATCTCAATAAACAACTTTCTAGAACATATGAACTTTCTAGGAATGATTCTTAACACCGTTTAGGTAGCGCTTAGGTAGCCGCAAAAGTTTTTCACAGGGTCTTTTTTTCTTGGTCTTTTATCACGTAGTGGTGTCCGTATATGGTTATTTTGCCATGACTTAAAAAATTACACAGTGTGTAATGACACTGTGCAAGTTAAAAACCTGAAACCTAACAGACGGCACTTATTAAGTATGTATGAGCACCATCTGTCGCAAAAATATGTAGTTTTTAATTACAGTGTTGGTAAATTAATTACTTCAGTAACTTTTATTTTTTATTATTTTTGTTTTTCTGTCTTAAGAACAATTTATAGTTTTTCATCAAAGACACTGGTATTTTTTTCCATAAATTGGCAGGAAGGCAGTCCGATATAATATGGGTACCTTAAACAGGTTTACCGCGTGACAGATCTTGAAAACTTCAAGTATCCTCTGGCCAAGATGAAAATCAAATGGCTGAAACACACATTGTGTGACTATGCAGCACACTGGCTTACATAAGCCTTTCGATTACTGACAGACACATAATAAATGTGGATGCTTGAGGACCTTAGCCTATAAAAATGTTAATAATTACGAGAGATTCTGTGATGAGAAAGAAGGCTAGTAATAGCACGTGACTCTATTGAAGTAAGTTAGTCTTAAATTACCAATCATAGTCTTAAATGCCAGAAATCATTGAGGAATGAAGAGAGTCGAGAAGGGGCCCCTAAAGTTAGTCGCAATTTACATAGGACAGAAACAGGGCAGACATTTTTTGAATTCTCTTTTGCTCTTGCTTAAACAATTTACATTGGACATAAACAAGACAGACAGATTTTTGCACATTTTATTTTCTGTGTTATATTCTTTACATGTTTGTGTGTTTCAAAATCTGTGTGTTTAAAAAAGCGAAAAGCAGAAAAGAGAAACGAAAAAATGTCCAGTACACTAGTCATGAAATACACACTCTACCTCTTCAACCCCTTGCCTACAAATCTCGTCTGTCTGCCCATTTTTCTGTCTAATGTAAATTGCGACTTAGTGGACTTCTTTGGTTTGGTTTTTTGTTAAATTTTACAAAAATTTTTTGTAAAAATTTTATCAAAAATCAAATTTTAGAGAAATTTTGTTGTAAAAATTTTATTGCATTTTTTTTGTAAAAATTTTATTGATAATTTTTTGTAACAATTTATCGAAAATTTTTTGTTAAAATTTTTTTAAATATTTTTTTGGAAAACTTTTCTAAAAATCGATGATTATTTGCAAAATTTTATAGAAGTTTTTTTTGTAAAAATTTTACAGAAAATATTTTGTTAAAATTTTATCGAAAACTTTCTGTAAAAAGTTTATCGAAATTTTTTTTGTTATAATTTTATCAAAAATTTTTTGTAAAAATCTTATCGAAAATTTTTTGCAACAGTTTCATCGAAAATTTTTTTTAAAATATTTCGATAATTTTTCTAAAAATCAAAAAATTGTATAGAAAATTTTGTTGAGAAAATTTTATAGAAATTTTTTTTTGCAGAAATTTTATAGAAAATTTTTTTTGCAGAAATTTTTTTTGCAGAAATTTTATAGAAAATTTTTTTTGCAGAAATTTTATAGAAAATTTTTTTTGCAGAAATTTTATAGAAATTTTTTTTTGCAGAAATTTTATAGAAAATTTTTTTTGCAGAAATTTTATAGAAAATTTTTTTTGCAGAAATTTTATAGAAAATTTTTTTTGCAGAAATTTTATAGAAAATTTTTTTGCAAAAATTTTATAGAAAATTTTTTTTGCAAAAATTTTATAGAAAATTTTTTTTGCAAAAATTTTATAGAAAATTTTTTTGCAAAAATTTTATAGAAAATTTTTTGCAATCATTTTATAGAAACTTTTGTTGCCAAAATTTTATAGAAAATTTTGTTGCCAAAATTTTATAGAAAATTTTTTTGTTGAAAAAATTTTATAGAAAATTTTTTTGTTGCCAAAATTTTATAGAAAATTTTTTTGTTGCCAAAATTTTATAGAAAATTTTTTTGTTGCCAAAATTTTATAAAAAATTTTTTTGTTGCCAAAATTTTATAGAAAATTTTTTTGTTGCCAAAATTTTATAGAAAATTTTTTTGTTGCCAAAATTTTATAGAAAATTTTTTTGTTGCCAAAATTTTATAGAAAATTTTTTTGTTGCCAAAATTTTATAGAAAATTTTTTTTGTTGCCAAAATTTTATAGAAAATTTTTTTTTACAGAAAATTTTGTTGTACATACAGATCTCGGGGGATCTGTATGTACTTCAGCGATCTACTGAATCATTACGACCTAAATTTTCGAAACTATGCCTGTCAGATTGTTGGGCTTAAATTTTCTCTATATCTTCTGGTTAATTTCAACCCAAACACAGATGGTCAGACGGACACGCTAAATCAACTTCATTATGGGATTGGAAATGAATATTGTAGAAATTACACACGGAATGACAAATTTCATGGTCTTTACGCCACCTAAATAAATAAAAATAGAAACGCCAACATTGTTATCCGCATAATCCTGTTCTCCTGAAAATATATAATCATACTTAATCAAGATATTCTTCAGACCGTTAATACGGCATTCGGGGAAGGGAAAATATTTTCTCTTTTAAGGTTTCCAAATAACTCAAGCAGCAAAAGCTCTCTTTATCGTGACGGTATAAAAACTTTTATAGTTTTATTTGATTAAAGCGTATCTCTCACATATAATTTTATTAATATATTAAGTTTAATAAGAAATTAAGAAGATAAAAAAAAATAATTATGTCTAGCAAGAATGCGCTATCAGTTGCTATTCCAAAGTTTCTTTGCTTATTCAAGGTTAAAAAATATAAACAAAATAATAATAATAATAAAATAATTTATGGTTCCAAATATGCAGAGGTTTAAAAGCAGGGTCGTTACGCCATATCACCCAATACACTGACTGACCGAGAAAAACGAGCCTTCAATACTAGTAGCGCCGTGTTTACTCGTCTCATGTTCGAAATAGCTCAGTTCGTTTTGCTTGCACTAGTAGTTTTTTGTATTGTAGGACATAAATAACATAACATTAATGTCAGTAATGTTGTTCAAAAATTCTGTGTTTTTTGTTTCGATCTGTGTTCGTGTTTCACTCAAAGCATAAAACTGCTTGAACTCGCCATTTAATACTCAAGAAAAATATTGAAAAACATACGATGTTTTTTATCTTGTTTCTTATAAGCAGAGTTTTCTTAAGTGAAACGCTAAAAAGAATTTAAACGCTTGTGTTCTTTGAACAGTACGCTAAGTTAGCGTACTGTTTTTTGTTAAACCAGTACGCTATGATATCGTACTGTTTTTTTTCTTCCGAACGCTGGTGCAAAGGACAAATATAAATTCAGTAAAATATTATAATGAGCGTCTTATGAGCTTCGTTTTTAGTGCTCATGCAGTGCTTTATGTCATACCACTTTCATAGTACCTTTGAGTAGTCCTGGTCATATTTATCAAAATTTTAAAATTTCTACAGTTTTCTGTTTTGCTTTTCGCAGTAGAATGGGAGAGCATTCTAAAAAAATTAAAACACTGGTCACAAAGTCTAGCTTTTTATATGATAATTTAATTTTATTTTTAATTTAAAAATCTACAAATAAATTTCGCCCACTATTTCAAATATTCACTTAAGCCAAACATTGACTTACTAACTTCACTAAACGGTTTTTAGAGGCCCGAACTTCGGGCCTGTCGTTGTCGCTTATAGAACCAAGATCAGCACAGTGAGAGGTTTTCGGTATAACTGAGACAGCCTGTAATTCATCATAAAACAATGAACGCCATGGCTCAAAAGCATCTTCAGTCACGTAGATATTTTTCATAGTTGGATAGGAGTTTTTGCCACCAAAGTATTTATTAGTTTCATCAACGAGTCGATAAATCTTTTTTGCAGTGTACTTCTCACCCAAGACGTCATAACATAATTTCAAGTTAAGTGCAATGGGGAATCCAGAGCCAAAAGGTTGGTTTTTAGAAGTTGAACTTGGAAATAAACCAAATTCATTACAGCATTGATAAAACCATGGACGTGCTAGTAGATTTTAAAATTTTATAATTTGGAATTGTAATCCAGAGACGTCAAATGTACTTACAAGGCAGCCAGGTATAGTCGTTGTTATTAAAATGATAAGTGGCATCAACGCAGTTTCGCTCCACAAAATTATCTAAATAGACTTCTGCTATGGCAATTAAATCATTCGGAAAACTCATCAAATTGTTGCACAAACAACAAACAACAAACAACAAACGAACAAATTCCACACATCCAAAAGATTGTCATGATCAAAATTTCTGCACAAGTTTAAAATTTTTTTAGCTCTATTAGCCAACTGACGTGTACCGGCAAACATGACGTCCAGTTGTTTTATACCATTTTGTACACGATCATAACATTGTTGAGAACCAAACTCCTTCAAGGCTTGTCCTACAACTTCATTGTATTCTTTGTGGTCAACTTTGGCTAATATAGGTGCACTTGATGCAAGGACACCATCCACCAAATCCGGATACAGTTTGCTAAACCATATTAACATGCTGCCGGCATAAGAGCAGCCACCTACGATTACTTTGGAGTTCGTCAAACGGGGATCGGTTTTACGTTGAGTCCGTATAAAATGGGCCAAATCGGCTAAGGCCTGTTTACCCGTCAAATATTTCATGTTATCAACTGAAAGATCGCTAGAAATTAAAAAAAGAAAATTTTCATTTAGGCAATTCAAAGAAGGTTTGAGCTTGAGCGTCTTAAGGTATTTGGTGTTAAATTATATGTTGAATAGTAACTAGGGAATTATTTCCGTTTCTCTTATTGTATTGTGTGAATAAAATACCTAATTTGTAGATTTCAAAAAGGGATTTTTCGCACCGCGATTTTTTAATTAAAGAAAAAAAATAATTTTGAAGCTTTTATGCCGAAAAGAAGAATATTAATAAAAGTAATTTTTGTTATTAATTACTTTAAAGTATTTAATTTAGCTGAGAATAATTAATTTATTCATAAATAGTTGTGCCCGCCACTTTGTCAGCGTCGTTATTTTGCTTTAAAAATTAATCCACTTGAAGACTCTTAATTTTACAGTGCATCCCTAGGTAATTTCTCAGAAAAATATTCCTTATATAAAAATCTAAAATTTGTATAAAATTCCATAATAATGGTAGAGTACTGTAAATGGTGTTTTAAATTACCCTTTGGCGTAAACAAAAGTTGCTGCCAAGTTTGCAATACCATTGAATCGGTAAAATTTCATACTTTAAGTCTCCCTCTTTCTTGGTAATGAGATATTTTTACAAGGAAAAATATCCTATATTTGAAACACGATACTAAGGTACCTCTCCATAAAAATATATTATAATCTATCAAGTAGGTTATACGTGATGCGAACGCAAACAGACAGACAGGCAAAAAATGACAGTTTTTTTTATCTATAGATAATAAATAATTTACATAAGTAACAATAAATTTTATTTAAAATAATAAAATTTAATTTATTTTAAACAGCTTATAAACCAAAAACATTTTATAACCGGCAAAAAGGTTTCTTACTCGTATCTACATCTGAAAGATGAGCAAAAACAGAAAAACGGTGAAATTTGATAAAAATCGCAAAAAATGACGCAACGATTTTTTCTAAAGTATAAAAGGAGAGATCGTAAATGTTACAGTGATATATAACATTTTTGGGATCGCGATGGCCCTCACTCTCAAAAACCTTTTTACTTTTTTTTACAAAAAAAGAGAACAAAAAATAATTTTTTTTTAATTTCGAAAGAAACCTTTTATCATAAAAATTTAAAATAAAATTTATCTAAAAATTAATATAAGTAGCTGTTAATATAGCCTTTCACGACAGAAAACAAATGAATACAAAATCTTTATTCTTTTAGAAACAAAAAAAAAAATCGTATAAAGCCAATAAAAACGTATGCGATTTACTCAACTTTTCTGATATCAACACGGTCCCATAGCGTCAAATCTAAAGTAAAGGCCTTGAAAATTCACTATACGATGCAGAATTTTATTGTCTGTCGAGCTGCTAGAATAGTGAAATACCCCTCTGTGCGGCGTAGAAGGATAGGATAATAAACCTATTTTTAGTGCAATTAATATGTTTAAAATTCACTTAAATTTATCATAGCAATAGAAAATATCTAATCGTTCTTAATCAAGATATTCTTCAGACCGTTAATACGGCATTCGGGGTAGGGAAAATATATTCTCTTCTAAGGTTTCCAAATAAATCAAGCAGCAAAAGCTTTCTTCATCGTGACGGTATAAAAACTTGTATAGTTTTATTTGATTAAAGCGTAGATATCTCTCGCATATAATTGTATTAATAGATTAAGTTTAATAAGAAATTAAGAAGATAAAAAAATAATTCAGATCATACTGAATTCTATGCTCTGTCAGTTGCTATCCAAAGTTTCTTTGCATATTTAAGGTTAAAAAATATAAACACAATAATGTCTTAAAATTTACGGTTCAAAATATGCAGAGGTTTAAAAGTATTAGCTTTGTTATTCATTGAAAGCAGATAATGATTTCTATAGTGACTTACAATACACTACAATTTATACAATTTAGTTTCCGGCGTCATTCATAGCTGCTGTGTAATACGAGGGCTGTTTGCTATTTATATTATCCGAACAATAAAAAGGTTTTTATTACAAATGAATTAAATCAAATGAGTAAAAATTCTCCACGATAGCCGTCATTACAATCAATTTTTAAAGTAGTTTTTCCACACCTCCAACAAACGAATTTTTGGAAGCAATTACCATTTCTTCAGAAGCCAAAAAACGTTGACGATGCAATCTTTATTTTAAATATGAGGAAATATACAAACGACATTGGTCTGTACGTCAGATAACCCAATAAACAAATTTGTTCACTGTTAAAATGCCAGTTGTTGGAATCGATTTGTAAAAAGTAGCGTTGTAGTTTATTGCTGCATAAGAGAGATTCGAGAACGAATCTCCCAAACATTACCACGGAATGAATTGGAAGTAGAACATATCAGATATTGAGAGAGATTCGAGAACGAATCTCCCAAACATTACCACGGAATGAATTGGAACTAGAAAATATCAGATATTATTCTGATTAATAAAGAACAGAGCACACCCTATTTATAATCTTAAATATATGCTGCACCGATCCACATAAAAACTCCGTAACCGTTTATTGTCTCAACTGTAGAGAATTCGGCCATACCAGAGCTAGCGTTTAGTGAAGTTAAATAAATGGAACAATTGTGATTGAAGTCACATAGGTAGCTAAAAAGGATACCCTTTTTCTAAAAAATTACATATTTCTCTCAAGCTGTCACAGCATCATAAAACCAGCCACCCACAACTCATTTCGATCTTCCGAATTTGCACCTTAAATCGTTTTGAAAAAACCATTGCAACATTAGTGCAGTTGTTCAACGATATCATGAAGTATATGGGTATGAACTATATGGGTAACATGATGTTGTTTCAGTTCGTTCCTATGCAAATTACTATGGCAAACGCCAGCATAAAAGAGACCACGAATACTTTATAATGAATTTTGCGACCAAGCCGGGAAATTTTTCACTTTTGCGGCTACCTAAGCGCTACCTAAACGGTGTTAAGAATCATTCCTAGGAAGTTCATATGTTCTATAAAATTGTTTATTGAGATATTAGGTTCATTTTTGTAGTTGATTGTTTCCTAGAATTTTGAACGGTTTGCTACCTATGGACCTGAACAGGGAAAAAAAGGTAAAAAAATTGAAGTTTTTTTGCGATTTTGACCTTGAAGATGAAGTTTTTTTGATTTTATATGTTAACAATTTTTGTTTTTTATGACAAGAGCTACAACTTTACCTCAGAGAGTATATCAAAATTCCGAACGGTTTGCAAAATATGAGCTTAAGTAAATGATCATTTTTTTTGCAAAAATGACATCGAGGCCACACATCTTTAAGGGCCCATAAAAAAACCTGGAGGACTTTGGGCAAAACTGGGAGACAGGGGTCTTTTTTTTTGGTCTTTTATCACGTAGTGCTGTCCGTATATGGTTATTTTTTTCCGTGTTGCACTGTTTAATTATAAGGAGCAACATGTTGGATGCAATATTGATCAAGGCCCGAATCAAACTCGGTTTGATCGGCCTTAAAGCAATAATTATTATTAGGATTTTCATCGAAACTTTCAGTACATTTTCAGTTTTAGACAGTCTGTACAGGAACTTCTGAAAAATATTTGGTTTCCCATCACCGAAAAGTGCTATTTTATTTGACGTAATTATAAAAGTGGTTTTTGATGGGGCAAGTAAAATATTGGCTTAATGGTCAATTGCTGCAAATTTAATGCGGCTGTGATTATTAGGGATTCATATTTCTGCCATAGAAGTGTTTAAGGTGTGAATCACTTTAACGTAATTGCACGATTGCTATTCTAGTCGAGTATAAGCAATCGCGGCATCCATCGCTCTCGGAAGGCTTTTTTATTTTCAAGAATTCATTCATAATGATATACTCTTGAACTATGGAAAGGTACCTATAGTCGGAATACTGTATTTAAAACAAATTTTTTTTAAAACTAATTTTATCGAAAATTTAACTCCCTTTTTTAAGAAACAGATCGCAAATTCAAACAACTGCGACACCGCTTCGTTTTAATTAATATCACGAAGAGATAAATCTTGAAAAGCGGCTAGAAAAGTATCGTCGCCTTCGCTCTATTACACAAAGTATTTTTTCTCCAACGCTTTGAATTGTTCTAAATTTATTTGACATTTTCATAATAAACAGTTGCAAGAGCAAACTCATCTAATTTGTGTAGCCATAAGCTCATGAGTGATATGTAGTTATACACGAACACAAACTAATTTACTGAACACATCATACTACAAGTGAGCAAGTCTTTGTACGTATCATAAACACAATGAGCAGACCGAGTGCAGCGAACTTTCAATACGAATGAGCGCCGGGTTTACTCGTCTCATGTTCGTAACACTCAGTGTCCGGTTTGCTTGCCCTAGTGGCCTTTTGTATTTCTTAAGAAATTAATTAAAAATGAAATAAAATGAACGTCAGTAATGTTGTTCAAAAATTCTGTGTTTTTTGTTTGTATACTCTATCTGTGTTCGTCTGACACTCAAAGCATAAAACTGCTTGAACTCGCCCAAGTTCACTGTTATTATCTTCAACTTTTACTCATTCTTATGAGCTTCGTGTTTTGTGCTCATGCAGTGTTTCATAACAATTTCATAGTATGCGTAGTCCATGGCACATTTTTCAAAATTTCTACAGTTTTCTATTTTATTTTGTATTTCGTAGAATGCTCTTTAAAAACATTAAAACAACAATAACAAAATAAAAAGATCTAGCTTTTCGTATCAAAATTTATTTTTATTTTAAATTTTAATATAAAACAGTTACAAGATAATTTCGCCCACTGTTTCAAATATTCACTTAAGCCAACCATTGACTTACTAACTTCACTAAACGGTTTTTAGAGGCTTGCATTTCGGGACTGTCGTTGTCGCTTATAGAACCAAGATCAGCACAGTGAGAGGCTTTCGGTATAACTGAGACACCCTGTGATTTATCATAAAACAATAAACGCCAGGGATCAGAGGAACCGCCCGTGATGTAGATATTTTCTAAAGGTGGGTAGGAGTTCTTGCCACCAAAGAATTTATTAGTTTCATCAACGAGTTCATAAATCTTTTTTGCAGTGTACTTCTCACCCAAGACGTCATAACATAATTTCAAGTTAAGAGCAATGGGGAATCCAGAGCCAAAAGGTTGGTTTTTAGAAGTGGAGCTTGGAAACAATCCAAATTCATTGCAGCTTTGATAAAGCCATGGACGTGCTAGTAGATTTTAAAATTTTGTTATTTGGAATTGTAATCCAGAGTTAATTTATTTTGCTATCGTCAAATGTACTTACAAGAGAGCCAGGTATAGTTGGTGTTATTAAAATGGTTTAACGTTTTGTTGTAAGTGGCATCAACACAGCTTGGCTCCACAAAATTATCTAAATAGATTGCTGCTATGGCAATTAAATCATTCGGAAAACTCATCAAATGGTTGCACAAAATGGGAACTCTTGTTGCCCTATTGAATTAAGAACTTCGTAAAATTTCTTATAATTTAAAATATAAAACTTACGCTTGATATTGTACAATATCCGCAAATTTATTCGCAATTTCAGCGAACAAATTCCACACATCCAAGATATTGTCTTGATCAAAATTGCTGCACAAGTTTAAAATTTTTATAGCCCTATTGGCCAACTGAGACTTACTGGCAAACATGTCTTCTTCCAGTTGTTTTATACCATTTCGTACACGATCATAACATTGTTGAGAACCAAACTCTTTCAAAGCTTGTCCTACCACTTCATGGTATTCTTTGTAGTCAACTTTGGACAAAACGGGTGCACTTGATGCAAAGACACCATCCACCAAATCCGGATACAGTTTGCTAAACCATATTGCCATGCTGCCGGCATAAGAGCAGCCACCTATGATTACTTTGGAGTTCGTCAAACGGGGATCAAGTGCACCCGTTTGCAATATTTTTTATTCATGACTTCAAAGAATTAAAGCACTTTAAGTAATTATACCGGGTGGTTAAATTTTAAGGGCCGATGTTGAATGTGAACTACGCCTAAACGACAATTTTTTTCTGCATTTAATTTGACATTTCTCAATTTCAGACTAACTCAATTTGAACCATGGAAAAATACACAATCGAGCAATGGTCAGAATGGTGGCAAGAAATGGCAACGTTGGATGATCAATTTTTCACCTCATTTGGGCGAATGATAATCCAAGAGTGATTGTCGAAAAATCAATGCACCCACAAAGAGTGACTGTTTGGTGCGGTTTATGGGCTGGCGGCATCTTCGGGCCGTATCTGTTCCAAAATGAGGCCGGTCAGGCAGTTACTGTGAATGGTGTTCACTACCGTGAGATGATAACAAACTTTTTATGGCCCGAATTGAAAGATACGGATGTGGACGATATGTGGTTTTAACAGGACGGTGTCACTTGCCACACAGCTAACGAAACAATGGCTCTTTTGCGCGACGAATTCAATGGAATGTTATATGATGTGCTGGCGATGTCAATTGATCATGTGACTTGACACTGTTGGACATATTTCTTTGGGGTTATTTGAAAGAAAAGGTGTACGTCGATAAGCGAGCAACAATTCAAGACCTAAGGATGAGACAATTCGGCACATTAACGGCAAAGAACCTAAATTATGCCTCAGCGTCATCGAAAATTTGGAGCATCGGATGGTGGTATACCGCCGAGGTCGCGGCGGCCATTTGGCCGATATTTTGTTCCATACATAATTGAACCGTACCAATATTATTATAATTCTTGCAAAAAAAAAACCGACTACAAAACAAATATATGTGCATCAATTTTTAACTAAAAATTTAACAGGAAGTAATCTATAAGAAATAGTACTCAAATCAAATTCTTTTACACTTGTTGCTCTAACGGACATAGTTATATACGTTCTGTACATTCAAATGTCTATCCATAACGGTTCAGCAGATAAAGCCATATACGACAAATTACCTCAGATATGAGGATACCCTTAATTTTTTTACACTTATTATTACTGACACAGCAATAAAAAGTAACGGTTCCAAAGATATGGCCATATAGGTTAAACAATATCACCTAGGGGACACCCTTTAATGTAAAATTTTAAATTAAACACTTATTGTAAAGGACAGATACTTTGTAAATTTCAAACGGTTAAAAGTTTGGCCATATGTATCAATTTACATCAACTATTGAGACACCCTTTATAACTTTAAATATTTATAAATGTTATTATACGGGACATAGTAGTGGATTCTGTCTAATTTTCAAGTGTTTGTCTATAACGGTTCAAAAGATAGGGCTAGATAGGTAAAATTGTATCAATTATGGGGACACCCTTTAGTTTCCAAATTTAAATTATATACTTGATGTTATAAAGAACTTTGATATACAGGTTCTTTGTAAATTTCAACCGTCTCTCTGTTACGGTTCAAAAGTTTTGCAATATACATCAAATTGCATCAACTATTGGGACACCCTTTAACTTCTAATTATAAATATTTAATTTCTGATTATAAATATTGGACACTCTGTCCAATTTTCAAGTGATTGTCTACAATGGTTCATATATTTAAATTGACGACACATATGGGGACACCCTTTAATTTTTAAGTTTGTTTTTTTATTAATTTTTGTTATTGGCAGCTATAGTGATATACAGTTTTTTAAAATTTTAAAAGGGTGCCCTTTACGGTTCATAATACACTTAAAAAACTCGTATGTTGTATGGGGACACCCTTTAATTTTCAAAATTCTGAACTTCTTTTAAAATGGAACCAATCTGTAAGCATTTCCTTTCTAATAAAGAAAAAATGTTTAAAATCGGTTTAGAAATGACTGAGTTCTGCGGGCACAAACATAAAAAAAAGCCGAATAGATAACCTCCTTCTTTTTTTGAAGTCGATTAAAAATAAAAAGAAATGACAATAATTTCCTAAATAATTTATCTTTTATTCAAAATCAACATCGGGCCCTTAAAATTTAACCACCCTTTAGAATTTTTGTAAGCCTTTTGTAAGCCTTACAAAAGGCTTAGTCAATTTCTAACGAAATAAATAACTTACAATGAACGTAAAGTAATGCTGTTCAAAAATGTTGTGCTTTTGTTTGTACACTCGAACTGTGTTCGTGTTTCACTCAAAGCATAAAACTGCTTGAACTCGCCCAAGTTCATTGCCATTATATGCAACATTTAATCATACTTATGAACACTCTGAGAAGCTTATCGCATTTAACTCGCTGGTGATCGCTGTTTATTATTGTCCACTCATCGTTACTCGTTTGCAAAGGACACACATAAATTCAGTAAAATATTATAATGAGCGTCTTATGAGCTTCGTTTTTAGTGCTCATGCAGTGCTTTATGTCATAACACTTTCATAGTACCTTTGAGTAGTCCTGGTCATATTTATCAAAATTTTAAAATTTCTACAGTTTTCTGTTTTGTTTTTCGCAGTAGAATGGGAGAGCATTCTAAAAAAATTAAAACACTGGTCACAAAGTCTAGCTTTTCATAAGATAATTTTATTTTATTTTTAATTTAAAAACCTACAATCAAATTTCGCCCACTGTTTCAAATATTCACTTAAGCCAACCATTGACTTACTAACTTCACTAAACGGTTTTTAGAGGCTCGCACTTCGGGGCTGTCGTCGTCGCTTATAGAACCAAGATCAGCACAGTGAGAGGCTTTCGGTATAACTGAGACACCCTGTGATTTATCATAAAACAATGAACGCCAGGGATCAAGGGAACCGCCAGTGATGTAGATATTTTTCATAGTTGGATAGGAGTTCTTGCCACCAAAGAATTTATTAGTTTCATCAACGAGGTCATAAATCTTTTTTGCAGTGTATTTGTCACCAAAGACGTCATAACATAATTTCAAGTTAAGAGCAATGGGGAATCCAGAGCCAAAAGGTTGGTTTTTAGAAGTGGAGCTTGGAAAGAAACCAAATTCATTACAGCATTGATAAAACCATGGACGTGCTAGTAGATTTTAAAATGTTGTAATTTGGAATTGTAATCCAGAGTTTATTTCTTTTGCTGTCGTCAAATGTACTTACAAGACAGCCAGGTATAGTTGGTGTTATTAAAATGGTTTAACGTTTTGTTGTAAGTGGCATCAACACAGTTTGGCTCCTCAGAATCATCTAAATAGACTGCTGCTATGGCATCTAAATCATTCGGAAAACTCATCAAATTGTTGCACAACATGGGAACTTTTGTTGCCCTATTGAATTAAGGACGTCAAAAAATTTCTTATAATTTTGTATTAATTTTCTTGCAAACTTACGCTTGATATTGTACAATATACGCATATGTATTTGCAATTTCAGCGAACAAAGTCCACACATCCAAAAAATTGTCATGATCAAAATTGCTGCACAAGTTTAAAATTTTTTTATCTC
The DNA here is from genome assembly GCA_949628195.1 of Phasia obesa. Lineage (NCBI taxonomy): Eukaryota > Metazoa > Arthropoda > Insecta > Diptera > Tachinidae > Phasia > Phasia obesa. The sequence continues at coordinate 207,887,899 of OX451215.1, read as the reverse complement.
TATCGACCAACTGACGTGTACCGGCAAGCATGTCTTCTTCCAGTTGTTTTATACCATTTCGTATACGATCATAACATTGTTGAGTACCAAACTCTTGCAAAGCTTGTCCTACCACTTCATTGTATTCTTTACAGTCAACTTTGGTCAAAACGGGTGCACTTGATGCAAAGACACCATCCACCAAATCCGGATATAGTTTGCTAAACCATATTGCCAGGCTGCCGGCATAAGAGCAGCCAGCAATGATTACTTTAGATTTCGTTAAACGGTGATCGGTTTCACGTTGAATGCGTATGAAATGGGCCAAATCGGCTAAGGCCTGTTTGGCTGTCAAATATTTCATGTTATCAACTGAAAGATCGCTAGAAATTCAGAGAAGAAGAAAACATTTAGGCAATTCACAGAAGCTTTGAGCTGGAGCGTCTTAAGGTATATAGGTTTAAACTAAAAGTTGAATAATAACTAGAGAACTATTTCCGTTGTATATATTGTGTTGTGTGAATAAAAAAGTTATGTGATGAAAAGGATAGCAAGCTGCGTAAAGGGAGTGTGGCATAGCTGCAGCAGAAATTAATTAAAGCTTCTTCCATCCTTTAAATAATATTGATCCGAACTGAAGGCTTTTATTAGGAATGTATATGGGGTTTTGTGGAGTAATTGTATCTCAGTTCCTTAGTTTTATTAAAACACATTTTATCCTAGTAATGCAGCTCATGCACGAGTTCAATAATACCCAGCCGCGGCAACATTGTTGTTTTATATGTATTAGATCCCTTCACAATGGTACATGTCGTAGCACCCACCTTCGCCGGCATATGTCACGTAGCAATAAACCGACGGCGAAGTAAAGTAATTCGGCCGTCGAACCTCTGGTGTACCAGTGGCTTGACGACTGCAATGTCGGCTTTGCGAATGAAGAGCGATGACATTTGGCATAGCTTTAGGCCAAATATCGGAGTATATTTGACCTACCTAGTAAGTAAAAAGGTTAAGGAAGCTTATAGGCCAATGGAATGCATGAGCAGAAGAAAAATAGTAGTAAGACTGAAAGGCATTATACAGAATGGCTGTATAGAGAATGACATCAGCATTTGGTTCGTTTATGGTCGGTAGAGCAGGAACAGATGTATTCGTCTACTCAGCTGAGCTGAGTTTCAGTGGACCTGTATCTAGAGTAGTACTGGCAAATAGCCAATTAAATGCGAGCGATGTACAAATTGTAATTGCGAGATAATTTTCAGGGTTATAAATAAGACACTCATTGTTTAGGGATTAGTGGCACAACTAGCAACCTTTCAACGAGGAGGTAGGAAAGAATGAATGCAAAGGTGTCAAGCGGACTTATTTACGCTGGGAACGAATCCATTGTTATTTGTTTTCTGGAAAAAGAACACGTATTTGTTTTAATTCATTTTAAACTTACCTCGTGGGTCTATTTCTTCCATAATAACGATGTTCAATAAGGAACAAAATACCATTATGTTGTTTGGCCAAATCTGGTATAATTCCATGCTTAATTTGCTTCGATACAACGGGATTTCCACCGCCTAAATAAATAAATATAGGACCGCCATCTTTAAAAAAGGCGTTGTTTTCCGCATAACTCTTTATTCACAAACAAAAAAATTATTATTTATTTATTATGTAAATATTTATTTATTTAATTATTCATTTATTTAAATTTCATAGAGCTGTCCTACCATATACCACGTTGTATTCAGCTCACTGAAGTGATCCAATTTCTGTTCAATCCATTTAAATTGCGCACTAGCCGCTCTTCTTTCAACTTTATTTTTGGAAGGATGATCTTTGAGCGAACTTTCAAAAAACCCGGCAAAGGGTGGAACCTGCTTTGCCTTCGCAAGGGCTAAAATGAAAATAAGAGTCACCACAACTGTTACAGTGAAATCCATTTCTCTAACTGTCTTCGATGGTTGTGTCTCCAAGGTATTGCTGCTGTTTTTCGAGTTTGCGTCTGATAGTTGCGCTTCAAATTAGTTTATATCATTATTATCCGGCTGAGTGATAAGATATGCCTATTTTTATGATTATGAATTTATTAATTTATTTTATTATATTTTTTACAATATTTTTATTCATGACTGCAAAGAATTCTTAAAAATTAAAATTAAAGCACTTTAAGTAATTATATCGGGTGGTTAAATTTTAAGGGCCGATCTTGAATGTGAAATACGACTAAACGACAATTTTTTTCTGCATATAATTTGACATTTCTCAATTTCAGACTAACTAAATTTGAACCATGGAAAGATACACAATCGAGCAATGGTCAGAATGGTGGCAAGAAATGGCAACGTTGGATGATCAATTTTCGAAGGAAATCATCTTCAGTGATGAGGCACATTTTCACCTCATTTGGGCGAATGATAATCCAAGAGTGATTGTGGAAAAATCAATGCACCCACAAAGAGTGACTGTTTGGTGCGGTTTATGGGCTGGCGGCATCTTCGGGCCGTATCTGTTCCAAAATGAGGCCCGTCAGGCAGTTACTGTGAATGGTGTTCACTACCGTGAAATGATAACAAACTTTTTATGGCCCGAATTGAAAGATATGGATGTGGACGATATGTGGTTTTAACAGGACGGTGTCACTTGCCACACAGCTAAAGAAACAATGGCTCTTTTGCGCGACGAATTCAATGGCCGTGTTATATCATATGTTGACACTGTTGGACATATTTCTTTGGGGTTATTTGAAAGAAAAGGTGTACTTCAATAAGCGAGCAACAATTCAAGACCTAAGGATGAGACAGTTCGGCACATTAACGGCAAAGAACCTCAATTATGCCTCAGCGTCATCGAAAATTTGGAGCATCGGATGGAGGTGTGCCGCCAAGGCCGATATTTTGTTCCATACATAATTGAACCATACCAATATTATCAAAATAAAAAGAAATGACAATAACTTCCTAAATAATTTGTGTTTTATTCAAAATCAACATCGGGCCCTTAAAATTTAACCACCCTTTAGAACTTTTGTAAGGCTTAGTCAATTTCTTACGAAATAAATATCTTAAAATGAACGTAAAGTAATGCTGTTCAAAAATGTTGTGCTTTTGTTTGTACACTCGAACTGTGTTCGTGTTTCACTCAAAGCATAAAACTGCTCGAACTCGCCCAAGTTCATTGCCATTATGTTCAACATTTAATCACACTTATGAAAACTCTGAGAAGCTTATCGCATTTAACTCGCTGGTCTTCGATGATTATTATTATCCACTCATCGTTACTCGTGTGCAAAGGACACACATAAATTCAGTAAAATATTATAATGAGCGTCTTATGAGCTTCGTTTTTAGTGCTCATGCAGTGCTTTATGTCATAACACTTTCATAGTACCTTTGAGTAGTCCTGGTCATATTTATCAAAATTTTAAAATTTCTACAGTTTCTGTTTTATATTTCGCAGTAGAATGGGAGAGCATTTAAAAAAAATTAAAACACTGGTCACAAAGTCTAGCTTTTCAGAAGATAATTTAATTTTATTTTTAATTTAAAAACCTACAATCAAATTTCGCCCACTGTTTCAAATATTCACTTAAGCCAACCATTGACTTACTAACTTCACTAAACGGTTTTTAGAGGCTCGCACTTCGGGGCTGTCGTCGTCGCTTATAGAACCAAGATCAGCACAGTGAGAGGCTTTCGGTATAACTGAGACACCCTGTGATTCATCATAAAACAATGAACGCCATGGATCAAAAGCACCTTCAGTCACGTAGATATTTTTCATAGTTGGATAGGAGTTTTTGCCCCCAAAGAATTTATTAGTTGCATCAACGAGTTGATAAACCTTTTTTGCAGTGTATTTCGCACCAAAGACGTCATAACATAATTTCAAGTTAAGAGCAATGGGGAATCCAGAGCCAAAAGGTTGGTTTTTAGAAGTTGAACTTGGAAATAAACCAAATTCATTACAGCATTGATAAAACCATGGACGTGCTAGTAGATTTTAAAATTTTATAATTTGGAATTGTAATCCAGAGAAGTCAAATGTACTTACAAGGCAGCCAGGTATAGTCGTTGTTATTAAAATGATTGAACGTACTGTTGTAAGTGGCATCAACGCAGTTTCGCTCCACAAAATTATCTAAATAGACTGCTGCTATGGCAATTAAATCATTCGGAAAACTCATCAATTTGTTGCACAAAATGGGAACTCTTGTTGCCCTATTGAATTAAGAACTTCATAAAATTTCTTATAATTTTGTATTAATTTGTTTACAAACTTACGCTTGATATTGCACAATATCCGCAAATTTATTCGCTATTTCAGCGAACAAATTCCACACATCCAAAAGATTGTCATGATCAAAATTTCTGCACAAGTTTAAAATTTTTTTAGCTCTATTAGCCAACTGACGTGTACCGGCAAACATGACTTCCAGTTGTTTTATACCATTTTGTACACGATCATAACATTGTTGAGAACCAAACTCCTTCAAGGCTTGTCCTACAACTTCATTGTATTCTTTGTGGTCAACTTTGGCTAATATAGGTGCACTTGATGCAAAGACACCATCCACCAAATCCGGATACAGTTTGCTAAACCATATCGCCATGCTGCCGGCATAAGAGCAGCCACCAACGATTACTTTGGAGTTCGTCAAACGTGGATCGGTTTTGCGTTGAGTCCTTATAAAATGGGCCAAATCGGCTAACGCCTGTTGGACCGTCAAATATTGCATGTTATCAACTGAAAGATCACTAGAAATTAAAAGAAGAAGAGAACTATTATAAGACATAAGAGATAACAAATCTTCGCGGAGTCCTGGAGATTTTTCTGTAGCGGTGTGGAAAGGCATATTTTAAAGTCTCTATAGCAGAAAAAATATGCATTGGTGGCTCTTCTAGACATAGAAGGAGCCTTCAATAATGTGAAACCGGGCACTATCATTACGGCTCTGGAGAGACTCAATGTAAATGAGTCGATTATTAGCTTCTTGCGAAATCTCTTGACCTATAAAGTCCTTAATTTATAAACGGGCCGGGCTACCATCTATTTTTTTTTTCACAAAAAAGAGAAGTAGCAATCAGGCAATTAATGCCTATATTAACTGTGCTACTTCCTTTGGAAAGGGATAGTAGTAGATAAGACAGATGGTTAGTGTGATAGTAAAGCTTCGCTTATGGCAACACTACAATTGCACGTTGTGATTATTTTTAGAACAGTGTTTCAGTGCCTCGGGTGTTATTTAGGCGAATTAGTTTGAAGCTAGCGACACCGCAAGGAGGAGAGCTACCACCTTTTCTTCGATACCTAGCCATAAATACATTGCTAACGAAACTGGACTCCATGATATTCAGAACTGTAGTAAACGCGAATGATGTTGCAGTGGCAGTATCAGGGATGCTCTTTCAGTACATCTGCAATTACCGCTTAGACACATTAGTAGGTGGAGCACTGAAAGTGGGCTTACCGCTAATGCTTAGAAAACAGATCTTGTGCTATTCACTAGAACAATAGATCTGAAACCTTCCTTAGGGATAAGGAAATATATCAACGGTCGGTGTTCCGCTAAGCTGCTGCAGGTACTAGGCACCGCGCTAACCAGATGGTCTAACGAGGTCATCTGCATGATTTCGAGGCTTCTATGGCCTCAGTATGATTGCATAAAGACTGCAAGCCTACTGAGAACCCCTCGAGGAGAGATGGGTACACACTAGTGGTTGTACTGACAGGGCACTTTCAAGAGATTATATCTCATATACAATGATTTCTGTAAAAGTTGTCCGGACGGGGAGGCGGACGAGGAGGCCATGAACCATCTCCCCTGTCATTGACCAGCCTTCTCTACTAACAGGCTGACGTTTCTTGGCAATCCGATGCTGTAGGACCATGCATAACTTGAATAAACTGATTTATCCAGGCTTCAAGATGATTTCGCACTAGACCAGGTGTTTGATCAGTAGGAATCTTAAGGATCTTCCTGTGTGAAGTAAATATATCCCAATTCTTCTGTTACAACACATTTACCATAGTAAAAAAAAGTAATGATTCAAATCATTAACATTTCTGTCGAAGATTTCCAATACAAAACAAAACTTCGACTCACAATTTTATTGTTTGGCTTTCCCTTTCCACTTTTCGCTCATAAATTGAGATAAAACTAGATTCGGATAAATTCCCCAGAAAAGCTAAATTAATGCAATTAATTTGAATTTTTACTTAGATCACAATTTTCAGTTACTGTAAGCTGCGTGATAAGACTACAGAACACGTACTTTGCGCGTATCCTGTCTTGGGATCTTGTAGAAAAAAATTCCAGGGGATGTGACTGATCTCTCACTGTGTAAGATAGTTTAATGTATAAGATAGTTTATTATAGTTGTATCCTAAAACTTGTTCGGTGAAAATAAAGGTTGTATAAAAGATCCCTTGATTTTCCGTAATGCTAGCGGTTAATGTAGGGGGAATAACGACTCCCGTAATGCTAGCGGTTGCAGCATTTTATATATTTAATATATTGATTACTTCAGAAGATGTAAAACAAATTGCAATCGCGAGTTAGTTTTCGGAATTATCAGACTCTCATTGTTTAGCGATCAGTGGTACAACTAGCAGCCTTTCAATGAGGAGGTAGGGAGGAATACACGCAAAGGTGTAAAGAAGACCAATCTTTTGATTTCTATTTGTTTCTGGAAAAACAACACGTTGTTTTAATTCATTTTAAACTTACCTGGTGGGTCTACTTTCACCATAATAGCGATGTTCAATAAGGAACAAAATACCATTATGTTGTTTGGCCAAATCTGGTATAATTCCATGCTTAATTTGCTTCGATGCAATGGGATTTCCACCACCTAAATAAATAAATATAGGACCGCCATCTTTATCTTTAAAATAGTCGTCATTTTCCGCATAACTCTTTGTTCACAAACAAAAAAAATTACTTTTTATTTTTTAAATATTTATTTATTTAAATTTTAAAGAGCTGTCCTACCATATACCACGTTGTATTCAGCTCACTGAAGTGATCCAATTTCTGTTCAATCCATTTAAATTGCGCACTAGCAGCTCTTCTTGCAACGTTATTTTTCGAAGGAAGATCTTTGTGCAGACTTTCAAAAGTCTCGGCAAAGGGTGGAACCTGCTTCGCCTTCGCCAGGGCTAAAATGAAAATAAGAGCCACCACAACTGTTACAGTGAAATTCATTTCTCTAACTGTCTTCGATGGTTGTGTCTCCAAGGTATTGCTGCTGTTTTTCGAGTTTGCGTCTGATAGTTGCGCTTCAAATTAGTTTATATGATTATTATCCGGCTGAGTGATAAGATATGCCTATTTTTATGATTATGAATTTATTAATTTATTTTTATTATATTTTTTTGAAATATTTTTTATTCATGACTTCAAAGAATTCTTAAAAATTAAAGTTGAAGCACTTTAAGTAATTATATCAGGTGGCTAAATTTTAAGGGCCGATGTTGAATGTGAACCACATCTAAACATCAAGTTTTTTTTTTTTTTTGATTTAATTTGACATTTTTTAATTTCAGACTAATTCAATTTGAACCATGGAAAAATACACAATCGAACAATGGTCAGAATGGTGGCAAGAAATGGCAACGTTGGATGAACAATTTTCGAAGGAAATCATCTTCAGTGATGAGGCACATTATCACCTCATTTGGGCGAATGATAATCCAAGAGTGATTGTCGAAAAAACAATGCACCCACAAAAAGTGACTGTTTGGTGCGGTTTATGGGCTGGCGGCATCTTCGGGCCGTATCTGTTCCAAAATGAGGCCCGTCAGGCAGTTACTGTATATGGTGTTCACTATCGTGAGATAATAATGAACTTTTTCTAGACCGAAATGAAAGACGATATGTGGTTTCAACAGGACGGTGCCATTTGCCACACAGCAAACGAAACAATGACTATTTTGCGCAACAAATTCAATGGCCGTGTTATATCACGTGGTGGCGATGTCACTTGACCGTCAAGATCATGTGATTTGACACCGTTGAAATTCTTTCTTTGGGGTTATTTGAAAAAAAAAACATTGGCCCTTACAAATTTAACCACCCTTCTTAAATTATAATTATTATAATTAATTTTTATAAAATAAAATATAATTCTTATAATATAATAATTAATTATATAATTTTCTGGTATTCAAATTACACACGGAAAAATTATTTTTCGAAAACAGAAACACTTAGTTGAAGGTTTGGTTTAGGACCACTTCCATTCGATTTCTTACCAAATTTTACCACAATTAAAAAAAAAATTAGTCAACTCTTTAAAGCGGTTCACTGAAAGTTTTCAAAAAATTTCATAATTTTTTTTTCTTGTAATAGACTTACATTCAGAAACACTAAATTTTTGACACGAATGCGACTTCGGTATTGTCCGCAACCACTACTATTCGATTTTCCACTATATTATACCCCAATTAAGAAAAAAATCGATCAACAAACCTAGTTCCCTTTCTCTGTGCGCTGTCACATATATTTTTTATAGTCTTTTAGTTTATATGCAAAAGTTACGACGTCCACTGTTTCCACCTAATCCGTTTTTTTGCTAGACTATGCGTATCAACACGATAATTATTTTTTACTTTGAATGGGAGGTACCACTCTTCCTCTATCCTAATCCAGTTTGTATTTTGCTAGATTGTGCACATTAGTATTAGGGTTACTTTTTCAAGCTTCTAAATATTGTAGTTCTCTAGGTACACTATAGTAATTATTTTTTACTTTCTATGGAAGCTACCACGCCCACTCCCTAAATCCAATCTAATTTTTTTTTAGATTATGCACTTTAGTATGAGGGTTACCTGTTTCAAGACTACCTATTGCAAGTATCCAGGCAGATGATAATAGTTGTTCACTTTGTATATGTAGATTAAAAAGGGGCTCAAACATCTACCTATAATAGTTCTCTAGCTACTTGAAAAGTGGGCGTAAAAGTAAGCATAAAAGTGGGCGTGGTTAATTTTTCCTTCTGTAAAAAATTAAATTGAGTTATGATAAAGATTAACAAAAAAAAATAAACTGGCCAAATCGGTGCAGTCGTTCCTAAGTGATGCGATTACCAACGAACGACATTTGATTTTATTTATATAGAATAAATCGGTGGACTTTTGTTTTAAATAAGCACAAACTTTTTTTGGTAAAATAAAATTATTAATTTTAGTTTTTTCTTCTTTACAAAATGTGTTTTTTTTATATTTTTGTTTTCAATTGTTTATGGAATTTTTTTAGTTTGTAGTCATATTAGTCATTTGTATTGTATTTTTATTCGGCTCTATCTAATACATAAATTTACTTATTTATTTCTTTAATCACTAACCCGAATTGTTTATAACTCTACGATAAAAATACAAAATATTTTTTACAGTATATCTTTGTTACTAAGTAAGTTTGTTACTAAGTAATAATTACTAAAAAAAGAATTATAAAAGAATTATTCTTTTATGATTTCTTTAGTTCAAGTTTTTCCATTAGCGTTGATAAAAAAAACTGTACAGTACACCAGCACACAGTGGGATAAAAACAAAATATTTTGGATAAAATGTGAACTAGTTTTCAGATTTATGTAAAATTTTACAAGGGCATGGTAGAGATGTTTTTATACAAAGTTGATTAAGCGATGTCCGTCTGTCCGTCTGTGATCGGGTTGAAATCAACTTTGCCTAGACACCAGAAGACATACAGAAAATTTAAGCTCACTAATATGCCAGGCATAGCTTTTTATATAAATATTAGATCGCGACCGGTATAATGCATGAAGTGCGCCGTGCGAGGGGCGATTTATAATTGCTTTTAGGTTGGAAGGGTTTTATTTTGATTTGTACTAAAGCCCTTTATAGAAGCCAATACACATAGAGGTAGCCGATATACCCGCAGGGTGCCCATTGGGAGCCAGGAGCACTCAATAGGCATTTTGCTTAATCAGACCAATCTAACGCATTATAGATTGCCGGAAGATTCTAATTTTTATAAAAAATTTAGATAACATTTTTACAAAAATTTTTCGATAAAATTAAAAAAAGAGCAAAAAAATTTTGATAAAATTTTTACAAAATTTTTTCAATAAATTTTTCAATAAAATTTTCGTCAAAATTTTTGTTAAACTTTTTACAAAAAATTTTCGATAAAATTTTTAAAAACAATTTTCGATCAAATTTTTTATAAAAAAATTTTTAATAATATTTTTACAAAAAATTTTTGAAAAAAATTTTCCACACAATTTTAAATAAAATTTTTACAAAAAATGTTCAATAAAATTTTTACTAAAAATTTTTGATTTCTACTAATAAATAAAATTTTTACAAAAAATTTTCGATAAAATTTTTAAAAACAATTTTCCATAAAATTTTTTATAAAAAAAATTTCAATATTTTTAGAAAAAATTCTTAATAAAATTTTTCCACAAAATTTTAAATAAAATTTTTACAAAAAATGTTCGATAAAATTTTTACAAAAAATTTTCGATAAAACTTTTACAAAAAATTTTCGATAAATTTCGAAAAATTTTATCGAAATTTTTACAAAAAATTTTAGATAAAATTTTAATAAAAAATTTTCAATAAAATTTTAACAAAAAATTTTAGATAATATTTTAACAAAAAATTTTCGATAAAATTTTAATAAAAAATTTACGATAAAATTTTAACAAAAAATTTTAGATAAAACTTTTACGAAAAATTTTTGATAAAACTTTTACAAAAAATTTTCGATAAAATTTTTACAAATAAATATTGATACAATTTTTTCACAAAATTTTCGTTAAAATTTTTACAAAAAATTTTCTATATAATTTTTACAAAACATTTTCGATAAAATGTTCACCAAAAAATGTCTATATCTTTATATTATATTTGTAATAATATAATTATATTATAATATCAATAACCGAATGTATATTATTGTGAAATTGGGAAAAGGGAATATTTAACATTACTGTGGTGAAGGGTAAATAAGATTCGGGGCATGACCGAATATAGAATTCTCACCTGTGTTCATTGTACTGATTTCAAAGAATGCGAATAAAATTTCAATGCCAATAAAAATTCAATGCCAATGAAAAATTCCATGTAGGAGTATAATAGATTTGCAATATGTTGATTCTATCATTTTTGGTTTCTCTTTAAATTAATCGCTTATCAGATGAATTTGTTTCGTCAATTTATTAAATAAATCGATAATGTTACACTTGGGAGTTTTTAATAGATTTTGTTAGGACTTGGTTTGGCAAAAATTGCTTGGGGCAACGCTGTAAGCGATCTTCGTTTTAAGTTCTGCTTTATTATTGTTTTTTATTAATTTCATTTACTTATTTTTAACCTTAAAATATTAAAACTATGAACTAAAAAAAATTAAAAAAAAAAAAAAACAGTTTGGCAGAAAATGTAATGTTGTTAATCATAATTAGTAACTAACAATTTTTTTAATAATTTTAAAAGAAATTGGACTTAAAGCGACCATTACTTGTTATTATTAGTATTGCAATTAACATATTTAATTTTTAACCTGTGCCGAATAAAATCCTCCCCACTGGTAAAAGGAGGCTTCATTTAAGCCAACCATTTACGTACTAATGTGAATAAACGTTCCTTGGAGGCACGCATTTCGTGACTATCCTTTTTGCTTATAGAACCTAAATCATCACAATGAGTGGCTTTAGGTATAACCGAGACACCCTGAGTCACATTATAACCCACTGGACGCCAGGGGTCTAAAGTACCTTGAGTCATGTATATATTTTTCGCAGTTAGTGATGAGTTGTTGCCACCAAAAAATTTGTTTGTTTCATCAATTAACTGATAAATATTTTCTCTAGTGTATTTCGAACCAAAGAGATCATAACAGAGTCTTGTGAAAAAAGTAGCAGAGAGTGTAGATCCAAAAGGTTGGTTGTTGGAGGCGGAACTTTTAAACCAGCCAAATTCGTTGCATGATTGATAATGCCAGGGCCGATCTAGAGGAAATTAAAAGCGATTTATAAGCCATGTTAAGAACATTAATTTTACTGTTATGTCTGCTTACAATTGCTGAACGTATGATTGGTTGTGTTATAAAAATGTATTGCGCCATTGTAGGTGGCATCAATACACGCTTTACTTTTTTTGGAAAATATTTCCGCTAAAGAGCTTAAATCATCTGTGGAACTCGTTATTTTGTTGCATAAATTGGAAACGTCTTTTTGTCTGTTAAAAAGAGGAAACTCTTATATTTTTTGGTTAATTTTGAATATATTTTCTTACGAACTTACGATTGATTTTGCACAATACCTGCGAATATCATTGAAATCATAGCAAACAAAGTCCACAAATCCAAAACATTATTATGATTAAAATTATCGCACAAGTTTAACTTTCTTTTGGCTTCAGCAGCACCATCTCCGGCCAACATGACTTCCAAATGGGCCGTAATATTTTTGATACGATCATAACATTTTTGCGAACCCAATTCTTGCAAAGCTTGACCCACGACTTCAAGATATTCGTTGAAATCAACTTTAGCCATTATTGGAGCACTTGATGCAAAGACACCATTTACCAAATCCGGATAGAGCTGGCTAAACCATAACGCCATGCTGGCAGCGTAAGAACAGCTAGAGATGATTACTTTAGATTTCTTTAAACGAGGATCGGTGTTAAGTTTAGTGCGTAATAAATGGGCCAAATCAGCTAAGGCCTGTCTAACGTACAAATACTGCATGTTTTCAACCGAAAGATCTCTAGAGATTAAAAGAGACAACAACAAAATTGTGTTTAAACATTTTTTAAGGTGATTATTAACAAGTAAGATAATCTTATATATCCTTCACCATAGTAATGTTAAATATTCCCTTACTATGTTATGTTTTCCAATTTCACAAAAATATACATTCGGTTTTTACTTTTATGATTTTCTACTTCATTAACACAAATATAATATAATGATTTTTTTCTAAAAATTTTATCGATAAGTTTTTTTAAAAATTATATCGAAATTTTTTTTTTAATTTTATCGAAAATTTTTTGTAAAAATTTTATCAAAAAATTTTTGTTAAAATTTTATCGTAAACTTTTTGAAAAAATTTTCGAAAATTTTTTGTTACAATATTATGGAAAATTTTTTGTTAAAATTTTATGGAAAATTTTTTGTTAAGATTTTATCGAAAATTTTTTGAAATATTTTATAAAACTATTTTTAGTATTGAATATTTGAAATTTTTATTAGTCGAACTATTTATTTTACATATAGATGAAATTTTAAATCAATCTTAAGTTCGTTTTATTCTATCTAAGAAAGAATAAATTGGAAAGAGTTTATTTACAGACACCAGCAGAGCGGAATGCACATTTTCTAGATAGCTACTTCCGTTATCAGCACTCTTCGTACCTATTTTTATTTTATTTTTTATTAAATATTTTTTTTTACATATTATAGAAAAATTTTTGTTAAAATTTTATCGAAAACTTTTTGTTAAAATTTTACCAAAAACTTTTTGTAAAAAATTTATTGAAAATTTTTATTAAAATTTTATCGAACATTTTTTGTTAAAATTTTATAGAAAATTTTTTTGTAAAAATTAAATCAAATTTTTTTTTGTAAAAATTAAATCAAATTTTTTTTTTGTAAAAATTTAATCAAAAATTTTTTTTGTAAATATTTAATCAAAAATTTTTTTGTAAATATTTAATCAAAATTTTATCGAAAATTTTTGGTAAAAATTTTATCTAAAATTTGTTGTAAAATTTTTATCGAAAATTATTTGTTAAAATTTTATCGAAAATTTTTTGTAAAAATTTAATCAAAAAATTTTATGTAAAAATTTAATCAAATATTTTTTTGTAAAAACTGAATCAAAAATTGTTTTGTAAAATTTTAATAAAAATTTTATCGAAAATTTTTGGTAAAAATTTTATCTAAAATTTGTATCCAAAATATGTAGTAAAATTTTTATCGAAAATATTTTGTTAAAATTTTATCGAAAATTTTTTGTAAAAATTTAATCAAAAGTTTTTCGTAAAATTTTTATAGATAATTTTTGTAAAAGTTTAAACAAAAACTTTTTTTGTAAAAATTTTATCGAAAATTTTTTGTAAAATTTTTCTCGAAAATTTTTTGTAAAATATTTCTCTTTGTAAAAATTGTATAGAAAATTTTTTGTAAAAATTGAATCGAAAATTTTTTGTTAAAATTGTATCGAAAATTTTTTGTAAAAATTGTATCGAAATTTTTTTGTAAAAATTGTATAGAAAATTTTTTGTAAAAATTGTATCGAAAATTTTTTGTAAAAATTGTATCGAAAATTTTTTTGTAAAAGTTTTATTGAAAATTTTTTGTAAAAGTTTTATCGAAAATTTTTTGTAAAAATTTTATCGAAAATTTTTTGTAAAAATTTTATCGAAAATTTTTTGTAAAAATTTTATCGAAAATTTTTTGTAAAAATTTTATCGAAAATTTTTTGTAAAAATTTTATCGAAAATGTTTATATCGAATCGTTGATATTAACCCAAACGCAGACGGACAGACTTCTCTTTATAAAAGGATTCAGAATATACGTATATACTTTATAGAGTCGAAAATGAATATTATAGAAATTACACACGCAACGACAAACTTAAATACATATGTTTCTATACCCTTTCCACCTATGGTGGGTGAATGGTATAAAAATCGATCTCGATTAAAACGGCGCTGTTATATCGAAATCCACTAAATCTAAAATTGTTTTTTCTTTTAAAACAACTTACGCCATAGGTTTGCTTTCACCATAATAACGATGTTCAGTTTGAAACAAAATACCATTATGTTCTTTTGCCAAATCTGGGATAATACCATGTTGTATTGTTTTAGCTTGAATAGCCCCTTCACCGCCCAAAAAAATGAATATAGGACCGCCATCTTTGAAATATTTATTATTTTCCATGTAACGCTAAACGATAAGCCAGAGCGATTTAATTTTTTTTTCCATTTCTTTTATAATTTTTAAAAATCTTACTTACCATTTGCCACGTTCTATTTAGTTCACTGAAATGATCCAGTTTTTGTGTTATCCATTTGATTTGCACATCAGCTGCTCTATTGTTAAAGATTGTTGAGGATGGCGATGGGCTTTGGTGCAAATCTTCCAAAGCCTTTGCAAAAGCTGGTACTTGCTCCGCCTGAGCTGTAGCGAAAATACAAAAGAGAACCACCACAACCATTGTAGGGAATTTCATTTCTTGAAATGTGTTCTCGTATTTGGGGTTTACAGTGTTTTATATTACTTTTCTGATTGATAAATCAATTCGATTTGATCGATAAGATATACTTTAGGTAATTAATTTTATAATATATATACATATTTATATATATATATATATATATATATATATATATATATATATATATATATATATATATAAAACACAAAAATTATCTATCAAAATATATTGATAAAATTTCTTGCCGAAATTCGAAGTTTTGATAATTTTTTAAAATATTTTTTTATCGTTACTTTTCCTCAGTCAGACGATCGATTAATGATAAACGTGATTAAAGTGGTTTTACACGACGTGTTTTAGTCATATGACTTGTCAGTTTGATAACCCATATGTAATTTCATGTGTTTGTCAAAGTAGGCATTTTACATACGGTTTATAATTTTTGCTTTTAAACGTACATACATGTGTAATTACATCTGACATAACCTATAATATATAATTTTTCCGCCACACAGTGTTGTATTAGGTGTGATCCCGTACTCAACATTGGGATCCCGCGGGATCCCAATTATATCGAAAACTGTTCCCGTACTGCAAGATTGGGTAAAAGAGAGTAATTTTGAGAGAGAGTATTCTTCTTCTTCATGCTCGAAACAGCCAAAACTTTTTGTTCGGGTTGAATGTGTAAATGCAAAACAATCAGCTGTTTGAAAGTAAACAACAGAAAATAAAAAAAAAATTTGTATGTTCGTATGCTCACAAAAGTGCACAAAATCTGTTATTTGAGAGTTTTATGATAAAAGATTAATAAATTTAACTTCTAAAATATGTTGGGAATTCCGAGTACATTTAAAATATTTTTTTTTTTTAGTTTTACTATATGCGAATGCACACAAAACATTTTGACACAATTAGCCAATTCACTATGTTTGCTAAATTCCTAAATCCTAAAGTGCTATTTAGGGTCAAATAGCACTACTGTGAACGACCTGTCGTATGTCAGCCATTGTGTATTTCAATAAACGTCATACGACTATACAGAAATTTCAAAAACAACAGAAAACATATAATAAAATCAATCATGCCAACTTTTTCAAACAAAAAACGCAGAAATATGAGTGTGGCATCACTGAATTCAATAGCACGATGAGAAAACATAGGTTTCAAAGTACTATTGTCATATAATATTTTTTAATGAGAAATACCAACAACATTTTTATGACAGTCATAAATATTTATGACAATAGGACAATAGAACACAATAGCAGACATAGTGAATTGGCTAAATGTTTTGGGATATAAAGTTGGTTTTTTGTGTTCCCGTACTTTCGGGCTGTTATGTCTCTAAGAGAGTTTATTTTTGTTTTTTCTCATTTTAAAGAACTTTTTCCAAAAAGTACGGGATCGCACCTATTGCCAACCACAGCTGATGCAAAGATGGAAACGTAAAGCTTTTGCACGCTTTTAGTGCTTTTGGTAGCACAAAAACCCTAAAATAGCAATATATCAAGTTGGCATAGAACACGTTCTAAATGGAAAATGTCATATGTATTGTACACATGGAAAATACACATGTTATGTTTGAAAGGGTTCACACGACGTGTTTCGAAATTACACATGAAAAAGTGACAAGTCATATGACAAATACACGTCGTGTAAAACCACTTTTAGGGATGAAACGATACGAATAAATACAAGAACATAGTATAGAGTATAGGTATAGCGTACTTTTTTCGACACCAAGTATTTTTGCGCTCAAAAACACTCGTTTTACGTTTACACATCTAATCATTTAAATAAATCAACTTCCTATGACTTTAAGGGCTGACCCACATTTGAAATTTTCATGATCTGGCAAACATTTTATTCATTCAATAATTTTAATTAAAAAAAAAAAAACAAAAATTGTTGCATATTTATTTGGATTTTGAAATATTAAACTTGCTGTTGTGTGCTTTTGTTGTTTTCTAGTCACACCCATGTTGTCTGAAGTCGACGAAGGATTGTTTAACCAGACTTAATGTTACAGCCAGTGCATAATTGGTTTATTATTGTTATAGCCGTCGTCTCATCAAGCAACTAAAATAATCGCAATCTGTACATCAATATAACCCAGCAAAGGTTTTCATTATAAATGAGTAAATTTAACTTTTTTTTTATATTTTTGACCAAGAGTAACTCGTTAGCAAGTATAATGACATAATGGGAAACATAATATCTGCTATTTATATATTACGAAACGCCATCACCAAACAACAGACGTCAAACCTGACATTAGATTTAAAAAGCTTAACATTTGAATTTTTATTTATTTATTTTTTTTTTTATTTCAAAAATTATCTTTATCATAGAAGGAATATAATCGTGAAAGAATGTTCGTAATGCTGACAAGAGTAGTTGTACTCCGTTTATAAAAACAAAGAATAAAGTTTTCGAGTGCAAAATAGGTACATACATATGCTAGATCAGATATTAGGCTTGAGTTCTTACCTTTATATCGGCGCACTGTGGCACATATTTTAAAAGAAGGCGTTCAAAAATTATTGAAGAAATGCCAAGCTCTAAAAGAATTTGCAGCGGCGAGGTTCCCAACTTTGAGACCACATAGCGCCGCTCCTGGCAAGTGGATGATGCCCCCCGTCATAACTTAAGCTGAGATATTTCTCTGTTATGCTCAAGCCAAATTTTGGATCAATCGGCCTAGCCCTGTCCAAATGTCTGAGCCATTTCCAAAATATTTTAATTCTACCCCACTGTGCAATGTTAATGGGATTTGGACTGTCTGTGTGAGCTTTAGACGTGGCCATCTATCTGCTATTCCTTAGAAGTTGTTAGTTTACCGTCCACGTCTTTTAAAGGGCTACCGCTATTTATGGTTGCTTTTGTTAATCTCCGTATTAAATATTATTTTCTGCAATAAAGCCCGATTGTAATCAAGATGTGATGTTTGGGTTGCTACAACAGATTAAAAGTCAGCGATGTAACCCCAGCTATTTAATTTTAATGTTTCGAATAGGTGATAGACAACTATCTACATAGACTACAATCGATCTTTTCATAGTCTATAATTTATTATCGACTAGCTATCCCTGGTGACCTTCGCTACACCCATCCACAAAAAAAACAATAAAAACTTGAAATAAAAATATGGTCAACTTATAACTGGAAAAAGTATGCTATTCTTACGACAAAAGTGTTTTAGTCTATATGCAAGGTACGCCGTCCACTGTTCCCATACAATCTGTTTTTTGCTGGAGGTACTACTCCCACTATCCTGATATTGCTAGACCAAGCCCATTAGTATGAGGGTTACTTGTGCAAAGTTTCAATGCTTTACCTATTGCAGATCTCCAGGTAGACTATAATAATTGTTCACTTTGTGTGGGAGGTACCACGCCCACTATTCCAATCCAGCCTGTGTTTTGCTAAACTGTGTATATTACTAAGGGGGTTACTGGCGAACAATTTCAAAGATCTACCTATTATGGTTCTCTAGCTACTTAAAAAGTGGGAGTAAAAGTGGGCGTGGTCAATTGTTCTTTACGTAAAAACCTAATTTTTCTTATGGTGAAGATTACAAAAAAAATGGCCAAATCGGTGCAGCCGTTCTTAAGTGATGTTAAAATTACTATCAGGATCGTGAATGTCTCATAACTAGCTTCAGAAGGTAGGGCAATGTTTTGCCAGAGAAAAATGATGCGCTGATTGCTTTATAACTGGAGTAGACCGCGTTAATTAGTGTTAAGAAACGTTGAACAAATTTTACAATGATGCTTCATAATGCGTCTAAAAATATTATTTTTTATTATATTATGATCATATTATATTATAATATGTTTACACTATAACATAACTATGATTACAGATTTAACAATGCTATTATTATATTTGACAACAATGTGTCCTAACAATATCAATATTATTATAAACTACTATGATGATTAAACTACAACCATACAATACAATCATAATATGTTCCTCTTAAATTATGGTTACCTCAACCATATTTTTTCCATACGTGCAGTAGTGTCTTTGATTTTTTAAGAGGTGTTTCCTTTAAGTAAACGTTTTCGATTGTAAATGCCTTGCAGCCTTTGTCGCTGCAATTCTTCATTAGTAGACAAGAGGGGAGAGGATTTAAAAGGGGTACACATATGCATCTACTCTTAAAATTTGTTTTGTCCTCTCATTCGTAGTTTTAATTTTGAAGTTTAAAATGTAAACAAATAAAATAAATATATCGTGCAATAAAAATTGCACTTATCACTCGGCACTTATTTATAACATGGTTTAAAATTATTTTGATCCTATATGCATTTTTAGACATATACGAGACACCCTAGTAAAATTTTAAGTTGCAAAACAAAAAATTATATTAAATTTTTCATGTTACAAGTTATTCCTTTTAAGCAACAACAACAACCAACTCTGTTGCTTTTTGGGATGAAGTTTGATGGAAACCATGATATGCTCATATACGAATGAAGTTTTCATCGTTATTGTTGTTGTTCTTGTTGTTAGTTTAGTTTATGACATTTTTGTTTAGCACCATCATCCGCATCATCACCATCCTTAACTATTGTCGTTTTGTCGTCATCGTCAAGTTTGTGTTGGTGTGTTGATGAGTATTTTACCTTAAGCGTTTGCATGATTTTTCCAAAAGTATATTTGGAGTTTCACTTTAAAATTTGTAACCCGTTAAGGTGTGTCTTCTTCCTTCTCTTATAAAAAATGTGAAAAATCTAAAAACACACAAACCAACATTTGTTTTGTGTGGTTGATTTTCTTGACTTTTTAATTTTTTTTGGTTTTTGTAAAAAAGCTTTTTAATTAAAAATGGAGGAAAGCGTACTAAATTCCTCACAATAACTGAATATTTGTATAGAGTCTCAATTTATTTTAATTGTCAGAAAATTCAAATCGACAATTACTAGAAGTTAAAGATCCGCTCTTTCTGTGAATTAATCACAATTTAACATATTTGGCTCAGATGACAGTGGCGGAAATTAAATACCGAGCTGAACAAAGTAATCTTTAGTGTAACAGTAAAGCAAGGCGGTGGGAGTATCATGGTTTGGAAATTTACCACGGCTGCGAGTTTCCCCCTGAGGGCTTATTGTCTTAATAATTTCTAACACCTTGACACCAATGCTTCTGGGGTATATGAAGGCACCAGACCTCGAATTTTACAGGGGCCTGAAAATAGAAGATAATAATTTTCTTGAACTATATTCTGACGTATGTGTCCTTAGACGTATGCATTACTATTTCCGATATATAACCTCAAGTATAAAAAATAAAATGTTCCCATAGTAGACGTGACATTAATTTATCATTTGAACACTAATAGACCGCCACGTAAATTTTACAAGTATGAAAATAAAATTAAAAATTAAAGGGTGTTTCCTTGGAAGAAATGATTTTGACGTATATGGTCTTACCTTTTGAACCGTAATAGGCAGAGTTTTTTAATTTACACAGAATATTAACCACTTCGTTTCACGACCATGTTCAACAAAATCACGTCTTTTATGGAGCACCCTTTAATTTTTGTGTTTATGTTATTAATACTTTTTTAATAAGAACACTCACGAAATTTCAGATATGTCTGTTATTTTTATCTAGTAGGCGGCTATTAGATGGTTAAACGCGGCATGTGAGCGCGTCCTGATACTATAATGCCAAGTTTGTCAAATAATCTTATACAAATATATGGAGGTACCCTTTTTTAATTTTTAAATTTATATAATTTTTTAAATTAAAGCAATCTGTGTGCTAAAATAAGAAAAAACAACTTAGTGCTATATTCGATCATTCCACCATAGTAATGTTTAATATTCCCTTACTCCGTTATGTTTCACAATTTTACAAAAATATACATTCGGTTTTACTTTTATGATTTTCAACTTTTTTATTACAAGATATAGAAATTTTTTTTTTTTTTTAATTTTATTGAAAAAGTTTTGTAAAATTTTTATGGAAATATTTTATAGAAACTTTTTTGAAAAAATTTTATGGAATTTTTTTTTTAAATTTTAACGATTGCTTTGGCAAAAATTTTATCGAAAAATTTTTTAAAAAATTATATCGGAAATTTTACTGAAAATTTTTTGTATAAATTTAATAAAAATATTTTGTAAAAAATTTATCGAAATTTTCTTGTAAAATTTTATAGAAATTTATTGTAAAAATTTCATCGAAATTCTTTTTGTACAATTTTGTCGAAATTTTGTTGTAAAATTTTATCAAAATGTTTTTTTTTAATTTTTATCGAAATATTTTGTAAAATTTTTATCGAAATTTTTTGTAAGAATTTTATCGAAATTTTTCTGTTAACATTTTATCGACAATTTGCTGTAAACATTTTATCAAACATTTTTTGTAAAAATTTTATGGAAAATGTTTTAAAAAAATTTTATCGTTAATTTTTTGTAAACAATTTATCAAAAATATATCGAAAATATTTTGTAAAAAATTTTAAAAAATTAAAAAAAAATTTTTGCAAAAAAATTTATAGAAAATTTTTTGGAAAAATTTTAACGAAATTTTTTTTTGAAAAATTTAATCACAATTTTGTAGTAAAAATTTTATCGAAATTTTTCTGTTAACATTTTATCGACAATTTTCTGTAAACATTTTATCAAACATTTTTTGTAAAAATTTTATGGAAATTTTTTTGTAAAAATTTTATGGAAATTTTTTTGTAAAAATTTTATGGAAATTTTTTGTAAAAATTTTATCAAAAATATATCGAAAATATTTTGTAAAAATTTAAAAAAAAATTATAGAAAATTTTTTGGAAAAATTTTAACGAAATTTTTTTGAAAAATTTAATCACAATTTTTTTGTAAAAATTTTATCGAAAATTTTTTGTAAAAATTTTGCGATAATTTTTTTAAAAATTTTGCGATAATTTTTTTAAATATTTTACAATTTTTTTTTATTTACAAATTTATTATAATTAAAATTATTACAAATCTAGCTAAAAGCACTAGCAACAATGGCTATCGACTTTACAAAAATTTTTGGTAAAATTTATATTAAAAATGTTTGTAAAAATTTTATCGAAAATTTTTTGCAAAATATTTAAAGAAAAATTTGATCGAAAGTTTTTTGTAAAAATTTTATGAAAAGTTTTTTGTAAAAATGTTATCGAAAATTTTTTGTAATAGCACTTTCCTGCAATCTATATACATTTGCATAGAATGGACGGGTAATATTGCTTCCCAATGTGCCTATTGACTGCTCCTAGTTCCCAGTGGTACCCTGTGGGTCTATCGGTTATCTCTATGTGTATTGTTTTCTCTAAAGGCCTTTAATACAAATCAAAGCAACCTTAAAACAAACAAAAATCGTCCCTTGCAGGGGTTATTGATCCCCCCATATCTGTATCTCCATGCGATCTATTGGTCGCCGTCTAATATTTATTTAACAAAAAAAAGCAAAAGACAATTATTACAACCAAAAAATTAAACATTTAGTTGGGCGTGGTTTTTTTGCTTAGAGCTTCGAATGGAATGGTCTGATGTTGCTGAATAACATTAGCGACATTTTGGACACTATACCTGGCTGGTGGGCTTATATGTTCTGGTGCCTTGGCAAAGTTGATTTCAACCCGAACACAGACGGACAGACTTATATTGCTAATTCAATTTCTCTATGTATAAGGATCCAGAATATATGTATATACTTTATGGGGTCGGAAATGAATATTGTAGAAATTACACTAGGAATGACAAACATATATACATAATGTTGGTGAAGGGTATAATAAAATCTGGTTCAGAAATAACGAAGCCTTAAAAGAAACGAACTGGAAGTCGGTTAAAAAAGTAGTATTTTTATATTATTTTTATTTTATTTTATTTTATTTTATTTTATTTATTTAAATTTTACTTGTTACAATCAATGAAGGTTTCTGTTGAACTACCACTTTAACTCTTTTAAATAACACCGTATATTTTTCTTAGTTCCTGCTAGTTTCGTCATTATGAATAGAGCATTCAACAGTAAGCCAGCCAGCCACTGTGTATTGAAAGATAATAATTGTCAAACGCGCAGTTGTCTGTTAAGGCAGAGAAAAAAAAAAAACAAAATTCTATTCTTAAGTTTTACTTTAAAATCACATTAACAAATAAAATCCATTTAACTGTTTTTGTATTCGAAAACTATGGAATTAAACGTGAAATATGATGAAATAAAAAACATTGTTGGAGGAAAAGATTCGCCAACAAAAAACGTTTTGTTCACAGTCCGCTTTCTTGCTAAGAGGGGAGTTACAGGCAGGGAAAAATATGAGCATCAACGACAACGACAACGATGTTTATTTTTTAGTTTTTTAATTGTTGGTCGACGACGTTATTTGCTGTCGTCGGTTGCCCCTTGGTGGGTTTCTGTACTGCTGCCAAGCTGTTGCTGCTGTTGCTGCTGAATTGTTGAGATGGTTGGATGTTTTAGCCAAGTTCTGGGTTTTTTTTTATTTTTATTAACAACATGCTTTTAACCTTGTTGTGCATGATGCATGTTAGATGATGCATTTTATAGTTAGAAATAGAATACAACAGCAGCAATAATAATATTTAAAAAACACAATCATGATTAAACAAATAAAAGCGAATCTACTTTAACTACCAGTTTATTATTGTTTACTTTTGATTGTTTTTCTATACAAATGTTCTGCCATCGGAGTTGAAATTATGTTACTTTTTGAACACTCGAAGAAAAATGTTCGTCAGCGGGGCACAAAACTAAACTATGGCTGTGAATAGGTTTTTTGTAGACTATTACTAGACTTATCTAGATATTGAAGACGCTGTCTAGATATTAGACACCATAAACAAACTATGTATAGGCTAGACTGTGTCTACACTATCTTTAGATTACGACTAAGGCTAAAAAATTACTACACTCGGTAAGACTATAACAAGACAGTTAATACACCTGCTTTGACTTTACTCAAAGTTAAGTCATGTCTTGACAATAATATGAATTTGCATTGAAACTGAAAATGACTGGATTATAAAAAAATTATGGCTGGACAATGACATCATTATGACAAGCATATGCCTACGCTCTCTCTTGACTATGACTACACTATAAAAATACTATTAATTTACTCTAACAAGACCATGTTTACACTATCTCTAAACTACAAATCTATACAGATCAGACTATATACGTAGACTGTGGTCATAGCTGTATGGTTACTAGATTATGACCCGAATATTATTAGACAAAGATTGGATAACCAATAATCTAAACTGCAATATGGCTAAACTATGAAATTTACATATATGCTCACACTACGGCAAGACGATGGCTACACGTTAACTGGAACATCTAACTTGACTATCAGTAAACCTGACTGAACTAAATATGTCCAGACTATAGGTATAATATCGTTATAACAAGACAATAATTAGCTTATCACTATACTATGGCTGTAGAATGCCTAAACTAGGACTTGGCATTATGACACGCGGCAAGACTATGGCAAGACTATCACTACAGCTTTACATAAAGTCAAGTCACAAACTTGGCTAGACTATGGACATTCATTACAAATGAACAATGATGAGTTGATTATGAAAGGTTTATGACTGGGCAATGACTAAATTATGACATGGATATGACTTGGCTCTGACTAGACGATGTCTATATTACGAAAATACTATTGCTTTAATCCTATTGTACTACACTGTCTTTAAACTATGATTTTATTACGATCATATTACGTATATATACTGTGCATGTGTCTATAAAATTACTACATTCTGACCAGCGTATTACCAGACAAAGATTGGACAAAATATTAAACTGGTCTGCAATATGGCTACACTGTGACATTTCTATGCCAATCTATCGCAAGACTACGGCTACACTTTTGCTGGTCTATGCCTATAACTAACCTGACTATAAGTAAACTTGACTGAACTAGCTTATGGCTAGACTACGGTTAGACTGTCTTTTTAACTAGACAATGATTAGCTTACGACTATACTGTGGCTGGAAAATGACTGAATTTTGACTTGACATTGAGATAATAAAATCTTTACACTCGGACTTCACTATAAAAGAGACAATATATACATCTGACTTTTCACAAAGTTAGGTCATAACTTGACTAGGCTTTATTAAAAATAAACACTGACTAATTTATGAAAAGAATATGGTTGGACTATGACTACAGTATGACAAGAACATGACTTTGCTCTAACTATACTGTGTCTACGCTATGAAAAGACTATAGGTTTACTTTGACTACACTACGACAAAAAACTATACCTGATTGAACTAGGAATAGACCTGACTTACTTAGATATAATGACTAGATTATGACAAGACGATGACATAAGTATTGCCGGACTATGACTGCGTTGTCACAAGACTATTGATACACTCAAATAGCAAGACTATGATTGCTATGACTACACTATGCTAAGAGTGAGAATACACCTGACTTGACTAAGGGCAGGCTATGAGTAGACTATCATTGCGATTGAATAGTAACCAGGTTATGAGTGATTATGATAATAAAAATTCTACATGTCCGAACTCTGACAAGCCTATGACTACTCTCTGACAAGACTATGACTGAACAATGGTAAGAGTAAATTTAATTATAAGCAGACCTGACTTACTTAGTCAATGAACAGACTATGATTAGAACGCTATAATGACTAGGAAATTACTAGGTTATGATGATGATGACATGACTAGGATTGGACGATGACATGACTACACTAAGGCTATTGTTTAGGCCATTCTTGCGATTAGGTTTTGAGTAGTTTATGATTACACAATAACTACATTATGACAATATAACGACAATACTATGACCGCAGTCTAACAAGACTTTGATTACACTTTGATAAGACATGAACGCTTGATTTGGCTATGAGCGGATCTTACTTATTTAGACTATATATTCATAGTGATTAGACCGTAAATCTGACTACACAATATCTACATTATATATGGAGCATTAATTCACTATGACTAGCCTATGAGCAGAACTAACTTGACTATGATTACACTGCGAGTTTGTCTCGTTTATGACAAAGCTATGGCTGGAGTATGACCAGACTGTCATTACATTGCAACTAAATGATAACTAAATAGTGCCTTAGCCTTGTCATAGTGAAAAGAGAATGTGACTGAATTACAACTATAGACTAGAATCAGACTTAGGACGGGCTATGATTATTACTAAGAATATCTGGAATATTACGTGACTATGGGTGCGCTAGGATAAGATTATGATACGACCGGTCTATATGACATATATCGGTCTATTTATTACTCAATTGTTTTCATATCCACCCCAATCACGAATAATTATTCCCCTGAAAAAACTCCCAAATTTTTCTATCGTGAATAATTCCAATAACAATTTACTTGTATTTTACGGAAGAAATCATTCACGATAAAAAAATTTGGGAGTTTTTCCATGGGAATAATTATTCGTGGGGTGATCATTCATGTTCCTCACTTCCTACCTTCTTGTTAAGCCTTGTTAGGAATAGGACTGCAGGTAATATGATTTAAAAAAATATTTAAACCAATTATTTTTTTGAGTGTACTGCACATGACAGCCGTTTGAAGTGTTAAACTATTCATTCTTTACTTTTATTTGTTATTTATGTATTTAAGTGTGTTGCCTGCTGCTTATGTATTAGTGTATTTGTATGTAAATTGCATTTAAATTAAAATCTAATGTTTTTCAATATAGTGAATGTAAAGTTAGATTTAAATGTATAAAAGACCCTGACATACGTTAGATGTTTTATTTTTTATTTTTTTGCGGCCTTCTATAATTGTAGAGATGAGTTCGCCGCTTTAGAACAGTTACAAATGTTCACAGTTGTTGTTTATGGAAACTACGTACTCTAAGGCCTTGTTTTACAGGGCTTTATTTTAATCAAAATTTTTAAATAATTTTCTTAAAAATCTTTAAAACGATTCACTTTGAAGTGACAAAAGCTAACAGAGCTTTGTGTCGAAACTGACTCGACAATAACATTTTTTGAGTCTAAAAATGTACCCCAAGTTTATTGGCTTTGAATATCTCCTATTTATTGGTGTATATTTTCGGCTACAGAATGGACGATAAGCGCAAATTTAAAATAATAATAATAATAAAATATTTTTTGATATAAAATGTATAAAGAACTTAATAAACGAATCCTCGGCATTATTATTGCCGAACAAAGTTAGGCGTTATCACCTAGCTTCAACAAGATACTACACAAAAATTATTAACACCATTTTAAGAGGCCCACTGATTTTCCGAAGTTTTCGAGGCTTATAAATAAAAATTGGTCACCAATTTCGCCAAACTGAATATAGGATTTAACTACCTTTTAATAGTAGAATCGAACCTATATTGTCAAGTTCGTGTATTTTTCAAAAAGTTTGTACTGTATAATTAAAGGGTTGTAACGTGGTTTTGTCGTAGGCTGAGGTAGCTTAGTCTCGTCCAGGGTCTACTTACGGATCTACAAACCTTAAGTAATATAAACGATTATTTTTTCCTTCTTGGGCTTAATTAATCTGTTTTCCTTTATTTACTATAATAATTAATTAGAATACGAATACAAAATTACGATAACTGATGCACGCCAACCCGACTGGTTCGTTAAATAGCTGGTTCGGGTGTGTTGGATGGATACGCAGGATCGGGAGATAACTAGTTCGCAGGTTTGGATGATAACTAGTTCGCAGGTTTGGATGGTACGTTACGCAGTTCGGGATACAACTAGTTAGCAGGTTCGGGTGATACTAGTACGGGTTACTGGTACCACACGTATATTCGGGATACAACTAGTTCGCAGGTTCGGGTGGTACTAGTTCGGGTTACTGCTTCGATACGCAGGTTCGGGTGATACTAGTTCGGGTTACTTAATCTAGGTTCGTAAATACGTACAATGGTTCTTATTTTTAACTTTCTACGATAATACATAGTTTGCTTACACTAGGGAACAGTCAGCCGAAGCCGCTGTGGGAACAGTCAGTCTGAAGACCGCTGTGTACTAAATGTATCACACCTGACCGAAGTCAGATGTATCTCAAAAATCAACTGGCTTATCTGGATAAACCAGTCGGCTCTTCTTCTATTATACGAGTGTAACGTATAATATCCGAGACTTTTAGATGTTACAAGTGCCCGTCCTGTGGGGGGTTGCAACATGCCGGTTGACTGCCAACCTTTAACACTTATACTTATTGTAAAATATACTAAATGTTATTACACTGCATGTTGGTAACAATAAAAATAGTATCATAATAAAAACAATATTATATGTACGTGTGGATAATTAGGTTTAATTGCCACGTTACAGGGTGTCCCCTTAGATTATTCGATTTTGACATATCGGCCGCTATCTCACGCATACATTTTTTAATATTGACTTCGTCAACCGTTGCCGTCTTGTCTCTATGGACATGAGGCTTAATATAGCCCCCAGAAAAATAGTTTAAAGGCGTTAAATCGCACGCTCCAGTCGGCCAATTCGCCGGTCCCAAATGTGAAATAAACTATATCTCCAACATATCGGCCAGTTTCTCATGAATAAATTATTCAATATTGGCTTTCAGTGCGTCAACCGTCTTATAGACATGAAACTTAACATAGTCCTACAGAAAAATAGCATGATCTCGATGGCCAATTGATTGGGCCTAAATGTTTAATACACTATTAAGCGAGCTCGCCTCTCAATTGGGACATTATTTTTAGTCTGCTGTGTGGCCTGTGGCACTGTCTTGTTGAAACCACATATCAGCCAAGTCCAGCTTGTAATCATAGCACGCTCTCTCTCACCGATAATTAACGAATTGATACTTCACGGTCACGGTCACAACACTGGCGGATACAGCTGCGATATTTTCCTTTTAATAATGGTGATCCTCCAATGAAAAATTTTAGTTTTTCCAGTAAAAAATATGAGTTAGAAATGGTGCTCCACCACTGTACGACTTATTGAATAAAAATTTCTAGGTTATACAACGCAGTACAGCTATTTGAGGAAGCCAATCAGCCAGTGAGAGAGTGTGACACAAACTATTCCAAGGCCGAGAATGAAGGACTGCCTGATTGACATTATGAAATAACAACAGGGTGTGATATCCTTAGCTTCTTTCAAAATCTGCAGCGCGACCTACATCTTCGTATAGGCAGTGAAAATCCAAATTCAGCTAGTTAAAATATAAATGAGTTTAATTGTGCTCCTCCAGTGAAATTTGAGTTTAGTGGTTCTCCTCCACTGAAAATTTGAGTTTAATGGTTCTTTTCCAGTGAAAAATTGAGTTTTAAAAATTGTGCTCCACCAATGTACGACTTATTGAATAAAAATTTCTAGGTTATACACGATAACTAAAACGATTAGACGTGACTTATTAAAGCAACCACCAATAACAGTACCGCAGTATTGCAATTAGAGGAAGTCAATCAACCAGTGTGAGCATGAAACGCAAACCATTTACAGGTAGAGCAACAAGGGCGATAACTACAATGACGCGGGAACGTTGTACCACAACCCAGAACTACATTACGACTGAACAGTAACTGTTTATACGAAAACAGCTGAGCTGCCAAAAACAGTGTTGCCAAAAAGAAAGTTGCTATAAAATGCAGTTACATTTTTTTTTTTGCTCCCAGAGAATAACTACTTTTGTCTCTTACGTGTTTTCACCGCTTATTAAGTAACAAATTTTTAGAAAGTATGCTAGGAACACAATTGGGACGAACGACGAGCGATTTTTGGCCGTGAATATTCGTGGCTGTTTTTTTAAAAAACACATCATCACATTACACAATACAGCGTTGCATTTTTATGCCCGCAGCTATTAAAGACATTAAAATTACATACATGTAATACTGGGTGCTTACGTATTAGAATGAGTTGTATTTATAATTTTTTTTTTTTCATTTTATTGCATTGCACGAGTATGGGTTTTTTTAAGAGGATGCTGATGGAATTATTTATTGTTTCAATTTCATTAATCACCTGCTATTTAAATCATTACGACCATAAAATTACAAAAACACTAACACAACCACTACAATTCTTTGTGATTATTTGCTTTTAAAATACAATTATGTTTTTTTTTTTTGTAATTTTAATTTTAGTTTGTAATTATTTTAAATAATGCGCTTATCTATTCATTAGTCAGAGGGAGTTTGTTGCCAACAAAAAGTGGAAACAATACACTTGAACAATATGCAACTAAAAGTTAATTACCATAAAGGTGACAGACAACATCATCATAGTAATTTGTCACTTTAATGAATAATCATTTGACACCAAAACAAAAAAAAAATGTTTAAACAAAATTTCACATTACGACAAGTTCCTCTTTAAATAATAATTGTCTACATATTTTAATTTCATGGACAGAACTTTGTTAACACCCACGATAGATAATGAGGTCAATTAGTGTTGAATAATGCTTAAATCCATTCGAAAGCATGCGTGGAAATGGTTGATAATTAAAGGGTGATTTTTCAGCTACTATCCTTTTGGCAACACTGTTTGAGCTCAGCTGTTTTCGTATATTATGTTACTGTTAAACATGTCTATAATTTCAACATGAATGGACTTAAAAACGAGCAACGCTTGCACAGTCGTAAACAAGGCGAATTCATACCAGGTGGAGTCGATAGCCCAGCTGATTGTTTTTTGCTCTCGTTTTTTGCTAATGTCTTGTCAAAAAATACATTGTTTCATATCTGCTAATCTAATGTCAAAGTTGTTGTTTTGTTGTAGTTGTTGTGCTACTGCTCACACCTGGTATGAATTCGCCTTGGTCGTAAAGTAGCTTTTGGGTCGTGCGACAACGTCGTTGTAGTATATCCTTAAAGTCAATCCGGCCGTCCTTGTTGCTGGGCCTTAAAGTGGTTTGCGTGGCAATCTCTTACTGGCAGATTGGCTTCTTGGAATTGCTGTACTGCGGTGCTGTTATTAGTGGTTGCTTTTATCAGTCACGTGTAATCGTTTTGGTTATCGTTCATAACCTAGAAATTTTAATTCAGTATGTCGGACATTGGTGGTGCACCATTAAACTCACATTTTCATTGGAGGAGAAACAATAAACTCAAATTGTACTGGTGGAGTACCATTAAACTCATTTCAATTATACCAAGCTGAATTTGGAGTCTTGCTTCCTACACGAAGGTAAAGGTTGCGCTGCAGATTTTGAAGGAAGCTAAGGATATCACACCTTGAAGCTTTGGTTTTATACCTCTGCCATTACCCAAATTTTTTTTATTGAGAAGACAAAAAAAAACAAAAACAAGGCTTGCAGATTATTAAATTTTATTATAAAAATTCTTGTTCGGTTAAAAAGGTACGTCGTGGACTTCTTCCATTTTATGGTTAGTTTGGGCGTCCATTATCTTGAATGAGTGGTTACGTGAACAAGCAAATTTGACGATGTACTTGTTGTGAAGAGCAGCCAGAAACATTGCAAGAACTGTCATGAATCACAAAAAGGGCACTATTTGGTGTATATTATGGGACGGTGGGATTATTGGACCATATTTTTTTAAAGACCGTGAAGGCAGGAACATTTCTGTGAATGGTGAGCGCTTCCGTGCGATGATTACAAATTTTTTTCTTAAAATGGAAGAGCTGGGCTTGGCTGACATGGGGTTTCAACAAGATGGTGCCACATGCCTCGCTGCATGCCAAACAATGGCCCAATTGATAGGCGAGTTCGGTAAATAGTTTATTTCACTTTTGGGGCCGGTTAATTCTCCGCCTGGATCGTGTGATTTAGACTTTAGATTTTTTGTTAGGCTATGTTAACGTAAATTCAACGGACCGCCCGCACAAGGCGAGTTCACTCGGAGGGCATTAAGGCTCATATTGATACCCCGACGACCATCTACCCCCACTATTCCCATTAGAACTCCAGAACTTCCAGTTTACAAACTCCATCTTGAGCCTCTCGCAAAACATAGTAAGCTACTCAGTGACGCATCCCGGAGACAGTCCAGGTCCTGAAAGAATCTTTTGATCAAAAATTTTTGCCTGCGTTCTTTAAACACCGGGTGGTCGCAGAGAAGGTGTTGAACTGATTTTTACTCCTCCTCATCCATACAGCTTCTGTAGCTCTCATCACGGGAGATTCCCAAACGGTTTGACATATGTCTAATAATAATACAGTGCCCCGTTATGATGCCTACAAGAAGCGATATTGAATTTTTCTCGACGGCCAGTAGTGCCTTCATCCGTTTCTTTTCGGTTGAGGGCTTAAGGACTTGAGTATTTTAGACAATCTGCAAGTGGTTAGAGTGTGGGGGCTATTGTATGGCTTATGTTTGCTTGTCCCTATAACAAGCCCAGAACGGTGTGGCAGCTTATATTGAAGAATTTATGTGTGAGATACCGGGCGATATGTTGGCGTGAGTATGGCGTGAGTATGACCCAACGTATGAATCATTTGAGGCGTAGACGCGTTCAAAATTTTTAGGAAATCATCTTTAAACATTGAATTATTAATGTTACCGAGTTTAGTAAAGATTTAATATATTTCTGTAATTTTTATGTTTTTTTAATCACATCTGTAAAAAAATCACCCGTTTACTTTAAATGTTATTAGTTGTATTAATTTGTTCCGCCGTTTCTCTAAAGATGACTTAAGAGGCAATAAGTTATCAAAATAAAGTGATCATAGATGTTCTCAAAATGGTCAAATTGCTTCCGCTTTTGAAAGGTGTTCGCTATTTGGGGTTTAGCATTCGATAGCTATGTGTTTTACTTTTAATTTTAGCCAGTTGTTGCTTTTACTAAAATAATAGTAGCTTTTTAAACACTGGGTAAAAGGCATACAACTTCTAAGCTGGAGCTTAGATTTAGAGAAGATATTAGGGGCTCTGGAAAATGAAAATTGATTGAAAAAATTGCGATTTTTCACGAAAAGTTTTATTCAATTTGATCTAAAACCAAATTTTCTTTAAAGCAAAACCCATTTAAATATGTAAGAGCAATTCCACTGCATAAAAGTCGTCTGCAAGGCTGCAACTAATTGCAAATAAGCATATAATTAACATCCACGTACATAAATATTAAAAATCAATAAACATTTACTAACAGCAGCGATAGTGTAACAACAACAAAATGCAGATTGACTCCCTGCCCCATGAGCATTTGTTGCGTTTTTGCCAAAATTTTTCTTCACAAAAATTTTGAATGTTTTGGTGGTTGGTGGCTGGTGGCTGTTTCTTGCAACCGAAAAGATCATTTGAAGTTGTTGATGACAGATGATTAAGATTGTTTTTTCGTTGGCTTTTTCCTTTTTTGAAACAGCTTTAAAAGCAAATCTGAATAAATTAATGACATGCTTGACGCTGCCTGCACTCGAGTGAATATGAATTTTTGAATCATGTTTCAGTTATAGGATTTTTATTTTAACTGCATCGTACTGATCAGACAACACAGTCACAGTTGGTAAAATTGCAACAACACCAAATAAAATGAACAATCATAATTTTTAAAAGTTACAGGTACTAATTATTCTAAGAAGTACGAGGGTGTTTCAGTATGTAAGAGATTTTTCTGCAAATTGTTTCAGAACACGGCAATGTTTTATTTACTTACTTTTCGACCCCCTTCCGTCCTCTATGATTATAGGCGACCGAAATGTAATATAAGGCAACCTTACTTTCATTGAGTTTCTTGCTACAACCAGCCTTTAATCTTGACTTAAACGATTTCAGACTGCCGACTGGTAACTGTCGGCCTTCTTGGTCATCACGCAGCCTCTAGTATTTGCTAGCATTTTTCCGAGGCTCAGGTTCCCCATGGCATCCACTTTTAACAAGCTTGTACCAGTGGTTCTAAGTCTTATGCTCGCTAGTGCCGGACATTCACACACACTGTGCGCTGCCGTTTCAGCCGCAGCCCATTCTGCAAGTATCATCTTCTTCGATTTTCATCTTGGCTAGATGATACATACAGTTTCAATAACCGTTCACCAACGCATTAATCCTGCTTAAGGTTCTTTTATTATATCTGAGCACCTTACTGGAATTTCTGCCCATGTGCTCTTTGAGCACCATCCGAGCCTGCCTACACGTAGTGGCCTCCCTCTACCTTTTTAGGTTAGACGACGTTAATGGCACATATGCAGAAGCGTTTTAGAAAATAAAATTAAATGAGGAATAACCTCCTTCACTCAGTGCAATTGGGACAGATACTTTGGAAATCACCGCTTAAATCTACGAGTTAAAATGCTCAGTGTTAAAAATTGTTTTTAATCATTTCATGCTAAAAAGCTATCGTCAAAATGAGTGATATATATGGTCACAATCCAGTATAAATAAACGCAATTGTGAGACTGATTCATTAGTAGACTGAATCAAACACCTCAAATTGTGACGATGCTAGTCATACAATAGAGTGGGGTACCGTTCTGTCACCAACGAGCATCTTTGTCCTCTTCTCGAAAGGGCCGAATAGCTCCAAAACAGATTTTTAACCTCCGACTCATACATTCGTGATTCCATTCCATGGTTGTCATCTACACAACCAAGATAATAGCTTTGGAAACTATGAGATAGTCTAACAATGACCACAAAAAAAGAGACATAACTCTCGGTCTCTCAAACAGTGAAAAAGCTAATCTCTGAGATAATCTGCATTAAAATGAAGTGTATCAAAAATCTACTCCGGAACTGGGAGTGTCGTAAAAACATTTAATGATTGTCAATCTTATCCCACAGAAGTGGGATAATCCTCGTGAGGTCAGTCAACGCCTTAAAAGCGTAACCTTATTTCAGTCTAAATTCACACATTCACTTCCTAAAAGTATATCAGTAACTATGGTCCTTCAATATTTCGACTCTGAGAATAGAAAATGAACCAAGGGACTGTTAATTGGGGACAATAATGCAAATTTCATTTAGGAGAATACAAATACTTCAATCAGATTTAAACGAAGTACAGGATACAGTCTTTTAAATGTCATTTGACTGAAAATCAAGATACATGATATTTTGATCTGCTGTGCTTGCTATAGGCTGGAAAGCCAGCGCCGGTTAAGTGTAAAATTCCAGGGGGGTTACTGCGTATTTCGATTCGAAAGAGAAATCATTCGAATTTGTATGTCTTTTACATTGTGTTTCCAAAAATTTTTCTTTCGAATCGAAATACGGAGTAACCCCCCCAGTACCACAGGCAGATATATACTGAATATGAATGCCATGTTGAACCACAGCATAAGGGCTAGGTTAATAAGGAACGGAGGTCAGCCAGCTAAATATAAAAGCTGGACTTTTATATTCATTCTAGAGAAATGAAGTGGATTCAAAGGTAGTGAGTGGTCTGCTTTAATATCCCCCAGGACTATTATAATATTGACTCAAAGTTAAGAGGCATTTGGTTGGAGTAGCGGTTAAAGTGCTTGCCCACAAAACCATGCACTACAGATTCTATATCTAACAGAGATGGACAAACTTTCACTATGGTTTTTACGAGTTATAAGAATTAAGCAGCTTCAACCGCCCCTGCAGAAGCCCGCCTCTGGAAAAATAGAGGATAATATCATGGCAAAAGGTCATGCAGCCGGCTAGCCCCTGAGAAAAAGGTAAAAACCAAAGCTTAGCAAGGTTTCCCACCACTACACCAAACACACAGTGGGCGTTGTATTTAGACAACGACAGATGGCAGCCCCATTATCGTAGGAACTGCTACAGCAAACCAATCATCTACTTAGCTGGTACAACAACCCATTAACGAAACTGATACTAGGCAAAAATAAAAATAGACTGAATCTGACGACAACAACCTCTGCAAGAAGCGAAAACAACTGCGATGATTCGTGTAAGATGGAGATAGAGAGTAAAGCTATATGCTCTCAAGGGGGGTAATGGCAGAAAAGACACATTTGGCTATGCTTCAAATCGCAGATGGACGAATTTGTGGGGAGAAACATTCATTACTGTCGCACCACACAATCACGATTATTTATAAGTTTTTGTCAAATATTCTGAAAACATCGGTCCACTTATCTGTTTTATATATCGCGTGATCCATTTCGAGGTTTCCTGCTTTTTTAAAGAAAAAAACATAGAAAATTCAAATCGAATGGAAAATCTTTATTAACATTTGAAAGAACATTCTTTGACATTGCTCCACTTACCTGTTTTAAATATCGCGTGATCCATTTCAAGGTTCCCTACTTTTTTAAAGAGAGAAACACAGAAACTTCAAATCGAATGGAGAATGTTTATTACCATCTGAAAGAATATTCTTTGCCATTCATTTTTTGAAGATTTTGTCTATCAAATGTTGGCCGTTGCTACGTCGCAGATGGGATGGACCATTCCAATTTTCGATGACTCGTTCGAGCATTTTGACTGGTAAGTGGCGAATAACACACGTGATGTTTTCCTCCAAGGCCTGAATCGAAGCGGGTTTGTCCGCATAAACTTTAGACTTTACATATCCCCATAGGAAAAAGTCTAACGGTGTGATATCACACGATCTTGATGGCCAATCGATCGGCCCAAAACGTGAAATTTTATTTTTTTTGGAAATTTTTTGTTGTTCTATTTTAAACAAATATGTATATTGGAAAAAAATAATAAATTAAGTGAAATTTAATTTAAAATTAATTAAAACCTTTAATTGGTGCAAACAATTTTTTCTGTGTATGCTCTCGACTGACGAAGTAATAATTTTGCCGGTACATATATGTATGATGAAAGTTTAGTTTCGATAGCCTTCAACTCCTAAACTTAGCGTTAGATGGCATGGTTGAAAAGTTGCTACTTGATGTGTCGTTATGCGTAACAAGCGCGTTGGTAGACTCATTGCAACACAGCAGGCACTGACGAAAACCTCTTCCACATCAGTCCAGATCCCCGTTGCAAATGGTTCGATGATTTTGGGAAATTATTTTTACAAAGGTCTTGCATTTAGAAAAAAAAAATTTATTATTCCTAAGTAACGGATAGCATGAACCTTCCAATTCAGTTCAATTTAATTAGAATCCAATGATGCATAAATTTGTATAAACAGTCGTTTTTTTTTTTGTTTTTTGTTAGGTGACGAAATCATAAGACAAAAATAAAAACCTCGAAGAATAAAATTCAGTTGTTTTATAGGTATAAGATCTTTAGCTAAGATCATCAACACGCTTCTTAAATAAAAACAAAAACATTTTTCCACTACCAACTCTCCACAGTGATCGCATGGTACGCATGACTAAATTTATAACGATCCCTTTTCAATTGTACGATGGCAACCTGCGCCAATGTTGTTGCTGTCATTGTCACTGTTAATATCGTTTATCTTTAGCGCAGTTGTTTTTTCTTTCGTATACAAATCTCGTAAACAAATAAAGAGGATAAAAACCTTTCCTTCATTTAATATTTTTGTTGGATTTAAGTCTAGACCTTTTTCCTACTTAAGTTTTGATTCCCCCTGTTTTTTGTTTCCAAAGTCTTTGTTGCAAAAGATCTGCTGCTGTTAGTTGTTGTGTCCAGCGGGTGTTGACTCGGCTGGTGCATTATTGATCATCATACTCATTATCTTCGATAGCTCGCTGTATTCTATCCCTTTCAATACCAAACGATCATACACTCTATCCAGCCAAAACATGGATATTCATTAATAATATTCTTTGTTTAAGTCGAAAGAATCCTTTATATTGTGCGTGTGTGTGTGTGTGTGTGTGTGTGTGTGTGTGTGTGTGTGTGTGAGTGACGGTTTCTTTAAGGTCTGTGCTGATCTTTGCTGATCGCTCAACCTGCAACTGGTAGATATTTTACTTGTATTGATTTTTGCGTGTTTATATAGATTTTTTACTTGTGGATTTTTTTGATTTTTCTTTTTTTTGAATTGTGTTTATTCTGTTTTAATTAGTTTCAGTTGGTTCTCATGTGATTTATGTATTGGAAATCGTTTTATAAATATTTATTTTGGTTTGGGTCGTTGTTAATGAAAACTAATTGCAATGATTAAAATTTTAATTATGCAGGCAGGAGATTTAATGAGCAAAACTAGACAAATATTTAAAGTAACAGAGCAATAAACTCCACATACATGACATTCTTTCCCTTCCCTTCCTTTTCCTTTTCTTTTTTTTATTAAATATTATTTTTAGCCCAAAAAAAAGCAGGCTTTCTCTATATCGTTGTTTTAAAATTTTATACAATTTAATTTTTTTGATTGATGACAACTGCCAAATAAAGCCATAAGGGGGTTTCTTAATATATTTAGCCAGCATTAATTTAATAAGAAAAATGAAAAAATTCACATACCCAACCAACACAACACATGTGACTCCGGCAATAATGGTCAAAATGTCACATTTAAGTTTAAACCATGTTAAAACAAAGAAATCATAACAAGTTTATGTTCGTTTATTGAATTGAATTACAAATGAAGATTACCAAAAAAAAAAAAACAAAAAAAAAAAATAAAAAAAATAATAATATTAAATTTAACAATGTCTCTCTGTTTTTGCTTATAATCCAATCACAATTGCACAGTGGTCTTCAAATTTAAAGATTGCAAAAGATTAAAACATAATTAGAAATTACTTCATTAATTTTCGATAATAAAATAAAAACATGGTTGAGGTAATCATAATTGATAAACCATATTATGATTAAAATAATAATAATAATAATAATAATAATAATAATAATAATAATAATAATAATAATAATAACATTTTTAATGTTAGAACTATATTATTGTTTAACTTAAAAATAACATTGTAAAATAAAAATCCAGCTATGCCCGGTGTGGTTTACAACACCGGTTGAGTTTTTATATAATTTTTCACTTTGTATGGAAGGCACCTCGCCCACTATCCCAATCCAGTCTGTATTTTGCATATTACTCTGTGGGTTACTTGTGCAAAGATTCAAGACTCTACCTATTGTAGTTCTTTAGGTGGACGAATATAATTGTTCACGCCCATTATAAGTTGTTCATCGCAGCCATATATTGTTACAGATGGTTCTTGTGATCATTAAATAGAACAAGCAAACAAATGAGATTTTATTATCAATGTAGA
Organism: Phasia obesa; assembly: GCA_949628195.1. Classification (NCBI taxonomy): domain Eukaryota; kingdom Metazoa; phylum Arthropoda; class Insecta; order Diptera; family Tachinidae; genus Phasia; species Phasia obesa. The sequence goes on along the minus strand of OX451215.1, from coordinate 207,848,701 downwards.
GGGATATTAAAGCAGACCACTAACTTTATGTGCCCTTTTTCAACCCTCTTTTGGTCCTCAACCCTTTACAGAAGCCGATTTGTAATCTACGACCACCGTACATGCGTTAAATCTTGTGCAAGCCTTTATTCTAGACTGTGGTAATTACAGATTGTCGACCTTCTTCCTCATTACGGAGACTTTTATAATTGCTAGCATTTGTCTAAGGCTTATATCCCCTATGGCATCCACCTTTAACATATATCCCGCTCGTGGTTCTAAGTCTTATGCTAGACCATGCTGAACTCTTTCACAATATTTTTTTATAAAAGACAATATTACCTGCAAAGCTTGTCTGCAGTAAACACCCAGAGTTTTTAGCGATTATCGAACCCACAAACCCCACACTGATGGATGAGATCGCCATTCCATCAGTCTATCGAGTCTCCCAGCCTCTTTCACGACAGTTAGCTAAAATCCAGCTTAAGGTACTTTTAGTATATCCAATCATCTTTCTGGACTTCGTACCTTTTGAGAGGCATTCGTATCTGTCGCGTGCGTCCAATAAAAATTGAAGTTCCTCCAGAGACTGACCTCTTGACCTGTTGCGAGGCTTCCTTCTCCATGGCTCTAGGATGCTCACGGACCAGTTTAATTTTACCTAAAGGCAGAATTATAAAATTTAAGGTAAGTCGATAAAAAAAGTGGAAGTGGACAGGCATCCGGAGTTCGCTAGCCAGGCTTCTAGCAGAGACAATATCTTACTAGAACTCTTACCGGCCACCACAACGAGGAGTTGTAAGTTGAAGTAATAGCAGTGTACTCGATTACGACAAGTCATACCCCACGGCCAAAGCAGTGAAATAAAATATTTCCAGGCTCGAGTTCGTATTATAACCAATTCTCAGAAAGGAGAGAAAATAATTTTTTTTCAAATTTGGTTATAAATTTTATTTTTAGAACTTCTTCAGCATCGTTTGTATTTTCTATAGAAAAGGGATCCATCCGATATCTCACCTACAATAATATACTACTTATTGGTAGGTAAGTCTCTTGGGCAAGTAACGTGGCGGCTTCCACTTGTAAGGTTAAAGTGGCTGGTAGCTTTGCCGAAAACCTGAATGGCTAGTTAGTGGTTAAACAGACCTAGTCGTTAACAGCTCCCCAATTCCACATTGGAACAGCATACGCCAGGGATGCGTGGTCAAGAGGGTGCTTGGCCTTTAGTATGCGAATTCTGGATAGCGGTCGACCTCCAGTTTCAATGTGGACTTAACCACTCTTAAAGAGCTCTGTGTGGGTGGACATCGTTTTCTCCAATAATGGACTAGGGAAGAATTCATAAGGGATGGACAGGAACGCCTCGCAAGGGGTGACCAGGTTAATCTCTAAAGGTTCACTTATGGCGTTGAACCGAAATAGTTCGATAGGGATGAACAAGAAAGCCTCGTTAGAGGTGGTGAGGTTAATCCCTTTTAGAACTCCGGTTGCCACTAGCCAAGGGAGAATATCAAAGGAGAATGACAAAGAAACCTCACAAGGGATGGACTGGTCAGTATATAAAGATACTCCTGCGGCTATGGAGGTAAATGTGTGTGAATTGGACGCACCTGACCATGTAGACTTAGGTAAATCCTTTTAGGAAGTAGGCACCTCAAAACATTCCTTCAACGTCGTGTCGGAGTCTCTACAGCTCATGCCTAAAAGTGAGAGGAAGAAGCAGAAGAGGAGATGGTGAAAGGAAAGAGGATGAGACGTTGTGTGTGAATGTCCAGCACTCTGGCTAGCATAAGACTCAGGACCAATGGTAGAAGTCTGTTAAATGTGGATGCCATGGGAGACCTGAGCCTTTAACAAATGCTAGCAATTATTATAGACAGCGAGATGAGAAAGAAGGCCGACAGTTATCAGCCGGCAGTCTGAAATCACATAAGTCAAGATTAAAGGCTGGTTGTAAAACGTGATTCAATGAAAGTAGGTTGCCGTAAATTACATTTCGGTTGCCTGTAATCATTGAGGATGGAAGGGGGTCGAAAAGGGACCCATTATTTAAGTGGTCTGCTTCGATATTCCCCGTACATTTAGACTTCCTTCAACTTACCCAATAAGAGGTATTAGGATGGTCTTGCCAATCATTATGTTAAAATTGCTACTTATTGTTTCGCTATGAGCAATAAGGGCTTTCGTTATAAAAATCCACTCAATGATTTCTGGTATCCGAGTGGGAATTTATGAATATCTTACTTCCATTGAGTCTCGTGCTGTCACTAGCTTTTTACTATCGACTGTAATGATTTCAGACTGGCGACTGATACATGTTGAAATTCTTCCTCATCACATAGTCTATGGAAATTGCCAACATATGCTTAAGACTAAGGTCTCCACAGTATCTCCATTTATTATGTGTCTGCCCGTGTTCCAAAGCCTATGTTAGCCTATTTTCAGGCACAGTCTGCAAGTATCGTGTTACCGCGATTTTAAACTTGGGCAGATAATACTTGACAGTCCTTGACCTGAAAGTTCCAGAGTCTTTGGTAGGAATCGAACTCACATTCCCGGACTGATAGACTAGCACACTACCTACTAGCCCACCAAGGCCCTCTGCTATTGACGTAAATCTGTATCAGGTCTATACATCGGGCATGTATATTCCTAATTATCCTTTTGTAATATTTTTTTTTTGTTAAACAAAATACAAATATTTTTTTATGATTTTGACCCATAGTGAGATTAAACATTTCTATTAAACAAACCTTATTTTTGTGAAATCGCTATCGATGATTGTGTCTCACCCTCTAGTTGTTTTGTTGTCTTCTTCTAATAAACAAACAAACAACCAATGCGTACGATGACTGTAGAGCACACAGATGGAAAAATTCCTAAAATGAAATCAAATCAGCAAAAAATAAACGAATAAAACTGAAACGCAAAAGCAACAAACATTAGACAACAACAGCAAAACACTACGAAAACCTTCTCTGTACATGGACATAATAAGTTTGTTAGACTCATACTTTCGTTAGTTGCTGCTATAGTTGGTGACCAAGTTGCCGGTAGTGGGTGCTGTGTCGCTCTAAGTGATTGTGTGTTCGAAAGAGTTTTGTGGTGTGTAAATAGCGGTGACACTTTTGCTACCAAACTAGTACAAAATCTAACGCCAGCATTTAATGATTAACATCACCACCTCCAAATCTTTAAGAAAGACACAGACGAAACTACATACATATAAAAAGAGTTGCCTTCATTTGGCCAAAATGGTAGACAGACAGACGCACTCTGCTTTTAAGTTGCAAGATAGTTTGGATTGGATTGGTTTGGTTTGGCTTGGTTTTGTTTTCTAGCTAACAGGTACCTAATGATTGTGCTTTTACGAATCTATTTCTATGTTTGCTACTTGCTAACAACTTCTTTTAGCTTTTTTCGTTGGTGTTGTTGTTGTTATTCTTGTTGTTGTTGAGGTTTTCGTTTTTCATTTTTAAGGATGGCTGGCTGGCTGGCATACCTGCTGTGTTCAACCATCTTTTGTGATCATTAGAAAGATCAATCGTTGTCGCCATCACCATCACCATCTCAGTTTTTTTTGCTCCTCCTTTTCCTCCTCCTTTCCTACCAACAACTTGAGTTGGTGTTATTTTTTTCTAACCTTATTTAGTGTGGCAATAGAAAATTTAAGTTAAAAAAATAACAAATAAAATATAAATTTATAAAAAATGTTTATTGATCATATATTGGCTTGATATTATTCACCTTAGTAGAATCGTAGTTGCACTAGTTTCATGCAACCAACAGCCATCTGTACTACATGTTTCATACCACACATTTGTTGTAGGCTTAAAATAACAACATCTTTTTATAGGCTTGACTTCCATCCAATGTTCAATGAGCAGCAGCAAGCATTCTATGCGGGCGCTGTTTCATTTGTAATACCAAATATACCTTGTAACTAGTCATAATATTCAGACTCATACTCGTATGGGTTGTATGAGATTTTTGTTGCGGCTGCTGGGATCTCTTTCCTTTCCTTTTTTTTTTTTGCTTTTCGATTTTTTGTTACAAGCAATTATTACCACATTAAAGCATTGTTTGTGCTGCTAAATACTATTAATGTTGCTGGTGGCACTATTATTTGCTGTAGATGATGAATAGTTGGTTGTGTGTTGGTTGCCGGTTACACTGGTGTTGTTGCGACAATTGCTTCATTGCTCTAATTAATGAGGCACACATAATGCTGTTGTTTTTTTTTCTTTCTTGCACCTGCGGTGATTGCTTGGAAATTTGTTTTATTTATCTTTGAGTTTTATTTGTTAGATTTGTTGGCTTTAAATGATGGCAAACTCATTTATGACATGATTACACAGGTCCATTGAACACTAAGAATGGGTGTGTTTGTGACTGTTTGCGACATGCGTTTATCAACAATTTTTGATTTTTAATTAATTTATTTTAGTTCAGCCCTTTTAAAGGCATCAATAATTGTGTTAAGAGTATAGATTTTTGGCTTTATTTCCTTAAGTGTTCGAAATAAGCCGTTTTGTGGGTGCACCCCCAGGGATTTGTTTCCTTTTACCTTATTTTGATTTAAGAAGTGTCATTTGGAGTTTGTTTTTTAATTAAAAACTTAACTGGTTAGATATTAAATATCAAAAATAATGCCTATAACACAGAAAAAAACAAAGCAAATAAATCTATATAAATAAATAAAATAAAAAATTAAAACTAAAAAAAAATAAATATTAGTATTGGAAAATTTGCCATATTTATATTTATAACACATTTATCTGAAACAAACTTTGAGAAAGGGCATATTTTTAACCCCCTCGTTCCTCTGTGATTTACAGATTGTCTACTGAGTCTGGCCATGTATATGGTTATCATTCTTATACCACCCACTGCATATATCGCTTGCAATGTAAGCTGCAGAGAGTAGATTTAATTTATAACAGTTTACTGTATTGTTGTAAAATTGCTACGTCTTTAAAAATTTTTAACTTTTTCAAATTTTTGTAAGAAACTTAAAATATTTTGGTTAAAATTAGTACTTTTACTTTAAATTTAAAAATAAACTTTAAACAGTTAATATTGTGTTATACATTTTTTTGTTATAACAGCTAAAATTTTTGAAAACTATAAATGTTTTTAAAAGTAATACTTAAAATATTTGTAGCTAGAAGAATTTGTACTCTTATTTATTTGTTTCGCAATCAGTAACAGGTGTTTATGTATGTATAACAGTTTACGATAGTTGTTATAAAACTGTTATACATATAATTTTTGTAATAAGAGTTTAAGAATTTTAAAAGGAATTGGTTTATAAAATAAATATTTTCCATACTTTTATCTTATAGGAATTTGGCCTTATTTTCACACAAGTCTTTTTTTTTTGTCCGGATTTTCTTTTAAAATCGAATGGACAAAAAAATGAGGTGAAGCTTACATTAGCGATAAGCATTTTTGTTTGTATAACATTTCGCGAAAATTTTTTTTAAACTGTTATACATATAAAAAATTTTTTAGAAGGAGTTTAAGAATTTAATAACAAATTGGTTTATGAATTTTTTTCCATACCTTTAACGGCAGAAATTATTGGATTGTAACTTGGCCTTAATTTCACATTTATCTTTTTTGTGCGGGTTTTCTTTGAACTTAGAATACACAAAAAGATGAGGTGAAAGTTACAAAACACTACTTTGACCATAAGGTGTATCACTGCCCGGTATTACAAAGCCACATACTTAGATGGCTAAGGAAGAGATTTCTCGGCGTACTCTTCGACTTTATGAAGGTTATAGGAAGCAGTACTCATATAGGTTTCCCCCGTTTTTTGTTTTTCTTATTTTCTTTAGTTAGCTAAAGGGTATCACAATGGACCCTCCGGGTCTCCGGGTGGAAGTGCCATTTCTGGCACAACCCTTCTTAACCTAACCTTTGTGTGGATTTTCTTATGACTTCTAATGCACAAAAAGATGAGGCGATGCCTACAGATCTCTATGCAATTTGTGATAAGTTTTTTTTTGTTGTATAACAGTTAACATAAATTGTTATAAAACTGTTATACATAAAATTTTGTATAAATAGTTTTAGAATTTAATAAGGAATTAATTTATGAAATAATTTTTCAGATTTATTGTTTTTATATTAGTTTCTAATACTAATTATTAACTGTTATACAAGATTTTTTATAATTTGTTTATTTTATTAAATGTTACAAAACAAATTACATTCTAATTTAAATTATCGAGCATAGTAATGCAGATCTTCTCTCTTTCTTTTGAAATCCCCAGAGTTTTTTCTGGGACTTTAACTTATTATTAGTCTACCGCACCGGTGCACCACTCTTTACTTTATTATTTCATATCATTTTGTAATAAATAAAATAAGCAGATTTTTATATCTAAAACACTCGTAAACGCTTTTAGTTGCAAAAATCTGCTTTTTTTCATAAAACTGTTATACAATAAAATTTATTATGAATTGTGATTTTTGTTGGACAAAATTATTTTTTTAATTTTCCTTTTCAAAGCAACAATGGAATCACAACTTTAAAGCAAATTTAAAATTGTCAGTGGCTTTAGGAGTGTTTTCAAAAATTGTTAAAAATTCTGTCTCTTTATAATAACAAACTTGAAAATTTTTTATTAAACTTTTTTTTTATAAAACTGTTATAAAATATTTTTTTTTTTTAATTTTGGTTTTTGTTAGATAATATTATTCCTTTAATTTTTACTGTTCTCATAAAAAATTAATGAAAATATTAAAGCTACTTTTTAAACTTTAAGTAGCTTTAGGAGCGATTTTCGAAATTATAAAAAAATTCTTTCTATTTATAGCAAACGAACTTAAGCTTACAAATTATTTAATAAATTTTAAAAGGATTTAATAAACACAAAAAATTCTTAGCATACTTCGTTCTAGTATATGCTTCGTTTGCAATTTATCTTAAAGTTGAACATACCAGTATTAACTGTCCTATTAAAATCGTTTAAGACAAATAAAATTTTGCGAAGAAGAAACAAATATTTTCGTAAATCCTGCAGCGAGAACCTGTTGCATAAGGCAAATATCAATTTTTTTATTATTTTAAAGAAATTATTCCTCCATAAAAATTATACTTTAATAAGTTGCCTTTCAATCGTCCAAATAACAAAATTATTTTACATTTAGTTAACCAAGTAATAAAAAGAAGAAATAAGAAGTAAAACTCCACAACTGACCATTCCTTTGACGGTATCTCTTTTATATGATTGTTTTTTGGTTTTTATTATTTTTTTTTTTAATAAAGTGCTTGGTTTCTTGAAACTTTTTGGTAGAATAATCCATAAAAAATTATAAAGAGGAGTGTAAAGAAGACAATACAAACAAAAAAAAAACTCTGCGACATGCTGTGACCAGAGCATGGCATGTACAAACATTTTTTAGTGAAACTAAAAGAAAAACATGTGAATTGGTTGTACGTGACACGCAACAAAATGCTGCAACAACACAAAATTAAATATAAAGAATTTAAGTTTTTCGTTTCTTTTTTTTTTTGCTTTTTTTGCTTAGCTTTTAAATTTGGATGAGCTCCATTCCGTACACCCCACAGTAAAGATGCAGATTGCAACTTAAGAAGTACTTTGGTATAGAAAACAAGGTGTTTTTAGTTCTTGTATCTATGGGGGTTTCAGTGTTCTGATAACAAACGTACTGGTGGCTATTAAAGCTGGGGGTCAAAGAAAAGTGATTCGAACAAATAGCCACTCCTTCGTAACAGCGAATCTCACCCACTATACTCTAAGGGCTTTGCGTCCCCTGCTTTCGCTACCGAGGCTCTGACGACCGACCTTGGGCAGTATAACCTTAATATCTTCTCAGAAAAAATACCGATGCGCTGCGTCGGCTTGGAGGCCTGCTAGCAGCTCCTGCACCAGGATCAAATAATCTAGTCTAATCAGCTATAATCCTAAACTATCCGATTACCGAAATCACAACAGAAAATTACAATCAAACCGACCAACCGATGCCGATCTATGGAATGAAACGAAGGATAACATTTGGCACATGGAATATCAGAAGGCTTTTAGAAGCATGTCGTCTCGCATAAGTTAACAAAGAATGTCGTGCCTATAACATCAACGGACTTGGTCTATTCGATACATGACGGCCAGAGTACTGCAAATGGGCTCACTTTCCTGTACTCCGGACTAGACCGCAAACCAACCGAATAGCAATGGTGTGGGATTCCTATTATCCAGCCGAGCTCGGAATACTCTTGCCAGCTGGAAACGCAGGCAGATTAGTGTCTATTAGACTTAGCGCATGGGCCAGAAACACAACTATTTTGCAGTGCCACGCCCCCGCCGATATGGATGAACTCCCGGAAAATAAAGAGTTCTACGAAAATCTTCAAAAAGCTTTCAGGCGACATTTCAAAGCTTGGTCCCGATAACACCAGTAGAGAATACAATATGTGCAAACACGGAACGGGTAGTATGGCCTCTTTTCAGATATGTGTGCTATCAACGACATAGTGATTGGAGGAACGTGTCCACAAAGTGAGTGAAACACAAATTGACCAGAAAGTGGCAAAGATCACTTCTTGACGTGAAAAAGTAGAAAAGGAGCAGAGGCTGCAAAGACACTTTTAGGCCACAAGAAAAAAAAACGTAAACAATGGATTTCTTACACCCCGTGGGCCTTAATAGCGAAACGGTTAGTGTCAAAGGTCAACTGAACAACGCAAAGACCCGAAGATCTAATAAAGAACAGCAGCAGAGCCACATCAATTCGAATCGTTTGGTTAAACGCAGCACAAGGCAAGACAAGCGTAAGTGGCTAACAAAAAGTGGAGATGAGGCGCAAGCTGTTGGCAAAAAAAATCGTAGCAGGGACCCTTACAAAAGCCGTTACACAACTCACAAAACAGAAATATGTACAAATTATTACATCGAAATGCTAGAAAGCTCTGCAACAATTAATCCACCACCGTGTCTATATACTACCCACTCCATAAGGAATGACATCGCGACTCTATGCCCGGACCTGACGGCATTAAAGAATAGACCGAATGTGTTATAGTTAAAGTGCTTAAGAAGAGGGATAACGTTGCAAGATAATTGCAAGATGGTGTACATCCAGCTAAACTGGCTTATTGCCGAAACTCGACCATCAGCTTGGATTGCAAAATTTTTTTGACGTATGTATATGCCAGCATATGTGCCATCCAGTCGTAATTATTCAATAGAAATCAATACCAATCTGAAGAAAAATAAATTGTTATTTTTGTTGAAGTTAAAAATTGCCTCAATTTTGGGACACCCTTTATCCGCCAAAATACCAAACACAAAAAATAAAAACACCACAAAGGTAAACATCACTCATTGCCAGAAATGGGAAGCTCAATGAAATTTATTTAGTGATGTGAACAACTGACATTGTTAAGCGTGAATTTAAAGTCTTTTTATTTCTGCGTGCTTCTCTTGGTTGGCTGCTCGGTTGGAACCATATGAACCTGTTCGTGTAAATCCTAAGAAGCACGTAGCAGACTGGGTAGAATTTTTTGTTGTTGTTTTAATTTTATTATTATTTTAGCCTTTTCTCGATCGTAACAATCTTTAAAAAAAAGTTAGTGGCAGGAAGGCTGAAGGGCGTTAGTAGAAATTCATACGCTTAAACCAGACATTCATACATATGAACATTCGTAAGTAAGTGCACACGTAAATAGGTATGTAATGGGTGATTTTTTTGAGGTTAGGATTTTCATGCATTAGTATTTGACAGATCACGTGAGATTTCAGACATGGTGCCAAAGAGAAAGATGCTCAGTATGCTTTGACACTTCATCATGAATAGACTTTATAACGAGCAACGCTTGCAAATCATTGAATTTTATTACCAAAATCAGTGTTCGGTTCGAAATGTTCAAATGTGACAAATTTTGTTCAGCGATGAGGCTCATTTCTGGTTGAATGGCTACGTAAATAAGCAAAATTGCCGCATTTGGAGTGAAGAGCAACCAGAAGCCGTTCAAGAACTGCCCATGCATCCCGAAAAATGCACTGTTTGGTGTGGTTTGTATGCTGGTGGAATCATTGGACCGTATTTTTTCAAAGATGCTGTTGGACGCAACGATACGGTGAATGGCGATCGCTATCGTTCGATGCTAACAAACTTTTTGTTGCCAAAAATGGAACAACTGAACTTGGTTGACATGTGGTTTCAACAAGATGGCGCTACATGCCACACAGCTCGCGATTCTATGGCCATTTTGAGGGAAAACTTCGGAGAACAATTCATCTCAAGAAATGGACCGGTAAGTTGGCCACCAAGATCATGCGATTTGACGCCTTTAGACTATTTTTTGTGGGGCTACGTCAAGTCTAAAGTCTACAGAAATAAGCCAGCAACTATTCCAGCTTTGGAAGACAACATTTCCGAAGAAATTCGGGCTATTCCGGCCGAAATGCTCGAAAAAGTTGCCCAAAATTGGACTTTCCGAATGGACCACCTAAGACGCAGCCGCGGTCAACATTTAAATGAAATTATCTTCAAAAAGTAAATGTCATGGACCAATCTAACGTTTCAAATAAAGAACCGATGAGATTTTGCAAATTTTATGCGTTTTTTTTTTAAAAAAAAGTTCTCAAGCTCTTAAAAAATCACTCTTTACATACGTTTGGTGATGCGTACACGGGTGATCAATTTAATCGTGCAAATAACACACGATGACGACGAAGACGACGACACAATAAGTAAATATGAAATCAGCAAACCAACATCTGCACCACCATCATCAGCAGCATCGTCATCATCAGCAACATCCAAATCCACGTCATTCTCATCGTCCGTAGTTATTGTCCAAACTACACATCATCATCATCTTAACATACCACAGACACCACCACCACCAATAACAACAACAGCAGTAACAAAAAATACCCCATCATCTTTCCTAAACTGCACTCACTGACTTTTGTTCCAACGACGTTCGAGTTGAACGTCATGCGAATCATTGTCATTATTATAAGCTGCTGTTATAGCTGCCGCTGTTGCTTAGACCGTCCCAGCCTGATCATCCTCATCATACTCATTCTCATATTCTTGTACTCCAGCTAAAGTTTAATTTTACATTTTGACTGTTAAAGGTTACATACTCGCACATACCGCATATTTGTACTTACGTTAATGCGAAAACGCAGCAGAGATTTAAAGGAATAATATTATTAATGTTATTCCTTCTATTGAAAAAGAAGGCCATAGACGAACTGCAAGATGTTGTAAGCGGCATTTTGTCATTGAAAATCAACAGAAGTAGATTTAAAAAATATTTTTAAAAAGCAAAGCTATAAATAGTCCATGCAAGATTTTACGAAAAAAAAGAAAACTCGTCATTGAATGAATGACATGCACAAACATGATTAAGCATGATTAAAGATTATAATTGAACATTATGTTTTACGTAAAAAATCTTCACCAAAATCGAAAACAAAATATAAATTTCAATGATTAAAAGGTTTTATGATTAAAAGGTTTTATTGTGATCGTACCAGCACAGGTCGTCCAAAAGAGGTCTTCACGCCATAAATAATCACTCAAATAGATGGATGGAATGCTATTGGACGATCGGAAAATAGAAATATGAGAGGTGGCTAATGCTGAATGAATCTCAACTGAGCGATTGCACTGCGTTTTGCATGATTGCCCAACATTGAACAATGGCGCAATCGTGTGACCTCTTTAAAGGAGTATTTGGCGATGTTCAGAAACAACCAAAATAAGGTTTTTCCACGTTTTATTACTGTGGATAAAACATGAATCCATCACAACACACCCGATAACAACGAATTATTAAAACAGTAAACTTCTTCGTCTGAACGCAACCAACAAGCACAAAACCAAAGTTTTCTGGCGAGCACGAAATTTCATTTACAACGATAAACTTGAAAAGGTTAGAACGACTACCGGCCAACATTATTCAGAGCTTTTGAAAGGATTCAAAATATTGATTTAAAGCAAAAATTTAAATCAAGCTGTTCTGGCAAGACTGTGCAGAAGGCCAGAAAATGTTCAATAAACTGGTACCCCATCCAGTATATTCTTGTGACTCATCTGACTATTTCCTGCTTGCAAATTTGACGGTATAGTATAAGGTGCTAAGGGATTAGGTCGCCATTGAAACATCTATTGTAAGGCCTTTAGAAGTATTATTAATTGGAGGGAATAAAAAAGCTACAAAGACTTGTTTTTAAAAGTATCGAGCTTAAAGGAGACCATGTTACGAAATAACACACTTTTTTGCTAACCAAAAATATGCAAATAGTTAAGGAAATGTTAATTATTGAATCAATTAAAATATTAATTAAAATTGCATCTGAATGTAATTAAAACTTTTAATTGGTGCAATAATTTTTTTATGTGTTTATTTATTTATTTTATTAATTCAGATACACATGAAAAAATTTTTTGCACCAATTAAAACTTTTAATTGGTTTCTGATACAACTTTAATTAATTGTTTAATTGATTCAATTATATGCTTAGTTAGGAAAGAACAAATAAGAATTCTAATTAAATAAATAATTGAATCAATAATACATAAAATTAAACTAATTGAAACCTGTTTTGCCATTACCCCTCTTGAAAACATATGTCTTCCACTAATCATATCTCCATCTTACACGATTTGTCACAGCTAATTCCGCGTCTTCCTTTTTTGGTGCCAAAGATGATCGGTTATTGTTGCAGCTAAGTAGATGATTGGTTTGCTGTAGCGGGTCCTAGGATAATGGGAATAGAACGCCATCTTTCGTTGCCTAAAAACAACGCCCCCCGTGTATTTAATATAGTGGTGGGAGAGCTTGTTAATCTTTGATTTCTACCTTTTTCTTTTTTCCCAGTGGGTAGCGGCTGCCAGGGGAGGTCAGGAGGCCACTTAATTTTAAAAACTCAAAAATCTAGGGGGGCTACTGCGTATTTCGATTCGAAAGAAATCGTTTTCGAAACACAATGTTAAAGTCATACAAATTCGAATGATTTCCTTTTTGAATCGAATTACGCAATAACGCAGGGCGAAAATATTTTCGTTCTCTATCAGGAATCGAACCTGAGGTGCTTGGTTTTGTTGGCAAGCAGTTAGGCATTGCACCTGGCCGCTACTTTTTTTCTGTGCATGCATTTTGCCGATAGCTGCATATCAAATTTTTAATGCAAACATTAAAATTCTAAAACATGTTATATTCTGTCGTGGCTCATTAAATTTATCGGTCACCCAGAACTATATCGCGAAATTTTTCCATGATTTCCAAAGAAGCTACTCTAACTGAATGTTCTGGACAGGGTTCATGATTTATTGATGTATGGCCATGTTTAAGTTCTTTTATCTAGTTTTAGATTCTACTTTTAAATGCAGTTGCAGATGTGCCTTGAGCTTTATCTAATTCATCTTTAATTTCTTTAGGTTTTTTGTGCTTTCAGAAAAGTTGTTAGATGACAGATTCGTTTCTGGCTTAAAGGAGTTGCTAGACAGATGGATTTCAATGCACAGAAACAAAATTTTGCACCAATTAAGAGTTTTAATTAGTTTCAGATTAAAGTTTAATTAAATAATTGATTGATTCAATTATTTATTTAATTAGGAAGTATTTCTTGTTCTCTTTTAAACAAATATTTAATTCAATTAATTAAAAAATAAATTGAACTTTAATTTATAACTAATCAAAACCATTAATTGCTGCAATTTTTTTTTGTGTAATAAAAATTGAAATAAATATTAAAATTTCATTAAAAGCGATCGACGGGAGCTGATGTTTTGCTTTAATTTATTTTAAAGAACTCACTCCTTCAAAGTGCTGCTCTACATCATTGTTAGTTTGTGTAAAATGGAAAATGCTGAGAGTTATTTTAAACTTCAGGATAATCCAACGCAGTGTTTTATTGTTGTTATAATGTTATTGTAGTTGTTGCAACATTATCACTATGTTTCGATCAGAAAGTTTTTTTTTGTTGTTTTTGTTTTTGTTTTCGTTGAGTTCTTTTTTTTTTTTTTTGTTTCATTCGGTTTCTGTGTTCAACGAGGAATGTGGCCAACAAGTACAAAAAATATTTCATACAAATTCATGTGTATGAAAAGTTGATCTTTTCTTTCACTTATTTTTTTAGTTTTTTAATTTGTTGTTTTTTTTTTTTTTTGTTTTAATTTTGATCTGACAACAACTTGAACGACAAAAAAAAAAAACAACACAAAGGTAAAGTACACTGAAAACCAACAACTACAACCAGCAATACATTCATATCATACTTGACGAAAATTGCACTAATTTAGGTTTGATCTTTCACAACTATTAAATACAAAGAAAAAAACAAAAATAAATAAACAAGGATTATCGGCAGACATAAAACAAAAGCAATATATAAAACTTTTTATTCACTATAATTGTTGGTTGTTTCACAAAATAGTGAGGAAAATTGTAAATTCCCACAAAAATTGTAAAATTGTAAAAACCTTAATTGCCCTATCAAGGTGTTGTTACACTTACAACTAGATCGCAGCATTATTGTTCCTTTTTTTCATTTTCTTTTGCTTTTTTTTTGTTGGAAAAGTATGCACATAAACACACCTCCCAATTATATATTTGGCAACCTGCATGAAGCAACATCAACAGCAGCAGACACATCCTTCTTTGTATGACTTTTAGCCATATGTGTGATGTGCTTTCAGACGTGCCTCATTATTATTTGCCACATGTTGAAATGTCACATACTTTTAAAACAATTCAAACTCAATAAGCAACCTACATGTTGGTATGACAACACTACCAATACACTACCCGGCAACAGCATGCAATGGAACTGCAACTTTATTGACATAAATTTTTTTTGAAGCTTTAAAACAAACCAAAAACAACAACAACAAAACAAAACAAAAATAAAACAATCACAGACAGCCATCATTGTCACCAGTATCAATATCAACAGCCTCGTTTACAATTGACTCCTTATGGCTGAACATGTAAGTAACACCAGCATTAACATTAACATCCTCCTGCCTCCCCCCACCATTGCCACCAACACCACCACCCTTACTCTTCAGCAACTAGTTAGTATCATTATCATTTCTCATTTTGGTTAATATTCCACATTTATGTTTGGTGACAATTGGCGCTTAAATTCAAACCATATTTGTATTGAATTTGTGTCACTTTTGGATTTTAATTTCATTTTTTTTTTTTTTTCTCACTCTTAACCCACTCGCTAATCAATTTACACCCGTCCAAAAACAGCGCTTATTTACCTGTTCATGCGAGTCTGTTCCTAAACTGTGAATACTTGTCAATTTTATACAATTCAGTTTCTCAGTCCGTTTTAGATATATATATTTGTTTTTTTTTTCATCTACTAATCAGAAATATAACAACATCTTAATCCACCAATGTCAATCATCGATGTAGACAAGCATAGACACATACGCGCACATATAGACACACATGACGACGACATTGCAGCAACCAGTGCAATCAGTGTTGTATGGTGTTAAACCTTCTTTTCACATACGAACAGATAGATGGATGGACGGACGAACGGACGGACGGACGTACGTACGAATGGTATAGAAATGTTGTTGTTTTAAGCCACACACATTGTGTTGCCATGTCTTTTTCCAAATGTGTAAACTTTTTTTCAGCAACAATTTTTTATTCCCAACAACTTTCCAAAATTGGCAGTTTTATCGTTGAACGTTAGGTTTTTTCTTCTTTTCATTTGCAGCTTTTCTTCGACCGCTAATCAAGAAAGATTACAAACATAAAAAGAGAAGAGGATGTAAAAATTTTGTGCAAATGATAAACAATTTTTTTTAATATTTTTCGTTAGTAATTAAATTAAATTAAATTAAATTGAGGCACTTTTTATTGGGTTTTTAATTAAATTAAATTAAATTAAATTGAGGCATTTTTTATTGGGTTTTAAGGACCTAAAACTTACTGAAACAAAGTCTACTAGCAAGTGAACTGATCGCTGAATAATTTTATACCCTTCACCACAGGTGGAAAGGCGAATTTTGTTTAGCGATGAAGCGCACTTCTGATTGAATACCTACGTCAACAAACAAAACTGCCGCATTTGGAGTGAAGGTAATCCTCAAGTGTATGTCGAAACACCGTTACATCCAGAAAAACTGACTGTTTGGTGCGCTTTATGGGTTGGTGGAATCATTGGTCCGTACTTTTTCAAAAACGATAGTGGCCAGAACGTTACAGTCAATGGTGATCGGTATAGAGCCATAATTACTAACTTTTTCATTCCTGAATTGAATAACCATGATGTCCGGGAGATGTGGTTTCAACAAGACGGCGCAACATGTCACACAGCTCGTGCCACAATAGATTTATTGAAAGACACGTTTGGTGACCGCCTAATTTCACGTTTTGGACCTGTGAATTGTCCTCCAAGAGCTTGTGATTTAACACCGCTAGACTACTTTCTGTGGGGCTATGTAAAGTCATTGGTCTATGCGGATAAGCCACAAACGCTTGACCATTTGGAAGACAACATTCGCCGTGTTATTGCCGATATACGGCCACAAATGTTGGAAAAAGTCATCGAAAATTGGACGTCCAGATTGGACTACATCCGCGCCAGCCGTGGCGGTCATATATCAGAAATCATATTTAAAATGTAATGCCACAAAATTATCTTTCGGATAAATAAAATTCATGTGAATCGAATAATCCATCGTTGTTTTATTACAACTTAAAGTTCTATACCTCTATAAAAAACACCCTATATATATGTTCTGGATCTTTATAGATAGAGGAGTTGTTTGAGCGATGTCCATTAGTGTTCGGGTTGAACTCAACCAATCAGTGTTGAATCTGACAATGTTTAAATTTTACCCGCCCCCAATGATAAAATTGTACCAAATCTGTACCATAATTTCCCATTAAAACAAATAAAACATATATACAGTAGCTCGACACTAAAATAGGACATATAGAATCTTTTATTGTAGAACATTTTGAGGTAATGATAATTGACCTTGACTGTGCTAATTTACTTACAATTATTTTGCTAAAACTCTTACCTATTCCATAAGCGAAAGGCTTGCAATATTAGGAGCTGGTTACTCTATAATTTTCAACAAGTGCTTGAAACTCCACGAAAGCTACCGGATCTGGATCCGATAGAGTATGCCAGGAGTTATTTCGAAGAATAATTAAAGAGCCATCTAATTATTAAAAAAAGACACTACGGGTTCTCACTAGAAAGAATGGAAAAATTTGTCAGCAGAATACCGCCGAAAAATGACATAATATATGTACATATATATATATACATAAATCAATAATTTTGCAATTTATTTATATCTAGACAGGGTTGGAGAACTTTGAAATTATAAATGTTTATTATTAGAAGAAAAAGTAAAAATATTGATTGAATAAATTGTGTATCAAATTGTACCAAAAACGCACAAAGTGTACCAGTGTACTACTGATGAGTCGATTGTAGCAAATTTGGTACAGACTTAGTTTCGAAAATTTCACTAATGCAATTGAGTAACATCAGACCATTCGATTCGTGGCTGCGGGCAAAAAAGCACGCCAACCTATATTTTTTCATGGTGTTTTTATTTTTTTTTCGGTTAAAATGATTCTCTTTTGCTTTTTAAGTATAATAAGTTGATCTCGGAGGATCAATAACCCCCTGCGAGGGGTAATTTCTGTTTGTTTTTTGGTTGGTAGAGTTTTTCTCGTTTAATTTGTATTAAAGGCTTTTATAGAAAACAATACATATAAGAACAGTCAATTGGTATATGGGGGTAAAATTTTAAAGAAAAATTATTACGGAAATTTTTCGATACAATTTTTACGGTAATTTTTCGATAAAATATTTACGGATATTTTTCAATAAAATTTTTACGGAAATTTTTCCATAAAATTTGTACGGAAATTTTTCGATAAAAATTTGTACGAAAATTTTTCGATAAAAATTTGTACGGAAATTTTTCGATAAAAATTTGTACGGAAATTTTTCGATAAAAATTTGTACGGAAATTTTTCGATAAAAATTTGTACGGAAATTTTTCGATAAAAATTTGTACGGAAATTTTTCGATAAAAATTTGTACGGAAATTTTTCGATAAAAATTTGTACGGAAATTTTTCGATAAAAATTTGTACGGAAATTTTTCGATAAAAATTTGTACGGAAATTTTTCGATAAAAATTTGTACGGAAATTTTTCGATAAAAATTTGTACAAAAATTTTTCGATAAAAATTTGTACGGAAATTTTTCGATAAAAATTTGTACGGAAATTTTTCGATCAAAATTTGTACGGAAATTTTTCGATAAAAATTTTTACGGAAATTTTTCGATAAAAATTTGTACGGAAATTTTTCGATAAAAATTTTACGGAAATTTTTCGATAAAATTTGTACGGAAATTTTTCGATAAAATTTTTCCGGAAATTTTTCGATAAAATTTTTCCGGAAATTTTTCGATAAAATTTTTCCGGAAATTTTTCGATAAAATTTTTACGAAAAGCTTTCGATGAAATATTTACGAAAATATAAACGAAAAATTTTCTATGAAACATTTACGAAAAATTTTCGATGAAATTTACGAAGAATTTTTTATAAAATTTTACATAACATTTTTACAAAAATTTTCGATAAAATTTTTACAAATAATATAAAAAAAAAATTTCGAGAAAATCGATAAAATTTTTATAAAAAATGTTTGATAAAATTTAAATAAATAATTTTCGATAAAATTTTTATAAAAAAAATTTCGATAAAAATTTTACCAAAAAATTTTTGTAAATTTTGTAAAAAAAAAAATCGATAAAAATTGTAAAAAAAAATTTTGCAAAAAATTTTAAAATTTTCGATAAAATTTTTTCAAAATCCTTATATTATATTTGTAATAATGAAGAGGGCAATCATAAAAGTAAAAACAGAATGTTTATTATTGTGAAATTGGAAGATAACAGAGTAAGGAAATATTTAACATTACTTACTATGGTGAAGGGTATATAAGATTCGACATGGCCGAATATAGCACTCTTACTTGATATTTACCAATTGGACCGAACAGTTGTCATAACAATATAAAAGGTTATTTTAAATTGGTCCGACAAAAATTTTAGTAGTGATCCTAAAGTTTTTCTTTTTAGGGAGAATTACACAAAATTCCAGATTTAAAAAAAGGAAATATTTAGGAATACCGCTGTAGCGGAAAATATATTAACAATTATTGTACATATTTAAACATGTTTAATCATGTCATATAAAATTAAAAATCTTACGCCTACTTAAATTGTCAAGCCGACGACTTTAACTTGTCATTGTAGTCAAAAAAGTAAAAATAAGAAGTTTCACAACGTAAATTACACTCGCTCTGGTACAAACTACAGATTTTTCTTCTAGCGAACCTGTATTGAATAAAACCTCACTGTGCCCGAGAGTCTTTGTTACGTTAGTTCTAATTGAATTTGTATAACCACTGGATTTACAGATTTATACAATTTTAATTTCGCTATTTTTACTATTTGGCGTTGGCCAAAGTGAATAGATCATAGACGGCACATGACAAACCTGTCGGCAACATACGTCCTCAAGGCTCCAAAATAGGCGTTTTTTTCACCAATGACTTTTCTTTAAATTTGGAAACAAGAAATAGTCACAAGGTTCTGGAAAGTATGTTGGAAGCGATAGCAATTCATACTCCAATTCATGTATGTGTGAACCTGTACATTTCGTAATGGGGCAGCAACTTTTTTTTTCAAATCAATATTGAATCTGTCCAAAACCTCCCAAGATACCCCCCATAACCGACAAATCCACTATTTTGAATGTTCTCTGGTGAGTTGTGATGAATTTATGTTTTGCCCACAGTTATTCGGGTTGCGCCTATACATGGCCAAACATCCATTAAACTTGTCGCACGGTTGCGTTTACAAACATTCCTGAAAAATGGGATATACTCGTTCGGTTGACACACCTAAAGCCATAACTACCTCTCGCACTTTTATTCTCCGATTGCTTAATATTAGTGCATGGATTTGATCGATTTTTTTGGCGACGTGAAAGTTGGGTGTCATTTGTGATAGTAATGATTAATATTAGATGATACATATGGCAATTGGTTCTAACAGGAGACGCTACGCATCACACAGCTATTTGTACAATAAATATTCTCAACATCAATCCGTCTCCGTTTGTGGAAAACACTTTTTTAAAATGGTTGCAAATTAAAAACTTCTTCTTTATTAGAGTATTTGTGAGTGTAGTTTGTCTGCTAAAACGATTGATCATGTCAAAGATCCCTTCTTTTTTTTGCGCTGACGTTTTCAGTTTCAGTTTCATAACTTTTCATTTTTAAGTTGTTGTAACCAACAGCAGGTTGTTGAGACTCGTTACTAATAAAAGGTTTCTTCTTTTTTTTTGCCTGCCATACTTCACATTTAAACTCCACTTTAATTTTTCTATTCCTGACTGACTGTGAAATAGATAAATACATAAATGACAAAGACTGACTGACTGACTAGTAGTGGTTGCTTAACAATTTCCAGTATTTTTTAAATTTTTTTTTTTTTTTTGGAAAAAGTTTCTTTATTGGCTTTACGAAATGTGTACTTCATGCATATCAATCACTAAAACCAAATCCGACAAATGTTTCAAAAAAGAAAAATAATAATAAAAACTAAAATTGATTTGACATTTTATTGCAAAGTCTTTTTAATAAACTTTTTTATATTTAAATAAAATAATCCACTTAAAAACATTAAATGAAACTGAAAACTCTCTTTCAACAATTTGAAAATGAAATGAAAAAATAAAATCTGTTTGAGGCTGTCAGAGAAGATGATGGTGATGACGGCACCAATATTGATATTGATTTTGACGATTGTTTGATTTAGATAATGATAGACCAGATAATCGCATTATCTTGTCTTTCTTTCTTTCGTTTCCCTGTGCCACGATTGTATTCATCATTAATTAAGCTGGCGTTAAAAAACAAAACACCAAAAAGCGAAGCAAAACTAAATTGAGCAGAAGACAGACGCCAATAAAAAAAAAATATTTTACACGGAAGCTATAAATTATTGGTTATAAATATTTGTATTGAAGATCAAAAGGTTTGTTCTGTTGGCGAGTTCAATAATTTATTACAAATATTCGAATATATGAATGATAACGAGTTTATAAGTTTATAGTTAGTTAATCGATATACCGATTAAACGAATAAATAAACCGTAAAATAGATAATTTATCTAGCGCTATGCTGGAATTGTAGTAAGTAACTGTATATTACCATTAGGTCTAAGACCTATTTCAGAGTATCATAATAGTTTCGATTGACCCCAACCTAGGCCATCGCCAGGTTAATTGATACAATTCAAAAATGAATTAATAATTATTCAGGCTTAAATTCTTTATTACAAAGAGCTAAAGAAAAATTAGACTCTAGCAGAATGTGTATAGCTATATCCGCATTCTTCATATCTATCTACAAGATAGTTTCAATTGTAATAACTTTTCTATTAATTTGTAAAAAAAGTAATTAAAAATTTATAATTTAAACTACCAACAGAAATCAGGTTTATAGAAAACTCTCTTATCAAATATTCGCATAGTGATTAAAATTATCAAACCGGTTTTCGATTATTCGAAAAACCGAGTTTCCCAAATTTTCCGGTTTTTTAAAACCGGGTTTATGAAAAAAAGATTGTCGAATTTGTTAAATAATATTCATTTAAGTCAGAAATTCAGATTATTTAAAACTCTCCTATCAAATATTTGCATAGTGATTAAAATTATCAAACCTGTTTTCGATTATTCGAAAAACCGAGTTTCCCCACATTAGTAATTTTTTTAAAAACGGGTTTATGAAAAAACGATTGTCGAATTTGTTAAATAATATTATTTTAACCTTTTCGATTTGAACTTGAGACTACTTAAGACGAATGCATTTTGTCATAAATTAATATTTTTTGAGATTTATTCAAAAACCGGTTTCTTAAATATGTCGTTTATTTCATGGTCGTTTATTTCATGGTCGTTTATTTCATGGTTTTGAAAAGTTACTTAACATACTGACAATTTTAACTCAAGTTAATAAAATTAATTATAAATACATATTATGTAGCAATACAAAATTATTCGAGTCACTTTTTATTCGAAAAGTGTATTATTCGAATAAATTTTATTAGATTGTTATTACTACTTTTATTTTTTAGTAAGTTTTTAAAATCATTTTATTCGCTTATTACATTAGTATATAAACCAAAAAAACCGAATCCGTAACGGGTTCGTTAAATATATCGATTATTTGATGTTTTTTTCTAGTAGCGATTCATCGGCTTGTTGAAAAGTTACTCAAAATACTGACAATTCTTGCCTAAGTGCGTTAATAAAATTAATTATAAATACATATTGTGTAACAATATAAAATTATTCGAGTAACTATTTATTCGAAAATTTTATTATTCGAATAAATTTTATTCGGTTGTTATTGCAACTTTTATTTTATTTTAATAAGTTTTTTTTAATGATTATAAGCAGGATTTCGATTATTCCATTAGTATAAAAACCGAAAAATTTTCCTGTTTATTTTAAAAATAATATCTAGTTTTATTATTGCAGGAAAAGAATTCTTCTAGAACGTTTGTGTGAAAAGCACTCAAATTTGTTGAGTTATTTTTGTACAAATTTTGTAGACGATTTGTTCGGCTGCAATACAAAGCCAGCATCTCTACTGAAAACAAAAGGGGTTGTTTTATTATAGTTTTTTTTTAATATAGTGAATATATGAACCTCCTCCAATCGAATAATTGATTAATTTTAAAGTTCGACTATTTGATTAAATTTAGTTTTTTTTAATATTGCTGATTTAAGTTTAATTAAAATTTTTAAATTATTGACTACTTTAAAACTTTTTATTCGAATAGTCGATTATTTGAAAAAAACGGTTCGTACGAATAAACCAAACTTATAATTTTAATTTTAAAGTCCGACTATTTAACAAAATTTTGTGTTTCTAAGTTGTTTAAATCAATTTTGAAATTATTGACTACTTTCCAAATTTTTATTCGAATAATCGATTATTTAAAAAACCCGGTTCGTACGAATAAACCAAACTTTTAATTTTAATTTTAAAGTGCGGGTATTTGTCTAAATTATGTTTTCCTTTATACTGCTGATTCAAAATTTTTAAAGTATTGACTACTTTAAAACTTTTCATTCAATTAGTCGATTATTTAAAAAACCGGTTTGTACGAATAAACCATACTTTAAATAACCGAATGTTGCGTCACGTTAACGAGCAAATTTTTATTATATTCCGTGTTCCTTATAGCTTAAATATTTTTTTTAGTTTTCATCGGTTATTCGATAAATCGATTAAATCGATTAAATGTTTAATTTGGGTATTTCCCGATAAATCGAATAACTCCTTATAAAAGTAATTTGTAAATAAGATATTTATTTATTTATTTATTTATATTATGGTCACCAAATTTTTGGGTTTGTATTATCTGTGCAGATTATTATTCGCGGAAGAGTTTTAATGGAACCGAACAAATGAATTTACCTGTTTATGGATTTCTTAACACATCTCAGAAGTATAAAAAAAATTATAGCAAACAATTTGACTTTATTATAATAATTTGCTATATTACTCGAGTTAGCTTTTAATCGTCTAAACTACTAAACGGATTTTATAGTCGTTTATTCAAGTCAGTTTTAAAGTAGGGATGGTTAACTTTTGCTAATCCAAAAAATCTTTATTTTACAATTCGACATTTGAGAGTCTTTGAATGAGATAACAGTCTATTATTGTAGTCTTATATTTTAAACATATGTTACTATATTTAGCATTTTTAATCGATTAATTTATTAATTTTTTATAATTTTCACTTTTAATCGATTAACATTATTCGAATAATCGAAATAATTCATTCCAAATTTTGTCAAGCAATTTTAGAACTTTTTCAAAAATGTACTAAGCAACAATTATAATAAAATAATTTTTAATATTTGAGATTTTGTTAATAGAACTATATTATTAACGAACAGATAAAATTTAAAGTCAAGCTTAAGTTCATTTTATTCTCTCTAAGAAAGGACCTAGCTGTCCAGAAAATGCATTACATTCTGCTAGTGTCATCTGTATAATTATTGTTTTACAATACGAATAGGATTGGGAATATACAAGTTGATGTCATAGTCGTTTATTCAAATATTTTTAGAGTAATTTTAAAGTACGATTATCCGAATAAGCGTTTAGGTAGATATATATTTTTTTTTTTTTCAAATAATTTTCTACTCAAAAAAAGTTCGCTTAGAATATTAAATTTAGATTGAACATTAAATTTTTATTTTTAATCGATTATTCGGTTGTTCGATTATTTCGATGTCATAGTCGTTTATTCAAATATTTTAAGAGTAATTTAAAACTACGACTATTCGAATAAGCGTTTAGGTAGATTATTTATTTTTTTTTTTTTGTAATTGTCTACGCAAAAAACGTTCATTTAAATAGTCAGTTATTTATATTATATTCGAATAAACCAACATTTTAATACTTCTACTATGTTCAACGAAATATTTTATTGTATTTCGTATTTTCCTTAGATTGAATAATAAATTTTATTATTTTAATCGATTATTCGGTTATTCGATTATTTTGATGTCACAGTCGTTTATTCTAATATTTTAAGAGTAATTTAAAATAACGACTATTCAAATAAGCATTTAGGTAGATTAGGTTTTTTTTGCAAATAAAACTTTCATTTAAATAGTCGGTTATTTAAAAAACTTGTATTCGAATAAACCAACGTTTTAATACTCCTTCCATGTTCAACGAATAATTTTATTGTATTTCGTATTTCCTTTTTAATAATAAATTTTATTTTTAATCGATTATTCGGTTATTCGATTTTTTTTTATAATATATATCAATTTTTCAAAATATTTATATTAACAAAATATTTTACTATATAAGCATAATTTTCTTTATTATTCGAATAATATTTCAAACGAAAAATATATAAACGAAAAGAATTTATGATATAGTAACTTATTTGTGTGTAAAAATAATTTCGTATTCGATTAATCTGTGACTCGAATACATTCGCTTTATGAATATGTATTCTATATTTCGAATAACAAAATATTTAAAATGTCTGAGTAGTTGATTGTGTAAGAGGTTTAATTGATATATATATATGTATGTATATTTAGTAACCGATTAACGATATCGAAATTTTTTATTTTATTCAACACAAATATTTTTTTCCTAAACCTAATTATAGGCTTAATTTATTTTATATTCGTATTTATGTCATAAAAAATTTGATTCTATTTTTAAAGATTTTTTTTTTTGTATTTTTTGTTTTAGGCACCAATCTGTTTTTTTTTTAACAAATTAATGATCTTTTGAACAAAACGCTGATCTTATTAACGATGATCTGTTTAACGCCTGAACCAAATACCTTTTTTCCACTGATAAAAATGACTCATTTCTTTAACGTCTTGATACGAATATGTATGAGATCTGTAAGAGATCTTTTTTTTAAACGTTTAACAACTGGCCTGCCTCCGTCTATGCTTTGGTAGGTTTATTTTTTGTTTTGCCTTCGTTTTTTTTTTTATTCTTAATTTAACATTGAATTTATATTTTATTTATTTTACTCGTATTTTAAATATTTATTCGCTTCTTTTTTATTCCTGTAAAAATTCTGTGGCTTTTCTGTTTAATTTCTCGGCAATTTTTTTCGCTTCTTTTACGTTTTGTATTGTAAATATTTTCTGGGTCATTTAGTTTTCAAGCGGCTTTTGTTTCAAGTCGTTAGCAGTGTGTGTGGGAAAATTCTTTAGGTTTTCAATTTTATTTTTATTTTGTTGTTGTTTGTTTCTATAATTTTCTTAATTTATTTCAAATTGCTGTAACTTTTGATAAGGTCTGGTGTAAAGGAATTTGGAAAAAGGGAAAGGTGAATCATTAAATGAATTATCTGGGATAATTATTTTTCTTATAAATGAACATTGCAAAGTTTTTTTATAATTAAAATCGTATTCATCATTTTTTTTCTTAAATTTTAATTAACATTAACTTTTAGTTGAAAATAAAATATTCCCGATATCCTTTTAGTTATAAGAACCAGTATCCATCAGTCTGGCCAAATGATTGAATACAAGACACCAGAAAAATACTCCAGATATAATCTACATGTATGATATTAACAGAGTTTATTTAAAATTCGCATAAAGCGCTTGCTTCGCTACCTCTTCTACCGCTCATGACCGTCAGGTCATTATACCCTCTTGATTATACCCTCTAGATTTTCGGTATTTAAAAACTAATTTAAATAGAGAGGATACCGCTCCCCTCGCTGCTATTGCGAGGATATTTTGTTCGATTTTACCTTTTGTTTTGACAGACATCAGCACCAAATATTAAGCCACTACTTTTTTAGTGCTGCAGATTATTTTAAGGGCCGATGTTGATTTTGAATAAAACACAAATTATTTAGGAAATTATTGTCATTTCTTTTTCACTCCAATCACGAATAATTATTCCCATGAAAAAACTCCCAAATTTTTCTATCGTGAATGATTCCAATAATAATTTACTTGTATTTTACGGAAGAAATCATTCACGATAGAAAAATTTGGGAGTTTTTCCATTGGAATAATTATTCGTTATTGGGGTGTTTATTTTGATAATATTAGTGTGGTTCAATTATGTATGGAACAAAATATCGGTCAAATGTCCGCCACGACGTCGGCAGCACACCTTCCAATGTTCCAAATTTTCGATGACGCTGAGGCATAATTGAGGTTGTGCCGAATTATCTCATCCTTTAGCTGGCTTATCGACGTACACCTTTTTTTTCAAATAACCGCAAAGAAAAATGTCCAACGGTGTCAAATCACATGATCTTGACGGCCAATTGATATCACCATCACGTGAGATAACACGGCCATTAAATTTGTCGCTCAAAAGAGCCATTGTTTCTTTAGCTGTGTACCAAATGACACCGTCCTGTTGCAACCACATATCGTCCACATTCATATCTTCCAATTCGGACCATAAAAAATTCATTATCATCTCACGATAGCGAACACCATTCACAGTAGCTGCCTGACCGACCTCATTTTGGAGAAAAAATACGGCCCGATGATGCCGCCAGCCCATAAACAGCACCAAACAGTCACAGGCTTTGTGGGTGCATAGGTTTAGCGACAATCACTCTTGGATTATCATTCGAACAAATGCGGTAATTCTGCTTATTGACGAATCCACTGAGGTGAAAATGTGCCTCATCACTCAAGATGTTTTTCGTCGAAAATTTATCATCCAACGTTGCCATTTTTTGTCACCATTCTGACCATTGACGACGTTTGGAATGAATAAGAGCCTTTAGTTCACCTTGTAAGCGTGTAAATGCAAGTCTTTATGCATAATGTTCATCAACGACGAGCGTGAGAGGTGCAATTGTTGGGCACGACTACGAGTTGAGGTGGACGTGGTCTTCAGTCACACTATCGCGAACAGCAGCAATATTTTCTGTAGTACGAGCTGTACGAGCATGCACTGGTATTTTCACATCTCTTACAGAGCCGGTTTGTTCAAATTTTTGCACGATTTTTTCGGTTATACGCACATTTGGACGATTAAATTGACCGAAAAAATCACAAAGTGCACGATATGCTTTTTGATTTGAACGCCCATTTTAATAATAGGCCTGAATAACTTTAACGCATTGCTCGATTGTGTATCTTTCCATGGTTCAAATTGAGTTATTCTGCAAGTGAAAAATGTCAAATTAAATGCAGAAAAACAATTGACATTTAGGTGTGGTTCACATTCAACATCGGACCTTAAAATTTAAGCCAGCCGATTCTTTACATAGGGGTAACCGTCTCTGGGTAATTACACATGATTTTGCAACGTTGGTTTTATATAAAATCTATTATTGTAAAGTTCAGTTCTGTAGATAGTGTAGGATGCAGTAATTAAAACTTACTTCGCTATATAAACAAGTACAAAAAAAACAAAAATCTAAAAACTAAAGGGTGTTCCGATAGTGACATGATTTGTATGTATATGGCCTAAGTTTTGAACCATAATAGGTTGACTCTTGAAATTTTCAAAGAAGGTGTATAACTGTGGCCGCTATAGTAATAGGTAGATTCTTAAAATTTTGTACATTAGATTTGTTACTACGGCTGATGTGACAATTACTAAAAATTAAAGGGTGTTCTGACAGTGACATATTTTTCACGTATAGTGACTTATTTTTGTTAATCCTAATATGTAGACTTTTGATATATTTATAGATGGGGAATTGCCATAGTCGCTATAACAAATAATAACATTAAAGGGTGTTCTGACAGTGATATGAATTTAAGGTAAATAGCCTTATTGTATAAACCGTAACACTTTAGCCGCTATAACAATTACTAAAAATTTAAGGGTGTCCATAAGTGATATGTTTTCACGAATATTATCTTATTTTTTGAACCGCAATGGGTAGGCTCCTGATAATTTTATAGAAAGTGTATTACACACTGTGTAATTTTTTAAGTCATGGCCAAATAACCATATACGGACATAACTACATCATAAAAGACCAAAAAAAAGACCCCCTTCTCCCAGTTTTGCCCAAAGTCCTCCAGGTTTTTTTATGGGCCCTCAAAGATGTGGGGCCTCGATTTCATTTTTGCAAAAAATGATCATTTCCTCAAGCTTATATTTTGCAAACCGTTTGAAATTTTGATATACAAAAATGATCCTAAGATCTCAATAAACAACTTTCTAGAACATATTTCCTAGGAATGATTCTTAACACCGTTTAGGTAGCGCTTAGGTAGCCGAAATGAATTTAAAAATTTTCGGCTACCTAAGCGCTACCTAAACGGTGTTAAGAATCATTCCTATACAAAAATGAGAATAAACAACTTTCTAGAACATATGAATTTCCTAGGAATGATTCTTAACACTTTCTTTGCTACCTATGGACCTGAACAGGGGAAAAAAGGTAAAAAAAATGAATTTTTTAAAGTTTTTTTCGATTTTGACCTTGAAGATGAAGTTTTTTTGATTTTATATGTTAACAATTTTCTTGTTCTTTACGACAAGAGCTACAACTTTTATTCAGAGAGTATATCAAAATTTCAAACGGTTTGCTAAATATGAGCTTGAGTAGATGAACATTTTTAGCAAAAATTACATCGAGGCCCCACATCTTTGAGGCCCATAAAAAAAAACCTGGAGGACTTTGGGCAAAACTGGGAGACAGGGGTCTTTTTTTTTGGTCTTTTATCACGTAGTGGTGTCCGTATATGGTTATTTTTTTCCGTGTTGCACTGTGTTACCATGGCCGCTATAACAACAATTACTAAAATTTAAAGTGTTCCAATAATGATCCAAATTTTTCAAATAAGACTTTAATTTTAAAATTAAACTGTGCCCTATAGGTCATAAAAAAATTAACAACTTGAATTTCTAAAGTCGTACTAAACATAGTACGGAACCCTATATGTGTGAGAATTACTCGCACTTGACTGATTTATTTATTTTTTTGTATCTTTACTTTAATCTTCTTAACTTAAATTTTTGGAAAAATAACACTTTGTTATGTGATTTTAATTGACTTTTGTGTTCTGAATCCAACTCTGTTTACAGATTTTTTCAATCACGTCTAGTTTTCGAGATATTATTATTTAAATAAAATAAAAATATTAAAATATTAGAAATTTAGTTATTGTGATAACAATGGTCGGGAGTTTGAACCTTGTTATGTGGTTGTAATGGACTATTAGGTGCTGAATCCAAATATATTTACAGATTGATTCTATTAGTATAGTTTTTGAGATATTTTTATTTAAATAAAATACTTATATTTAAATATTTAATAATGTTACATAATGTTTGTCAAATAGGTACCTGCCCTTATTTGTGAATAAAATTATTTATTTTTTTTTATTATTTAAATTTATTATTTAAATTTATTATTTAAATATATAAAAGTCTACATAATAATTTCATACAGAATTTAGTAACAAATTTAATAATTAGTTGTAATAATAATTTTCAAAGACAAAAGAAAAATATTTAACAATTAAGGAAAATTATAATATTGCGTTTTATAACGTTTAAGCTTAGAGAGTAATCAATAAATTGATACAGTTCATCAAAATTGGCACATACTCTTCTCAGTGGATCAGCACAAGCATAGTTCATATGCAGACATTTAATTGCCAGCGATTGAAAGTAACGTGTCGGCCGATGTGGAACATTAAATGATATACTTCTTAGTATGAATTCAGAGTGTATATCGCCATTAAGAATACTTAACAAAAACGTAACGTTTAGCATAGTCCTTTTAAGACATAATCTTTGATGGTAAGGAGGCAAATTTAATGTTGGATTCCATCTTAAGCTTCATAGGCTAAATAGCAAAAACTATTTTTGAATAGACTCAATATGATCACTATGAACATTATACAACGAAAAATCAATATTTGTGCATCGATTTAAGTTTTTTACGAGTCTTTGAAAACAAAAGAAAAAAATATATTTTTTCATTTTTCGCCACCAATTTCTGATTAACTCCGAATTAGTTCAAAACGAAAAAAAAAATATCTAAAGTTGACTTAAAGGTAATTTTATGCCGCTTTTTTGGTATTTCAATTATTAAAATCAAACAATCCGTTAGAGAGTTATTTAGGAATAAGTTAGTGTGGTCGCCCTGTTAAGGGGTAAATATTAGCCCTACCCATAAAAAAAATTGATACGCGAAAACGGAAAGCGGATTTGAGTTTAACGAGTTGAGATCGCTATATTCCATATATTTATGTTCAGGGAACAATTTTTTTGCAGTCCAGTGTAATTAATATGTAAAATAAATTCAATGAGTTTTATTTAACGTAGCGTATGATTAATATTAATAAGTTCTGCATGTTTATTAAGCCATTGTAACATTAAATTATAACCTTAAAATTTATAATATGAAAATTTATTGGTTGTTTAAAAATTACAAAATAAATAATTTTCTTATTGTTGAATATAAAATTACACTTTTTCACACACATTTTATTTTATTTGCCATATGATTACAATAGATATAAATAAAAATTGAATGTGTATGAGGGGCAAAAAAAAAAACAAAAAAAAAGAAATAATTGCCATCATCCGTTTACATGTAAAAGAGTTGGCTGCTTGCTGCTTGCTGCCTAGCAGTATAAGAAAACAATGGACATTTACAAAAAACAATCACAGTAAAGTTTAGTGGTGTAAAATCGAAATTGTATGAAAATAATTCAAAATACTCGTACAATAATAAATACCTTGAGAACTCGAGCATCCATGTGTCATTGGCAAAGGCCTTTAGATATTAAACAGGCAGTGAGTGGAAAAGCTCAACTAGCAACATGCCACACAGACACACACACATACACACACACGCTTTGATTTTATGTAAAATTGGCATTAGCTACACTGGCTCTTAAACAAATCAAGGTACATACTGTAATGTGTTGCATGTACGAGTATGCTGTATGTAGTATTACCAGCAACAAGACCAATCAATATAACCCCCACTATACACATATATAAAAACAAATTTCATTTTTTTTGTATATATTTTTCAAGCAAATCACACAACAACTGCACAGAAAAAAGAACAATTGCACGATTTGTTTTTTTTTTCGTTCAGCAAAATTGAAACTAGTGATCAGTCAAGTGATCGGCTAAAGTAGCAAAATTATGTACGTAAAAAAATATATATATATAAAATGTTGCACTAAATGCAAGTTAAATAGTGTTTGTAGTTTGGAGTTTTTTCTTCTTCTACTTGTTTCAATCGAAATGCATGAATTGTATATTGAGAACATATTTGCAGGGAATTAAAGTCGTCGTTCTGGATTTCATTCGCATACTCGTAATAAATATTCACTTGGTGGCAAGACACTCTGCCTTGCTGTTGCTGTTGTTACTGTTACTACATGATGTTGCTGATCATGATGCCACACCGCATGTCGCATAACGTTTTTACTATTTGTTTTCGTCGTTGTTAACTCTTTGTTTTCTTATTTCATCAATTTTTTTTCTCCATTCGCTTTTTTACAAAGTATTTATTGTCTAGTTTTGTAAAGCACGACGACATTTCAAGATTTAATGTTTTATAAACGTAAACAGCAACATCAGTATTAAAACAAAAAAAAAAAAAAATGAATAAAAAAAGTAAATGCATGCGACAATTGTTGTCATCCCATCGCCGTCATCATCATCATCATCATCATTGCCGTTGTCACCATCCTCATCATCATCAGGCTGCTCATTATCATCATCATCATCTCCGTACTCAACACATTTTTTAATGGTGTTTATTGTGTTGCAACTTATAAAAAAAGGCAGAAAAAATAAAATAATTGTTTAAATATTCATCAGTCTTAACTTTTTTATTCAACACAAAATCCCTACCGCTGGAAAGAAGAAAGATCGCCTTAATTTAAGTTTGGCTTACATGAGTTCAAATCCTACTTCAACGTTTTGGGTTGAAGTTCTTATAAAATTAAAAATAAATATAATTTGAAAAAAATCAACAGTAAACAATAACATTTAAGCAATACTTAAAAGGTACCATTAAAAAGGTACCATTTTGAAAAACACTTTTAACAAAGGTACCTTGATAAACAGCTAGTTTAAAAAAAAAATTAGTCCTTTAAGGTCTTCAAAAAGTACTCTTTTTAAACAGTAATTTTTGCGGATAGTACTTTTAGTGAAAATTTATTTTTGGTAAAAGGTACAATATGTAAAAAAAATATAATTTGAAAAAAAAATGAACAGTAAATATAACATTTAAGCAATACTTAATAGCACCATTAAAAAGGTACTATTTTGGAAAACACTTTTTATAAAATTACCTTGTTAAACAGCTAGTTTAAAAAAGAATTAGTCCTTTAAGGTCTTCAAAAAGTACTCTTTTAAAACAGCACTTTTTGCAGATAGTACTTTTTGTTAAAAATTATTTTTGGTAAAAGGTACAATATGTAAAAATATAATATAATTTGAAAGAAAAAAAATCAACAGTAAATATAACATTTAAGCAATACTTAATAGTACCATTTAAAAGGTACAATTTTTGAAAACAATTTTTATAAAGTTACTTTGTTAAACAGCTGGTTTTAAATAAATTTATTTTTTTAAGGGCTGTCTTCAAAGAGTATTCTTTTAAAACAGTGCTCTTTGCAGATAGTACTTTTTGTAAAAATTTATTTTTGGTAAAATATACATTATGTAAAAGTTACTATTTAAATTTGCTATTTTAACAGAAACTTTTTTCTAAGAAAAAGTAAATTTTAAAAGGTACTTTTTCTGATAAAACTACTTTTATTAAAAGAAGTAGAGTAAAAAAAGTAGTTTTATCAAAAGAAGTACCTTGAAAAATACCCTTTTTCTTAGAAAAATTTTGTGAAAAAATTTCCGTTAAAATATAAAATTTAAATAGTTCCTTTGCTGCTCATTTAAGAGGTACTTAATTTTATTTTAATGGTTCTTTTTAGAGGTACTGTTCTTAAATGGGATTTTTTTCATTTCGTGTAGTTTTTTATTACGAACTTTTCGGTAAGGTAAGCTAAGGTACTTTTTTTTGTTGTATTCTTCTTTATTCTTGACGGGTACTTTTTTGAAAAGATACTTTTTAGTGCATTTTTTTAAATAACTGTTTGAAAGGATAAGTTTTTAACCGGAACTGTTTTTAACAGGTGATTTCTTAAAAGCTACTTTTTAGAAGGTACTTTTTTAAAATATACTTTTTTAAAACTACTGTTTTACAAAGAACTTTTTGTAGTTTTTAAAATTGTACCTTATAAAAAGTACAGTATAAAAAAATTTTTTAATAAGCCTTTTCCTAAAAGGCTCTTTTTGGATGGTATTTTTTAAAAAGTACATTTTTTAAAAGGTACATTTTTATAAATTTACTTTTTTAAATCTTGTTTTTTTAAAGCTACTTCTTTGAAAATATACTATATAAATATTATTATATTTAAATAGTATATTATATATTATTTAAAAAATACTTCTTTGAAAATATACTTTTTAAAAAATACTTTTTTGTAAGATACTTTTTTAAAAGGTACGTTTTAAAAAGTACTTTTCAAAATATAGCTTAAAAAAAACTTTTAAACTTAAAAAAGTTTTTAAAATATACTTAGTTGAAAGGTACTTTTTAAGGTTACTTTTTCTAAAGTTACTTTCCGTAGTTTTGAAATTGTACCTTTTAAAAAGTACATTTTAAACAGTTTTTAACATAAACTTTTTTAAGGGGTACTTTTTAAAAGATTTTTTTAGTAGGTGTTTTCCTAAAAGACACTTTTTAAATGTTTTTTTTTATGTACTCTTTTTAAAAAGAAACTTTTTTAAAAGGTACATTATTAAATGTTATTTCTTTAAACTTGTTTAAAAGCTACTTCTTTGAAAATATCCTTTTGAAAAAGTAATTCTTTGAAAATATACTTTTTAAAAAATACTTTTTTTGAGAAGTGCTTTTTTAAAATGTACGTTTTAAAAAGTACTCTGCAAAATATAGCTTAAAAAAACCTTTTAAAGTTAAAAAGTTTTTAAGATTTACTTAGTTGAAGTTTACTTTTTCTAAAGTTACTTTCAGTAGTTTTTAAAATTGTACCTTTTAAAAAGTGCATTTTAAACAGTTTTTAACAGGTACTTTTTAAAGATTTTTTTTAATAGGTGTTTTCCTAAAAGGCACTTTTTAGATGGTATTTAAAAAAAAATACTTTTTTTAAAAAGACACTTTCAAAGGTGCTTTTTTAAAAGGTAAATTATTATTAAAATGTATTTCTTTAAACTTGTTTTTTAAAAGCCAGTTATTTGAAAATAAACCTTTTTAAAAAGATCTTTCTTGAAAATATACTTTTTTAAAAAATACTTTTTTGAAAAGTACTTTTTTAAAAGGTACGTTTTAAAAGGTACTCTTCAAAATATAGCTTAAAAACCTTTTAAAGCTAAAAAAGTTTTTAAAATATTAAGTATATTTTGTTAAAAGGTACTTTTTAAGTTACTTTTTCTAAAGTTGCTTTCGGTAAAAGCTATTTTTTAAAAATGTTTTTCAAGTAAAAGTACTCTTTTAAAGAAACTCTTTAAAGTATTTTTGTTTTCTTTTTTTTTTTTTTTTTGTAAGGTTATAGGTTATTAGAAGGTTAGTCTTCATAAGGAATTCTTTATCTAGCAATGTATTTTTTTAAAGGAACGTTTAAAAAATATATTTTTTAATAGGGACTTTTTAATGGAACTTAATTTTTACTAATAAGGTACTAAGGTGCCTTTATTAAAAGGTAAAGACGTTGTTTTCGAAAGATCTTTTTTCTAATTAACTTTTTAACATTTTTTTATTACATTTTTTATATGTACTAATGTACTTTTTTATATGTACTTTTGTACTTTTTTATAGGTACTTTTATACTCTTTTATAGGTACTATTTTTCAATTTCAAATTTAAAGAAAATTAATTAAAAAAAAAATTTTTGAAATTACTTTTTTGAAAAAAACTATTTGTCTAAAGTGTTCTTTTTTAAAGCGATCATTTTTGAAAGTACTTTTTGAAAAGTGTTTTTTCAAATACATTAAAAGGAGATTTTAAAACAATCTTTTTAAAAAAGTACTTTTTTAGGTTTATTTTTTATAAGACAGTTTTTGAAAGATACATTTTTTTGAAGTTCTCTAGGAGAGACCTGGATCTTTCAATAATTCTTCTTCTGTTTAACAAAATTCATGGAAAACGTTCGCTTTAGAAAATCTTCACTCTAAAAATAGTTCTTTGACAATTCGTCTTTTACATTTTTACTTTTATTTCAATTGCAATATTTTAAACATTCCCTCACATTTACTACAGAGGATGGCAGAAAAAAATTAAATAAGAGAAAAAGGGAATTGTATGCTGTTGGCTGTTGGCTGTTGCTAACATTGATGACTTTGATGTTGTTAACAATTGTTTACTTACAATTGATAGCAGCCGTAAGTAAAATACAATTGTTTAATGCTACTACTTCTATTTCTACTTATTGCTGCAACAACAATCACAACACACTGACAGTGATAAAGATGATGCTGCATGTTTTATACTTCATCCAGGCATTCAGTCTGCTGCTGGCTTGTGGTGTTGGTGATGACGATATAACTGTCTTTTGACGATGATAAATGTTCCTCTCAGCTGATTTATTTTCAAAATACATTTCGTAGTTTTATAAAGCAGCTAAATTAATGTAAAATAAACTGTTTAAAAAAAATTGTTTAAATGGTTTTCACTGAAGTTGTTTCACATTAATTTTATTTATTTTTTTTTAACATTTTGAAAGGTACTTTTTGAACAGCCATTTAAAGCTGCTTATAAATAGTTAGTTTTACAAAATGATTTTTTAAGAAAACTATTATATATCCTTTTTTTAAAAGGGCCTTTTTTAACTAAGTACTTTTTTAAAACTTGCTTTTTATAAGGGACTTTTTTAAGTATTATTTTTAACTGGCTTTTAAAAAAGTCTGTTTTTAAAGGTACTATTTTAATGGTTCTTTTAAAAAAGTTAAATTGTTAAGTTACTTTTTAAAAGTTACATTTTGAGAATGTTCAGTTTTAGAAGGTCCTAATTTAGGTACTTTTTAAAAAAGTACTTTCTTAAAAAAGATTTTTTAGATTCCACAGAACTACAAAAAATAAATAAATAAATAATAAATATATTCTGGTGGTAAATTTTTGGATTCAATTAAGATAAGAGATATTCAGAAAGTTGTAAAAAAATGCAAATTATGCAAAATGTAACAATTTTTGTTTTTTAAAAATCCATAAAAATATTAAAAACGTCAGCTATCCCGCAGGCAGAAAGACAGATATGTTACAAACAAACGAGTGATGTTTCATTTAAATCAGTAACATTATTTTCCAAAAAAAACGCATCAGTAACCCACATAAATTTAAAGGTATTTACTTACAAAGTACTTTTTATAAAAACAATTTTATTTTGCGAGGTAATTTTTTGAAAGTTATTTTTAAAAGTTTTTAAGGTCCTTTAACTTAAGGTACTTTTTTGTTAAATGGTTATTTTTTTAAATTGGGTTTTTAAGTTTTATTTTGGTACTTTTCTAGGTTCTTTTTTAAAGATCCGAATAGACTGATAGGAGATTGTCTCCATAGGTTAATAACTAGTGTGCTGGTCGTATCAATCTTGAGGTTACAGGTTCGAGTCCTGCAAAATACGCTGGGTGTTTGCTGCAGGCAAGTCAGAAGCTCTGCATATAATATTGCCTTCAAAAGGTACGTTTCTTAAAACTTACTTCTTTGTACCAAGTTTTTTAAAAGTAATTTTTTTTATAATTTCGCATATTTAAACGTACTTTTTGATGTACTTTTTTTAAGGTGGGATTTTTAGGGTTTGCAAAAGGAATTCTCTGTACGGATACATTTGTTAAAGTATCGTTCTTAAAGATTCTTTTTTAAATTATTTTTATAAATAGTTTATTACTAAAAGGTACTTTCTTAAAATTTACGTTACTTAAAGGTAGTTTTTAAAGGTGGCATTTTTAAGGTTTTTGCATAGGTACTTTCTGAATAAATACATTTTTTAACCATCTTTTTTAAAAGATCTTTTTTAAATAATTTGTATAAATACGGTATTTCTAAAAGGTACTTTTAAAAATCTACTTTATTTAAAGGTACTTTATTATGTACTTTTTTTTAAGGTGGGATTTTACAGGTTTTTGTAAAGTTACTTTCTAAATGGATATATATTTTAATTATCTTTCTTAAAGATTCTTTTTTAAATAATTTGCATAAATACTGTATTTCAAAAAGGTACTTCTTAAAATTTACTTTACGTAAAGGTACTTTTTTTAAGGTGTGAATTTTAGGTTTTTTTTAAAGATACTTTCTGTAATGGAGACAATTTTTGATTATCCTTTTTAAATCATTTTTATAAATAGTGTATTTATTAAGGTACTTTTTTAAAATTTACTTTACTCAAAGTGATTTTATAAATTTATTCTCAAATTTTTTTTTAAAAGATATTTTTTAGGTAATTTTTAAAATATACTTTTTTAACGGTACATTTTTTAAAAAATATTTTTTTAAATGATCCCCTCTAAAAATATAATAAAAGAATTATAATAAATATTTTTAAATTTATTTCTTAAAAGTACTTTTTCTTAAAATCAATTTTCCAAACCTACGGATCTTTTTAAAGTTGCCTCTTAAAATCTATTTTTTAAAAGGAACGTCTTAAAAATCGGCTTTCAAAGAAAGGTACCAACTAAAACATCCTAATAAAATTTTTCTTAAAAATTAGTCCCCTTATTTGAAAAAATATTCTTTCACTTTAGAGAGAATAAAACGAACTCAAGCCTTACTTCAAAATTCATTTGTACAATTACTATCACTTTGTTTAAAAAAAAAAAAATTGATTTTTTTTTTATACCGGCTTCGATTTATTAAACTTTTTGCAACCACACCTGTCCTATGCGACAGTTATAATATTTTCCATTTATAAACCTAAAAGCAATAAAATTCATAAAACAAAATCTTTTGAAATCTTTAGAAATGAAAGTGAATTTATGGCAATGACAACAACAACAACTGAATCACTTTACTTTTCAAAAGAAATTTAAAACGAGGTCATAATTACAAATGTCAGCGTTATCAATTATATCGCCTTTTGCCATCAGCGTCGTCATCCACATCCTGATCCAGCAAGATCATTTTTAAAACCTAGTTGCAATGAAAGTTTATTTGTGTTGTGTGACTTTTTTGATTTTTGCTCCGTTTTTTTTTTTATTATTAAATGGTCTCACCTTTCTTTAGAAGATCTGATGTACGTTTTGTTGTTTTATCCACTGACCACTAACCAACCACTAACCACTAAAAAGTTTGCCTTTTTCTTGGTGAAAAGAAAAAGAAAAAAGTTTGCTAAAGACTGCAAAATGCGTTTGAATTTCTTGATTTCATACCCTTTTTTGGGGGCTTTCTTGCGTCTTTCATGAGCTGTGTTTCTATAAACTGGGATTAAATGCAAGCGATCTTGATAATGACATTAAAAGATGCAGACGTCTTACAATTTTAAACGGACTGTCTGTTTAACAGACCAAAAAACAAAAAAATGCTGGCAATAAAAATAAGAATAAAACAAGCGCTTTAAGAAGGCACTAACAATAAAAACAACAACCATCAATGAGACCAAAAAAAGATTTGCAGAAGCCTCATTTCACTTCGCATCAATTTAGCAACAGCTTTGGCTTAGAATGATTTCTTTTTACCCAACAAAAGGGACGCTTGCTAGTTCGGTTGGTTGGTTGGCTGGCTGGTTAGTCGATCATTCGTACGTAGAGTTAGAGTTGTGTGGCGTTGTGTTGTGTTGTTAACTTGACAGCGTAAAGTTCAACCTCTTTTACTTACATTTTTGGGGCCATTGTTTAAGTTACTAACACCATCATCTGCTGCTGATGATGCAGCAGCAATTTTTCTTCTTTTTTTTTGTAGAGTACATGCAACATAAGAGGTGTGTATTTTTAAGATCCATAAGTATCAACTTAATTTTTTTCTTAACAAAATATATTTAAATCCTCATGAGTTTTTTGTTCGCATGCATTTCTTTTTTGGTTTTAATTGCAGTGCAGCTTTTTTGAATCTTAACAAAAAAAAAAAAATACTCTTATGAAATTGAAACGCCGCCTTTTAGTTTCCGAGTATCAGACTTTTAAAGTCTCTTATCATTATGTTGGCTTTGAAATCTTAAACTTGTTCTTAATTAGGTGAAAAACGGATTATTGTTTTTTTTTTTTAATTTTTTTCTGGCTCTTTTTGATTTTTAAATTTTTTCCCAAGTCTTCGGTTTGTATTTGAAGGTTTTTGGTCACTTTTTATACACTCAGAGAAAATACGTGATTGTGATTAATGTATTTACTAGTTGTGTCCACAAACGTTGTGTGCGTCCTGACAATATTTTGTTGGATTTTGCTTTAAAAGTAAACCACACCAAATTTTAAGACTCTTACGTATTTATTTTATATAAAGATACCCATCCCTGGATAAGATTCTAAAATTGAAAAAAAATTCTAAAAATTATTATAAAGCTCTGTAAACGGTGTTTAAAATATTTAACAATGCAATTCCTCAAAGTAAAAATACAAATCAAATACAAATTTTGTTCAATTGGCTTTTCGGAAGTAATTCGTATTGATTATTTTGTGATTATTTTCAAACAGCGCCATCTGTTGCGCAAGCGTATTTAAAATATTCCGCTTTCAATTCATTTTGTCATTATTTTAAAACAGCGCCATCTGTTGCGCAACCGTATTTAATATATACCGTTTTCAAAAATAAAAGATGCCTTAAACTATGCAGTACCTTTAAATCGGTAAAAAAAATCGGCCTACTTTCACTGCTTTTTCTCCTCTTTTTCTTGGAATTGCGAAATTTTTTGCCGAAAAAAAGTATCCTATATTGGAGTCATGATACTGAAGTACCTCCTCACAAAATTTTGTTAAAATTCATCCAGTAGTTTTTACGTGATGCTAACACAAATGAAAAGGAAGGGACAGACAGACAGACATTAATGAATTTTGCAAACAATTTTTAATTTACATTGCAAATAGTTTCTTTGATTAATTGTTTTCCTTCAGAATTAATAAAACTAAGCTACAGTGGGTCAAAGAGTTAAATGGTTGTATTTTGACGATTAATCGGTTATCCGAATATTTTTATAAACGATTATTCGGCTGCCTATTTAAAATATAATTTATTTTTTTATATATTTTGAGTATAAGTATAGAATAGTAAATTCGATTCAATAGATTAATCGATTATTCGGTTTCACGATTATTCGGTTTCACGATTATTCGGTTTTACGATTATTCGGTTTTACGATTATTCATAAAAATTATATTATCCAATTTAGCAAACAACTTTAAATTCTAAAGACAATAGTTTTTTTGATTGTTTTCTCTCTGAATTTACTATTTTATTATATGCAAAGATTAAATTCAATACAATTACAAATAATATTTTAACTTTAAGAAAGCATTTCATCCGATGCTGTGGCACACAGAGAGTCTGTGATGGGTACCGAACCTACAACCCCTAGACTATTAGACAAACACTAATTCTTTAAATCCAATTATCTTAAAAGCTTTTTTACGAGATCACACTCATAGCATTTATGACCATAATATGGTTGACAACTATGGCTAGGATCAGAAATAAATATTTCAAGGCCGCAGTATATTTTTTCAGTTTTTACTCAAAATAATATTTTTGTTTAATAGAGTTTCGACTTTTTTTGAGTTATTTTGAATTTAATTGTTTTAAGCTGAATGGTGATACACAAAGAGGTAGTGAGATATCAAAATAATAAAAAAAACCTCAAGCTTAAAACAATTAAATTAAAATAAATATTATTTTTAAAATATTATTGTTAAATATTTTTAAAATATTTTTCAAAATATATATTTTTTACAACTATAATATTGTTTCAAATTTAGTATATTTTTGCTATCATCAAGCCTCACAACCATTACATTCTTTC
This sequence comes from Phasia obesa, assembly GCA_949628195.1. NCBI lineage: Eukaryota > Metazoa > Arthropoda > Insecta > Diptera > Tachinidae > Phasia > Phasia obesa. The sequence continues at coordinate 207,807,163 of OX451215.1, read as the reverse complement.
TCCGCGTGTACATTTGTAAAAAAAAAGTATTCAGTATTTTTATTTTTTTGTTTTTGAGTTAAAATATTTTTTTTCTTAGTATGTGTTAATCATTTGTCAAGCAGTCAAGTTATATTTTTTGTGAATATTTTTTTTTTTTTTTTGATTTTTATTAAGTTTTTTTTTTTATTTGGTTGGCGTTTAAAACATTTTTTTGTTAAAACCCATAATTTTATGGTTCCAAATTTAACAAGATTTGCCATAAATGAAACAAATTAAAGCTGAAAAAGCAACTTGAAAAAACTCTTAATCACTGTTTTGTTTGATGACTTTGTGTAACAATTTTTAACAAGTTATAAAAATTTATAAGTTTATTTTTCTAGATGGATGTTACACGTTTTATAACACAAAAGTTAATAAATCAATAAAGTAAATGTTTGTTAAATTTCTGTTAGTGCTAACTGAGGTTCCCATCAATCAATCTGTTAACACAACTGTGACAAACAATTTTAATTACAGTTTTTTTTTAATTCAATTTTTTTTAATTTTATTAATTTTTTTTTTCTTTTTGTATTAGAATTGTTTTATGTTGTATACTAGAGCGTATGATTAATAATAATTATTGGTTTGCTTTAGAATTTTATATATTTTTTCTTTTAGGAAATGCACTATTAAAGAAAATAATAATAATTGTGTAGGGGAATACTGAACCGGGCTACTAGTGTAATTAGCTACTCTCCTTTTCCTTTTAAGGTGTATATAGACATTCAAGATTTAAGCTTTCACTGTACCATAACTAAGACTAAGTATATTTTTGTGTATATTTTGATAGCTCAAAAATCCACAATAGATAATATAAATCGAGAAAATTTTCTCTTCTCCACTTGAAATGGCTTAAAGTTTTCAGAAGTGTCAAACATTAAGTTGCTTTTAAACGCTGCTACTGTCATTTCTATCACCTGCCGCTAGTTGGGGCTTACATTTTTGAAACTGATCTCGCTGCATCTACTTGAGTAGACTTGTTTATCTACTCTGCTAATACACATTATCTTTGTCATTGCACCTGCCATAGCGATTATCAGACGGTCTTTTTTTCAATATTTTGTAAACGGCACACTGAAGCAGTCATCTAAATTTTCAACCCCCTGCGTTCCTCAATGATTTATAGTATTCGAAGTATTCATTTACGACTACCTTACCTTCATTAAGTCTCGTGCTATTACTAGCCTTTTAATCTTAATTGTCGTGATTTTATACTGGCGACTGTTACATTTCGACAATATTTCTCATCACAGAGTCTAAGGTAATTGCTAACATTTGCCCATGACTAAGGTCTCCACAGTATCTACATTTTATTTAAATATGTATGTGTTTTCGCGTGGTCCAAAATCCTTATTGTAGCCAGTCTGCTAGATGGATATTCAGAAAAATTGTGCTATGCTGTCTCAGCCTTTTTTCAGGCACAATCTGAAACCTTACCTCGATTTTAAACTAGTCCAGGTGATCCGTGAAATTATCGTGGCCTTTCACTAACGCAGTTAACAATTTTTTGGCACCCAGATTATATTTAAGCAAGTTTCGGTTTCCTTGCCAGAATATACCAGAATCTTAGGGGGAAATCGAACCCACAACCTCGGCATAATAATCTATTACACTACCTATTAGTCCGACGAGGCAACCTATCGGACAGGTTACTACTTGCGAGGTTTTATACTCCGTCTTAAGTTAAGCTGCAAGTTCATACCACGCGTTTTCCGCGTTACATGTAGTATGCATTGTAGAGAAGTTTATGCTACAAGACTTACGATTTTTTTTCGTATGTTTGTCGAACGTGTCGCTGAATAGCATCTATTATGGAAAATAAAGCACTGCATGAGCAGAAAAAATGAAACTTATGAGACGCTCGTCATAATATTTTATTGAATTTATGTCTGTTCATTTTACACGAGTAACGATGAGTGGACAATAATAAACAGCAAAGACCAATGAGCTAAAGCTCGTCGTAGCTTGCAGAGTTTTCATAAGCAAGTTTGAATATGCATGAGTAAATGTTAAACATAATAACAATAAACTTAGGCGAGTTCAAGCAGTTTTATGCCTTGTGTGAAACATGAAAACAGTTCGCGTTTACAAAACAAAAAACCACTCGTACCAGCAAAATGCAACAAGTCTTATACAGGAGTTATACACAATTACTAAACAAAAGACATTGCATTTATCGAACACTAACATAGAACGTTCGTTTTACTCGGTAAGCTCATTTCGATATGATACTAACAGAGGTATACTCACTAATAGAATGATAAGAGTAGGCATGTGCTGTACTCTAGTTTGTCCTCGAGTATGGTAAATTGCTCGTGAGCTTATGAACAAACCTATTAGATGTTATTGCTCGTGCAACTGTTTAGAGAAAAAGTCGATACGTTAGAACTGTTTTTACTTTACCATACGTAGTATAAGGTAAAGTATAGTAATCATGAAAATCGAGGTCGGGATTTCGACCGATCTATACGTTTTGAGGTCTCCTGAATCCATTTTGGCTATTATCGCGATGATGTCTGTGGGTGGGTGTGTGTTGTGGAGTTTGTATTATATTCTTTGACATATCAAAATGAAATTTAGTAAGTGCCTTTGGTATATGGAGATAATGAGTTGTGTAAATTTTGGGTATAATCGCTCTAAACGCTCTACAGGTCATACCATATGACATATTAAAACGAAATTTAGTACGTGCCTTTGGTATATGAAGATGAGAAGTTGTGTAAATTTTAGGCATAATAGGGAAGGGCAAAGGGGTAGTTGACTTAGTTTACTTAATACCCCAAATAGAAAATAATTAATTTTTCGATTCGAATATACTTCGAACTTTTATTCTTTATGTATATCCATTAAAAAATCTGTTTCCTGGTAAAGTTGTTTTCTGGTAAAGTTGAGTTTAGGCCTCTCCAGTTTTATTTATTATGTTTAATTGTTGTTGCATCAACTTAACAAATTTCTATTAATTACTTCTAAATAATTTTCATTATAACATGAGCAATTTTAAACTGAAATTTGCAATAGGAAATCCTACATTTTTTTTAAATAAAAAAAAAAAATTTCAAGAATTATTATTAAATTAAATATTTTTTAACTCAACATGAAAAAAAATTGTGATCATAGTTTTCAACTGCATTTATCAAAGTGATAATGACCACAACAAAGTCGATTAGCTTGCTAACAATGACGAGGACACTGAAGATAATCTTCGTTCATTCGTCATCAATCCAGCAGCATCAGTTAGCACCGCATAACGTTAAAATCTTCAATTTAATTCAATAAAACGAAATAACAAATAATAAAAAATTAAGAAGGAAAAAAAATCACAAATAATTGTAAATAGACTTCCGGTTGTCGCGTCATTATTGTCCATCAACTTTGAAACATGACCATCATCATGCCTTTTGCCAGTCTGCTTAAAAGACTACTGCTGCTGTCTGTCTGTCTGTGTGTCTTCCCAACTATACTGGATGACTGACTGAGTGACTGAATAACTGCCTTCTAAGAACCTCCTCATCACTACCTTTATGTGCCATTTCGCTTTTTTTTGTTCATTTTCATTGTTCATGTATGTTCATTTTGATCAATTCATGCACACACAGAGTTCGAGTTGATTTTTTTGTTTGTTTGTTTTCTGATTGCGAGTATTTATGAGATAATATTTCTCATAAAACAATTGCAATTTTTCCTTATTGTTTGTTGTTTTTTATCCTCGATTATTTTATTTATTGATTTTAACAAAAACAAAAGAAATTGATAAATATACAACAAATTTTCATGATCATTATTATTGGTATATTGGCAGTAGTCGTATGTATGTAAGTAAGTATGTAACAGAAAGTAGTTTAAAATTGCAGTAGTATGAGTACTAGAGGAGCAGAAGTTCATTAAGTTGATTTTTTTAAATTTATGGTTTATAAGAAAGAACACAGTCAATGATGCAACATAATGATGTGTCCATGGTATAAGGAGTACTAAAAGAAAGCGTTTTTGCCGGATCAGCTGTTATGTAGCCGGCTGTGTGGCAGCACTAACAATTTTGAGTCAAAATCACGAATCTTGTAAAGAATAATAATGAAAAGGCAACTTATAGGGTTCCATTCTGAGGCCGCCTTTGTAAGAAAAAACCTTTAAAAATGAAACTTTTTTAAAAGATAATATTTTTTTGTATATTATGTTTAAATAAAAGCATTATGTAAAAAAAAAGTATCTTTAAAAAAAATATTTTTTTAAATAGTATATTTTTTTAAATAGTACTTTTTTAAAAGTACCTTTTTATAAAATACAAAGTACCTTCATAAAAAGGGATTTTAAAAAATCAACCCCTTTAAAAAAATACTTTTATACCATTTTATGAAACATTAACTATTTAAAAAAGACACTACATTTTAAAAAAATAAAAAGTAACATTTTAAAAAAGGACCCTTAAAAAGTACCATATGTAAAGAAATAATTTTTAGCAACGTAATTTGGAAAAAACTTTACTTGAAATAATATTATATTTATATATATATTTTTTTTTTCAAAAAAAGTACCTTTTTAAAAGTTTTTGTAACTACCTTTTAGAAAAATAATATTAAAACAACATGTTAGAAGATGCCTTAATAAATATAAATAATATAATAAAAAGTTTTTAAAGCAACTTTTTAAACAATATAACTTGAAAAAATTAATTGTTACTAAACGATGCTCTCAAACAAAATACTATAAAAAATACTTTTTCAAAGAAGTGTCCTTTCAAAATAATTAACTTTCGAAAACTACCCTTTTTAAATAATACCTTTAAAAAATGTTGTTGTATAAAAAAGACCTATAAAGTAATATATTAAAAAAAACCTTTTTTAAAAAAGTACCTTTTATAAAGTACTTGTTTTAAAAACTACTTTTAAAAGGAGAAGAATAACTTTCCGAAAAAAATACCTTTTTAAAAACGTGTTTTTTAAAAAAAAGTACTATTTCTCTGGGTTTATTGCATGATTTGACGTTTTATTGAAACATATAATAAATAAGTAAAAGATTTTCTTTGAAAAAGTACTTTTTCAATTACCCTTTTAAAATTGAGCCTCTTTAAAAATTTCCTTTTTAATAAAATTCCTATAACACGACTTTTTAAAAAGAGTACTTAAAAAAGTACCATCAGAAAAGTATTAACAAAAAGTGTGTAGTTTAAAAAATTTAACTTTTCATAAAAGCTCCCTTGTAAAGAGTACTTTCTTAACTAAACTACATTTAAAAAAAACTATCTTTAAAAAGAGAGCTTCTAAAAGAATAACTTTCCAAAAAAAGTACCTTTTTAAAAAAGTATAATTAAAAAAAAAACAATTTCGCTGGATTGTGAGTTTTTTTCCGAACACTGACTCTAGGTGGTTTTAGTGCATAATTTGTAACTGTTTTATAATATATAATAAATAAATATAAAATTTTCTTTAAAAGTACTTTTTCTTAAAAAAAATACCCTTTTAAAATTGAACATGTTTAAAACGGTATTTTTTTAATAAAATTCTTGAAACACAACTTTTTTAAAAGAGTACTTTAAAGGACCATAAAAAAGGACTACAAAAAAGTATGCAGTTTAAAAAATGTTACTTTTCATAGAAGCTCCTTTCTAAAGAGTACTTTCTTAACTTATGTTGAGTTATGTAGCTGTGTTTAAAAAAAATTTCTCTTATAAGGTACTTTTCAAAAAAGTACGAAAGTACCTTTTTCGAAACCGAGCCTTTTTTAATTGAAAAGATTTCTTTCAGAGCATCTTTTTTTTAATTTTGTAAAACTAAAAATTGTCCCCAAGTTACTGTTAAGCACTTAAGCAAAAAATTTTCACAGCTTCACATTGGTCTTAACGCCCTCTTTTTATGTTTGGGAACAACAACAATAACAACAACAATATACACTTATTGTACTAAGAAGTTTGCCTTTGAACTCTTACTTGTCGACGGCTGCCACAAGCAACAGCATGCAACCAACCGACATAAACTAAAACAGCACTTAAAGATAATTTGGTTTAATATATTCTCAGTTGTTGCAATCTTTTGTGTTTTAGTGTTGCTTCTACTTGTGCCGTCCGTGTCTTGCCTGCTGCTTCTGACTCTTCTGCTTCTGCAGCCAGCCATTCAATTGAGGAATAAATTACAATTTTTGAATTCTTCACGTAATTCTTTGCAATTTCAATTACATTCTCCGCTATTTTGCTGCTCCTGCTACTTGTCGCTACTTTGTTCTGTTGTTGTTGTTATTGTTATTGCACTTTTTTTTATACACTCTCTTGTTATAGACGTAATATTATGTTTATTTCATTTACTATTTGTGGTACAATTTTTTTTCTATACGATTTTATTTGCAAAAATTGTTAGCTGATTTTATTAAACAACAAAAAGTAGCAACACAAGTGAACAACAAAAAAGGAAAAATCAACAACAGAAAAAGAGTTTTGTGTCTCACAATTGTCGCGACATTTTTCTTAGTAAAACTCACGATCAATTGGCGACACGCTTCTTCTTTTTCTACTTTTCTACTACGCCAGTAACAACAACAACAATAATTTGGCCTTTTTTTCAACCTCTACCGCATGTTGCTGTTGCTGAGCCATGATGTTGCTCATCCACATTAAATAGTTGGTTTTTAGTGTAATTTTTCTAAAATGTAATGTTGAACTGAACGTACGTACGTTCTACCACTTACTCGTACATTTGTTAAGTTACTCAGCCTTGATTTTTTCTTTGTTGTTGTTCGTATATGGGAATTATTATACAGAGATATAAAGTAATTGCATTCATCACAAACAATTGGTGCCTAGAATTTCACCAATAAAAGGTTTTAATCAGTTTTAAATTAAAGTTCAATTAATTTTTTAATTGATTCAAATATATATTTCTTTAAAACAGAAGAAAAAAAATCCTAATAAAGCAATTAATTGAATCAATTAATTATTTAATTAAATATTAATCTGAAACTAATTAAAACCTTTAATTGGTGAAAATACTTTTTTCTTTGTAGTTGAAGAGCCCCAAGGCAAACCCCTAAGGGTCTGTGGCACATACACAATCTCAATCAGAATCTCACAAAGACAACAAAACATGTAAATATTTTAAATCAGTATCATACCAGCTTTCAACAATGTGGGTTTGTGTCGCTTTGCTAAATATTTTCATTTTCATTTTAACCACTTTTTTGGGTGGGGCCTTTGAATATAAAGAACTCTTGATACCTTTTTGAAATTGCCCTTTTTATAAATTTATTTAATTGTACTTTTATTATTTTTATAAAAATGTACTTTTTATAAAAATGTACTATTTGTAAAAATATTATTCCTAATAGAAATGGTACTTTTTAAACAGAAGCAACTTAAAGCATAAAAGTAACTTTTTACACAAAAGTTGGGTTTATACCAACGGTACTACTTATACAAAATTCGCATATTAAAGAAAAGGTACTTTTTAAAGAAATTTTTTTTTAAGAAAAATTACTTCTTAAAGAAAATGTACTTTTTAAAGAAAAGATACATTCTAAAGAAAAGATACTTACTTCTTAAATAAAAGGCACTTTTGAAAGATAAGGTACTTTTTAAAAAAAAGGTACTTTTAAAATAAAATGTACTTTTAAAGAAAAGGTACTTTTTAAAGAAAAGTTACTTTTTAAAAAGTAACTTTTCTTTAAAAAGTAAAAGTTACTTTTTAAATAAAAGGTACTTTTTAAAGAAAAGTAACTTTTTAATAAAAGGTACTTTTTAAAGAAAAGGTTCTTTTTGAAGAATACCTTTTAAAGAAAAGGTACTTATTAAAGAAAATGTACTTTTTAAAGAAATGGTATTTTTTTAAAGAAAATGTGCTTTTAAAGAAAAGGTATTTTTTAAAAGAAAAGGTGTTTTTAAAGAAAAGGTACTTTTATTATAAAATATTCTTTTTATACAAAACGTACTTTTTAAGCAAAGAATACTTTTTATACAAAAATTTATTTATATACAAAATAAATTTTTGTATAACCGACATCAATGTTACCTCATTAACTCAGGAAGACCTTTTTTACTTATTCACTTTCCCCATGCGTTTTATGCCATGGAGAACCTTTCTTCCATGCTCTCGACTTTCCGATAGGTGATCCAACGCATGCAACAACCCATGCAATTCTGCCTGGGTAAACGGAGACGTACTCCCCCAAACGCAGACTGCACGACAGGTTCAACTTAGCTGAGTATACACCTGCTCCTGCTCTACCGTCCATAAGAGATTATTTTCGACTATTTTTCTTCCACTCATGCGTTCCATCGGCATCTGAGCTTTCCTAAGCTCCATAGTAACTAGATCCAGAATACTCTTATGCCCGATGTTCGGTCCAAAGCTATGACATCGCTCTTCACACGCAGAGCTGACATTGCGGCCGTCGACATAATGAATAAGTACAACGGTAGCAATCCAAACATTGCCTCAATTGATTGTGCTGAAGCCGTGGACTTTTTTCCACATACATATACTCATACAAGCACTTCTTTGAACCCAATCCAACTTGCGCTTAATTATACTCTGAGAGGCTTCTATCCACCAAACCGCAGATGCGTAAGGTATTATGGGTCGCACCATCACCTCTTTTGCTAAAAAAAAAATATACATTTCTATTGAAAAATTAATTATTTATAATTAAATTAATTATTTATCCGTCTGTGTTCGGGTTAAAATGCACTTTGCCAAGCTAACAAAAGAGATACAGAAAATTTAAGCCCACCAATCTGTCAAGCAGAGCTTCGAAAATTTTGCTTTTGTACTTCAGCAATATCAGACCATTCCATTCGTGGTTGCGGGCAAAAAACCACGCCTACGTATATTTTTTCAGGTTGTTTTTATTTTATTTCGGTTGTAACGATTTTCCATTGCCTCTTTTTTTGTTACTAAATATTAGATGGCAAGCCATAGATTATATAGAGATCTCCGGCGCGTTTTTGTGTCTGTTTTTAGTTTGATAGGGATTTTCTGCTTTGATTTGTATTAAATGCCTTTATAGAAAACATTAAACATAGAGGTCGCCAATAAACCCACATGGTGGCCACCGGGAACTAGGAGCGTTCAATAGGCTCCTTTGAGGTGGGGGCAATATGGTCAAAATTATTTAAAGTTTTTTAGTCTGACCATTCTAAGGCAATATAGGTAATATAGGCAATATAGGTTGCCTTGGAATGGTCAGACTATCCCCCTGGAGTGCGGTTCTATGGAGTCCAGGGGAATGGCGATGGGCCCTTTTCAGGGGTTGCTTAGGGTTAATATTGAGTTCGTTTTTCTTCAGTTTTTTTGTTTTTATTTTTATTTTACTTAGGTCTGACTTTTTAGGTACCAATGCTTTCAGAGCGGATCAACAGAAGCCGGGGTCTGGGGCGGCCGAAGTCCCCATATAGGTCCACATTGGATTCGTTTTTTCTGGCTTTTATGCCTTTATTGCTTTGATTATTATAAAAACTTTTTTCATAAAATATAAACCTTTTTTTTTATAAAATTTTTTTAAATATTTCCGTTTTAAATAATGTTTTTTTTTAAATATTTATAAAAGAATAAATAAATAAATTTTGCTAATGTCGTTTTCCTCTAAAGAATATATTCATTTACAAACATCCTAATTTCAACAATTATTTTAAGTATTTTTTTTTTTTTATTTGTTTTATTTATTGTATTTTCCTCACAGATTTGTTGTGCGAACTTGTGCTCATCCTCATCATTATGAGAATTATTGTCAACTTCATTATGATCGTCAATATCACCATGATCGAGACAAGGATCATGATGATAATAGTTGTGTTAATATTGTTAAACAAAATGATAATGACGTTGGAGTATTTCGAAAATCCATTCCATTAAACCTGTCGCTAAATACACGCGTCTTAAATCTTACAACTTGAACAGAAAGGAAACAAGAAACAAAAGAAAACGAAAAAAATCACATGAAATACTTTACAAAACACAGATTTTTGTATCTATTTTTGTAGTGATCTTGAAAACTAGTACGTTTTCTGAAAATGCAATAATTATAAAATAAATAAAAAAGGGGTGGTGTTGTGCTGTTGAGTCGTGTATTGAAAAGTTGATGTTTAAATATTTTCATGTGAGTGTGTGTGTTGGTGTGAGCTACTAGATCGGAGATGGTACAATTTAAAATTATGCTTTAACTGCAGAAAAATATAATTGTTAACGTACTTTACAATCACTTTGAATTTTACTTAATAAATAATTTTTTAAAATTTTGGCAATTTTATATCTTTTGCAATAAGCTCGTGAAAATAAGCTTTCATTCACTATTTGTGTATATCGAAGGCTTCAAGAAAATCTAGGTCTTTATTTCATGGCTACAATTAGGGACTTTTAAGTCTCCATCTCTGTTCTAGACGCATTTTCCTCTTGTAGTTGAAAAATGTCGTAGCTACTGTCGTTTTATTCATGTTTGTCATTGTCATTTGCAGTGATGTTTGTTGAATTGTTTTTTTTTTGTCGTTGTCGTTTTAGATTTCTTTTGCTATTTCTTGCTGTTGTTCTGTTTTTTTTTTTTTTTTTTGTTTTTTTTTGTTTTGTTTAATTTGAGTTCTTGCCATTTAATTCGTGGCGTAAATCTTGTAACGTTGTTTTAAGATGCTGTGTTGATCACTTAAGAATTTCTCATTATCGTGATCACTACCATTGTCATCATTATTAGCACCAACATCATCATCATCGTAAAGATCATAACCATGATCGCATTGATCATAATGACAATTCGTGTCCCATCCTTAACAGCATCTGTTGTTGGTCTTTGTTTGAGATTTTTTTGTTTGTAAATTTTTCGATTTTTAAACTTCAACAAACATTTACTTCTTTTATTTCGTATCTGAGTTTCAATTTTGCCCAGATTTGTTATACGAAAACAACAACAACAGAAAATGTGTACATTGCTGTGTGGCATTTTATTTTATTTTTAAGTAACTTATTTTGATTTTTTTTTCACTTTTCGTTAAGTTGGTTTTCAGTCAAGTATACAATTCAAAAAATGCATCTATGTCGCGAAATGTTTGTTTCATGTTCATGTTGGTTGGTTTTTTTTTTTTTAACTGGTGTGCTGCGATCCCTCTTGATCTTTTTTCTGAAGATACTGAAAATTCTAATTTTATTTTAAGAATTTCTTGAAACAAAATTTTAAAATACTTACAAATATATAAAATACTGCTATTCAAATAAATAGTGCTATTCAAGATGTGGCTTAATAATGTTGTTCTCACATCTTAAGGGCTCACCAGCCGCTCCAACCAAACTCCAGTGCCAGCAGTATTCACCTTAAGAAGAAAAGTATCATTTTTTATAAACGAAAGTTTTACAAAATAATTATTCTTTTTTATCTAAAACGAAAATTTTAATTAAACGAAAATTTTACAAAAAAAATTATTCTTTTTTTTATCTAAACAAAATGGATTTTAATTTCCAAAAAAAAACAAAAAAAATTTAATTTCAAAAAATTTCTGTAAAAGAATAGTGTCATCAAAATCAGTTTGAAAACCTCGAAAATATCTACAACTATTTGTTATCGATAACTATCTGTTATCGATAACTATATGTTATCGATATCTGTAAAAAATTAATTTATATAGAAAAAATCCTGTCATCGATTTCGATAACAAATAACTATCAGTAGAATAACAAAAAAAAAACATAGTTCGACCAATAATAATTAAAAAAATTTTCATATTTTTTTCGATAAAAAAATATTTAAGTTTTTATCGATGGGGTATACTAGCGGTATATATTGTCAGAAGGGCAACTGATATCTACTCGTGGTAGGATTCTAATAAAGGTAGTGAGAATAAATAAATAAATTAAAAAATTAACTGATCCCGATTGATCAGCACACAAAGGATGCACGAAAAAATTAAATTTCGTCAAACTGATGTAATCGGTACCATTAGCTGGGCAATTGAACTGGCGACAGAATATCGCAATTACAAATTTGATTTAACCGAGTTGAAAATGGAAGAAAATTCTGGTTGCAATTACGGTAGAGGCGACAGCACATGTTCAGTTTTAATGTGATCGCACTGGCTGGTATTAAAATGAGAGCAACAGGTAGAAACAGAAAGAGAGTGCGAGCCATAAAAAATCAGCCTAAAAGTTAGCGATTGTTCGAAATTTATCATGTGAGAGAAGAGATTAACAACTAATAGTTAGCAGGGAGTGACCACTGATGCAGAAAGTAATTAAGTATGATTTCTCAGGACGACAACTACTAGACTACAATAATTATTATTTAATTGCATGCAACTTTTAATGAAAAAATACCGATAACGATAACAAATAAATGCCTCAAGACCAGATTTTTATCACAAATTAATTTGTAAAACAAAATAACTTTAAAAAAATGTCTTAGAAAATTGGGTGCCTCAGTAGGCTTAGTATTGTCAAAGAAAAATGAAATAAATTGAAAAATTTTAATTTTGATAGAAAATTTAGTTTATTGTATCTTGTGTATCAGGGTTTATCTAAAAAGATAATAAATATAACTTTCTCGATTTTAAAAGAGTTAATATATTATTTCAGTTAATGTGACAAAATTATTTAAAACTGACAATATTTTGCTTTGAAAGTATTCCACACCAATTGAAAGACTCTTACTTTTATAGTGCTTCAGTTATGGTTTATGTATTTACTTTATATACAGGTACTCATCCCTGGATAAAATTCTAAAATTTAAAAAAATTCTAAAAATTATTGTAAACCTCTGTGAAAGGTGTTTTAAATATTTTAATAATAACTGGCGCCATCTGTTGCGCAGTAGTTTTTTTAAAGGATCCCAATTTCAAAAACAAAAAGGTGAGTTGAAAAATAACCGTGTTGAAAAATCCTAGTTTTGAACCGAAAATATCAGTACCTTTAAACCGTTTTTCACTGCTTTTTCACCACTTTGTCTTAGAAATAAGATTTTTTTGCGGGAAAAAAGTATATATTGGGTCCAGGATACTTAGGTACCTCTTTACAAAATTTTGTTAAAATCCATCCAGTAGTTTTTACGTGATGCGACCGTAAATGAAAAGCAGACAGACAGACGGAAGTGAGTTACTACTTTATTATATGTATAGATAATATATTTGAAAAGGGAGTTGTGGGTTCAATTCCCACCAAAGACTCTGAGTGTTTCACTACACCGAGTGAAGGGTCTTTGTTACTAAGCTCAATAACTATGGTAGAATATAATTTGTAATTATATTGTAACATTTAATAAATAAATAATGTCTTAGAAAAAATATTCCAGTTATCCGATTAAAATGTGTCGTAGAAAAAAATTTAGTTCTCGATGCGGCTTATTTTTCTTTTACAGAAAATTTCTACTAATAGGATAAATGAAAAAAGTGATATTATTATAATATCTTTATCTTTTGCCACAAATATTTAATATCTGCTATAAAACATTATCTGCTATAAAACAAGGTATTGTTATAAATAACAATTTATTTCCGATTTCAATGGTTTTTTTTTTGTAGAAAAATAACCTTTGTTTTTGTAAAAATTATTCTATGAATAAGATCTTTCTCGTAAGCATACCAAGAAGTTATCTATAGAAAAAATGTCCCTTTAACGATGACAAAAACTATTAATTGAAGGATATTTGTCACTTGATTAAAAAAAAAATTTTCTATAAATTTATATTGTTATCGATAACAAATATTTTTTATACAAAAAATTTATTATTAAAATTGAATTTAAATATTTAAATTGTTGTTGTTAATTTTTATTCTTAATAATAAAGTTTTCTATAGAAAATTTTTTCCTGCTATCGATAACAAACATTTTTATTGAAAAACTTTCGTGTAATCACTCTTAAAAACTATTCTTAGAAAAATTATTTCATTAATAGCAAAAAAATTATCTTTTATTTTACAGTTATGTAGTCATCTATAAATTATGATGATTCATTTTATTAAATAATAATTTATTTATTTTTTTATCTTGCAGCATCTTATTAAAATTGCAAGAAATATTCTTACGTTACGTTGTTAGGGTACCAATTTGTTGACTTCAAATATAATTTAACTTTCAAGATGATTCTCTGGTAAAATCAATTATTAAAAGATGACGTGTTCAAAACAATAGTATGGAATAAACCAAAAAGTTGTCAACAACAAAAATGTGTTTGAATAAATATCCTTGAGTTGAGTTAAAGAACAATAATAAGCAAGCAATAAATACAGTGGGTAAGAAAAAAGTTTTGATTATTTAAAATTTTTAAAAGTTTTTCGAACAAGAATGTTAGATAGTTGTTTAATAGATCTGTTGGACATTTTTTTGTTTTGTTGTCTTTTTTTTATTTTTTTTTATTTTAGATAATTTAATGATAAAAGTGCTTTGCGGTCAAATGTTGGTTTAAATAATATTGCATCCAAGTGTGATTTAAAGCTTTTGTATAAATATTTCAAGTTTATCTAATTTTAAATTTAAGTTTTATGAAATTTTATTTGCCTTGGAAAAAACAAGTGGATTACAAATTATTTTAACAGCAACAATTTAAAAAACTTAAAAACGAAAACAAATACATAACTCTACTTTAACTGAGCTAAAAAGTGTTATTTATTGCTTATGAACGGAAGATACTTGAAAAACTATGGATAAAGATTATTTTAGCTTCATGCAAGTGGTTTAACAAAAGCAATCACAAATATTAAAAAAATCTTTATCATAAACTTCACACCAAAGCCGTCCGAACATATTGACATTCCTTGTGTACACAATAGCAAGAAGCTCATTATTGCGGAATTTTTTAAAGTCCATAAATAAATTAATTATCAAATAGTGATGTTTATTTTTGTTGCTTAAAAATAAAGTTTCAATATTTCTATTGATTGATGTTCTGTATTAAGATGTGACTGTATGCCAGCTGCTTGGAATTTTGTAAGTTTTTGAAAATTCTACAGTTAGTCTTGTTGGCTTTCGCCGATAATGAAAACCACACTTTTCTCAGGAATAAATGCTAAGACCCCCTTGTAATATGGAAACTAAAGACTACCACTTCATCGCACAGTAGTTTAAATGAAATTTAACAGAGTTAAAGCATAAGTGTTCTTAAGTGGACTTGCAGACGGTCGGCACCCTAGGGTGAAGGGGATTTGGGGATATTCTATTGTTTTAGTGTTCTGTTATTAGTGTCTAAAATTTTCTGTTTACAAAAATAGAAAAGTGCTGTCAAGTTTTCAGTATTATTAAATCGGTATAATTAGCGCACTTTCACTTTTTTATACCCTTCACCACCACAGTGGATATATAGTCGTATATATAAGTATGTCATTCCGTGCGTAATTTCTACAATATTAATTTCCAAACCCCAAAAGTTATATATATTCTGGATTCTGTTACACAGAGTTAATAAGGCGATGGCCGTCTGTGTTCGGGTTAAAGTCAACTTTGTCAAGGCATCTGAAGAAATACAGAAAATTTAAGCCCACCAATCTGCCAGGCATAGTTTCGAAAATTTCGCTAATGCAATTTACCAACATCAGACCGTTCCATTCGAGGCTGTGGCAAAAACACACCCATTTAAATTTTTTTCACGTTATTTTACGATAAAATTTCTACAAAATAAAATTTTTACAAAAACTTCTATAAAATTTTACCAAACATTTTCGATAAAATTTTTACCAAAAGTTTTCGATAAATTTTTAACAAAATAATTTTAACAAAAAATTTTTGATAAATATTTTACAAAAACTCCGATAAAATTTTTACAAAACTTCTATAAAATTTTAACAAAAATTTTCGATAAAATTTTTACCAAAAGTTTTCGATAAATTTTTAACAAAATAATTTTAACAAAAAATT
The DNA here is from genome assembly GCA_949628195.1 of Phasia obesa. Lineage (NCBI taxonomy): Eukaryota > Metazoa > Arthropoda > Insecta > Diptera > Tachinidae > Phasia > Phasia obesa. The sequence continues at coordinate 207,791,345 of OX451215.1, read as the reverse complement.
TTTGATAAAAATTTTACAAAACCTCCGATAAAATTTTTACAAAAACTTCTATAAAATTTTAACAAAAATTTTCGATAAAATTTTTACCAAAAGTTTGCCATAAAATTTTTACAAAAAACTTTCGATAAAATTTTTACAAAAAAATTTCGATAAAATTTTTACAAAAAACTTTCGATAAAATTTTTACAAAAAAATTTTCTTTAAATTTTACAAAAATTTTCGATAAATTTTTTACAAAAAATTAAATTTTCTAGGAATTTTTTTGTAACAATTTTATAGTGAAATTTTAAAGGAACATTTTTGTTACACTTTTATCGAAAATTTTTTGTAAAATTTTTTTTAAAATATTTTGTAAAAAATTTATCGAAAATTTTTGTAAAAATTTTATAAAAAGTTTGTTGTATAAATTTTATAAAATTTTTTCGAATTTTTTTTGTAAAATTATAAAAAATCAATGGCTATCGGCTGTACAAAAATTTTTGGTAAATTGTTTACAAAAAATTTTTGATAAAATTTTGGCAAAAAATTTTTGATAAAATTTTGGCAAACAATTTTTGATAAACTTTTTACCAAAAATTTTTGTAAAGCCGATAGCCATTGTTGCTAGTGCTTTTAGCTAGATTTTTTATAATTAAAAAAAAAAATTCGAGACAATTTTTACAAAAAATTTTTGACAAAATTTTTACAACTTTTTGTAAAATTTTTACAAAAATTTTCGTTAAATTTTTTTACGAAATATTAAAAAAAAAAATTACAAAAAATTTTCGAAAAATTGTTACAAAAATGTTACTATAAAATTTCACTATAAAGTTACAAATACACAAAAGTTTCTAGAAAATTTAAAAAAATTTTTTTAATAAAATTAAAAAAAAATTTATAAATTTTTTTCAAATTATTTTCGATAAAATTTTTACAAAAAACTTTCGATAAAAATTTAAAAAAAAAATCTATATCTTTATATTATATTTGAAATAATGAAGTTGAAAATAATAAAGGTAAAAACCGAATGTACATATGTATGTATGTATATTATTGTGAAATTGGGAAACATAACAGAGTAAGGGAATATTTAACATTACTAAGGTGAAGGGTATATAAGATGCGGGGCATGGCCGAATATAACTCTCTTACTTGTTGTCTCTAATTTCTTTTTAAAATGAGATAAATATATGGGAATAAATTATTGTATATTTAAACTGAGGTTTGTACTAAGGTACCTCCCCACAAAATTTTATTAAAATCTATCTAGTTGTTTTAACGTGATGCTGACACCGCCAGACAAAATTTGGTTTGTATTCCAGATCGATTATTAATTGCTTTAACAACAAAATTTTCCAAAAAAATATTTTCATGTGCAGACACGACCCTGTTACAGTTTTATTATATACATATGTATGTATGTACATACATATATATCTTACAAGCCTAAGGTACGTATGCATATTAGTACATACATATATATAACATTTAGCATGCAACAGTGGGAAGTTTTGCAAAAAAAAAAAAAAAACTGGAAGTAAAACTCTAATTTCTAAACTTATACATATGTATATGTTTGAATATCTTATTCATGCGTTGAGTAACTAAAATAATTTTGGTGGTACCAACATTATAAATTAGATTAAAAAAAATTGTTCTACCTTTTACCATTCCAAAAAATTCCCATACATCCTATGCCACACTTGCCAATTAATGGCTAAAAAGACGCCATGCATAAATATTAAAAACTATAAATTTTTTCAGCTTACAAAATTTGTAATTTCTATCTAAGTATTTGGTCGTTTTTCTCTTTAAATTCCTAAGTTATGAGCATCTGCTCTGTGCAATGCTTACTATTGGATTTCACTCGCTCGCTTTTCATAGCCATATAATATTGTTTTTTTTTCCTTTCTTTCTTTCAAATCTTTTTAATTACAAATTAATGCTTAAGCTTGCATTTTTCATTTACATGCTCATCCACATACAGATACGCATACACATCAGTTGCGCATGCGTTGCATTGATTGGATATATTGTATCTTTAAGATTTATATTTGTATTTCAAAACTACATTCTACAACTGACTAAATGACTAAGTGAATGAATGAGTGAATGAATGAAATGCCTCTTCCTGGCTGCCAGTGACTGACTGCTCGCTCAATACTTATTCTACAGAGAATTTATTTTAAAGTTTCTTTGTAATTTTGGAAGTTGAGTTTTTTTTATTTATTTTGTGTTCTTCTATTTTAAAAAACCAATAACAACAATAATCATTGATTAGTTTTGTGTTGTATTTATTGCGTACTGTGTCTGGCTGGCAGGCTAGCAGGCTGGCAAGATGCCTTCGTTCGTTTGTCAAGCTCTTTATGGCTGTGTGTGTTTGCCACTATTTGTTCGTTATGTCTGTTGTAATGACAGCTTAGAATGTTCTCAGCTCATAAACAATGTTAAAAACGGCTTATTTAAATGAGATGGGGCTTAAAATGTATTCTTAATAACGAAAAATCAGAAAAAGAATACAAAAAATATAAAAAATATATAGAAAAAAAATTCAATGCTTGAATTACACAAAAATGTCTATTTAATACAAGATTTAAAAGTAAATTTTATTACTTTTTGGAATGAAAGATAATGAAATGATAAATGATAAAATATGATTATAATGAGGTTTAATTCTAATGTTTGCTAACGAGAAAAAAAATATATACATATGTACATATATAAATCGGTTTTTTAATGGTCCTTTTAATAAAATGTTCTTTAAAACACTTTAATTTTGAACAGTTTTATTTTGGAATTATCAGAAATCAAACTTTTATAAAATTTATTTTTTTATATTTTTGATGATCGGTTGCAAAACTTGAAGCAAAAAATGAACAAAGTTGCAAAACTGTATATTGAATACTAGAGGTGAATATATGTATAATTTTGCAGATAAAAACTAGGATTCAAAATACCATACAATCGTACGATTAATTTACAAAAAATTCTAATAGATTTCAGTCCTACTCAAAAAATCGTTTCAAAATGGCGTTGTACGTGGAATCGCATGGAGAAATATATCACAGTGCAACACGGAAAAAAATAACCATATACGGACACCACTACGTGATAAAAGACCAAAAAAAAGACCCCTGTCTCCCAGTTTTGCCCAAAGTCCTCCAGGTTTTTTTTTTATGGCCCTCAAAGATGTGAGGCCTCGATGTAATTTTTGCAAAAAATTATCATTTCCTCAAGCTCATATTTTGCAAACCGTTTGAAATTTTGATATATTCTCTGAGGCAAAGTTCTAGCTCTTCTCATAAAGAACAAAAATTGTTAACATATAAAATCAAAAAAACTTCATCTTCAAGGTCAAAATCGCAAAAAACTTTAAAAAATTCAATTTTTTTACCTTTTTTCCCCTGTTCAGGTCCATAGGTAGCAAACCGTTCAAAATTCAAGGAAACAATCAACTACAAAAATGAACCTAAGATCTCAATAAACAACTTTCTAGAACATATGAACTTCCTAGGAATGATTCTTAACACCGTTTAGGTAGCGCTTAGGTAGCTAAAAAATTTTCTGGAAATTTTTCACTTTTGCGGCTAATATTGCGATTTTGACCTTGAAGATGAAGTTTTTTTGATTTTATATGTTCACAATTTTTGTTCTTTATGACAAGAGCTACAAAATTTCAAAACGTTTGCAAAATATGAGCTTGAGGAAATGATAATTTTTTACAAAAATGACATCGAGGCCCCACATCATTAAGGGCCCATAAAAAAAAACCTGGAGGACTTTGGGCAAAACTGGGAGACAGGGGTCTTTTTTTTTTTTGGTCTTTTATGACGTAGTGGTGTCCGTATATGGTTATTTTGCCATGACTTAAAAAATTACACAGTGTGTATTTCATGGATTTTTTAAAAATTGTATCAAATCGTACAGACCTGGCTCAGAGTCTGTCAAAGAAATTACTGCTTGAATCTAGTAATAGAATTTTATATAAAACCTATGTTGCAACATCTTAGATAATTTTCCAGAGATGGGTACCTCTATATAGTGTCAATACATATGTAAATCATATCTGGAGTAAGAAAGAGTTAAAATTTTGGTGTGGATTACTTTTAAAGCAAATGCAAATTCGAACAACATATTGGCAGGATGCTGACGATGTCGCGTGAGCTGCTAGCATGTAACAGGACCATCTCTGTACATGAAATTACTAACTGCAAATGCAGTTAGTAATCGAAATAGTATATAAAGTAGCAATCTTTGTCTGTCTGTGTTCGCATCACGTAGAAACTACCGAATGAATTTTAATAAAATTTTGTGAAAAAGTACCTTACTATCTTGATTCAAATATAGGATACTTTTTTCCGCAAAAATTTATAATTTTCAAGTGAAAATAGAGAAAAAGTAGTGGAAGTACCTAATATTACCGATTTAAATGTACCACAAACTTGACAGCACCTTTTATTTTTCAAAGCGGGATATTTTAAACACTATTTACAGAACTCTACAATAGTTTTAGAATTTTATATAAATTTTAAAATTTTATGCAGGGTTTTTTTTTAATTTTTTGATTTTCACATACAAAATGAGAAAAAAAATCATGAGGCGGCGAGGTTTAGGAAGCTGATATAGCTTAAATATATGCTCGATATAGTAGATGTAAGTGGTATCAGACTTCCTGACTTCTAGATTAACAATATTATATACCCCCGGGGGTTCCAAATGTCACTGCAGGAATATGGCAAATGCTTTGACGCGGTCCACTCGGAGAAAATAGGGGCACCAGACGCTAGGGTGCCTAGAGCCTAAATCTGGAAGAAAAGGTCTGCTGTTTTATAACACGGGTCCTCTTCGAGGCCTGCCCAGTGCCCAAAGGACTGGTACCACGGGAATCGGTAGCCCCACAGAGAGCCTATCCTCTCTGTGACCGGTTATTGGTGATGTCCCCTTCGGGGGTACACGTGGTGGTTGTGGTTTAAGATCGATTAAAGCAGATGTGGTGCAAGGTCGATCAAGTGTGCTGTTGCACTCTCAACAGACGGAGTTTGGATAGTCTCCAAACCCCTAAGCAAGAGGTTATAATATGGATCTAGGCTTGCCTTGGAAAGGCTTGCCATATTGTATAAATTGCTACTCATTGTGACTGTATGCACACAAATTGCGATTGGTGGCAATCGTAAAGTGTTGTTATACTACACAATGGGGGCGCTAGTCTAGGTCTTTATTTCACTCGGTGTTAAGAGCACCGTGGGATAAAGCCATCGTGGCAGGAGCCCACGTTAATCTTGAATAAATCTTAACAATATTATAATAATTTTTTTCGCGCTCTCTTTTTTAAATTTTATTTACCTGAAAAACTGAAAAAAACAAGTCAAGATGATTTTTTGAGAAATAAAATATCGAATTGGAACTGCCACAGAATCTAAATGGATCGAGATATTCTTACAAAATATTGAAGTCGTACAGATAAAAGAGCTTTTAATCAAATGGTGAAATTTTTTATTTTTTATTTTAACATATAAATTCCCGGAACGGGGAAAAATGTCCCAAAAAATTGGGTTTTTACAAAAGTGGCTATCCTGTCTTTATTAATTACGTTATTACGGTGCTGTCAAATCCTTTTTGGAGTATGTAGCCAACAATTGAGGCTTTAAAATTGATTTAAAATTTTTTTAATCGGTGCTTTGCACTCCGAGAATTTTAACTATAAATTAATTTAAAAATTTTGTTTTAAAATTGGCTATATTTAAATAGGGCTGGAGGGAGAACCGTTATAATTTTTGACCTACTTTTTCTTTTATTCGCTTTTGCTATAGTTTGTCTTTAAAATGTTCCAAAAAAATTTACTAGTACTGAAGTAAGTTTAAATTACATAACCTTTTTGGGGAAAATCCTTAAAAACTGTATTTTTATATTTTCCCAATTCAGAGGCTTGTAACTTTTTAGCAAAAAGCGCTGTCAGAATAAAACTTGAAACTAATTTATTCCAAATTTTATCAAGAACATAGTCAATGTCCTAAAATATTAATCTAATCATTAATAAGTACTCCACGACAAAAATACTAACTGAAAATCGGCCAAAATTAAAATAAAAAAAAAAAATTGTAAACCAATTTTCTCCCAAACTAAAACAGATAACCTACACATGTAAGCATATTTTTTATAGGCATTTTCAAGGTCTACTTAAATTTAAATAACATTTGAGTCAAAACTAAAAACATTTCCAAAAAAATTATATACCAAAATGTTGATGTACCTAACTTTGGGGGCTTGCCCAAAAGCCCCCATTTACCCTAGGGGCCGACCGTTCGCAGCTCGGCTCAGAAACACCTCTATTTTCCCTCTGTGAAATTTCATGAAGATATCTTCAGTGGTTCATTAGATACCGAATTATGTCCACAATATGTCCAAAATAAGTCGTTTTCAAACCACTGGGAACAAAAATTCCATATAAACTTTATGATTGGAATTTTCATTTCGAGGGGAAGGAACTTTTCATGGGAAGAAAAATTACACTTCTTATTTAGTGTTATATTTTGGGATGTGTGCGCATATTGACTATCCCAGAAAATATTGACTATTGTGCACCCTCAGCCATGCCGACCAGAAGGTTCGGCATGGCTGATGATCGTCATCAAGAAGACGTGCTTGAGGTCTATACAGACGGATCTAAATCGGAAAATGGAGTGGGGGGGAGGCGTCTTCATTCCTCATTTTCAAATAAGAATGAGGTTTAGGCTGCAAAACCAATGCAACACTGTTCAGGCTGAAATTTCTGCCATAAAAAGAGCGGCAAACTGGCTTAGGTATCACAGGATATCGAGTTGATGGTCAAACGAGCCCACCTGTATGATCTCGAGGCTTTTATGGCCTCAGTATGATTGCAAACGTACTGCAACCCTACTGAGAACCCCTCGAGGACAAATTGGCACACTAGTGGCTGTGCTGACACGGCACTGCCGTATAATGACTTCTGCAGAAGTTGTCAGGACGAAGGAGGAGGTACAGCACCACCACTGTCACTGTCCGGCCCTATCTACGGAAAGGGCGACGCTGCTTGGCAGCCCGTTATTACAAGACCTTGCAGACTTATCGGGTTGCGATATTAACAGGATAAATTCATTTATCCGGCTTTCTGGATGGTTTTTGCACCAAACCTAAAGTGTGGATCAGCAGGTATCTTCCTGCTCATCCCTCTTTCGGGCGTCACAACGGGACCAAAGGGACCCAAGTGAGTCGGTTTTTCCCTCTATACGGAGTCGGCGACCCGTGCAACCTAACCTAAAAAAGTGTTATAATGTCGTATAGTATAATACAAAAAAGGTAAATTTTTTTTTATGAAATATTCAAGCTGATGTAATGGGTAACTCCAGGGAATTAGATGTGTCTCGCATACCTCGACGAACAATTCACTGTTGCTTAGTTTCCTCCTCTTTTATAGAAAAGTGTACCGTTTTACACTTTAATCAAAATTACACAAATTTTTCTTATTTTCATTCAAAGTGCAGTGATAGCTCAGTTCATTAGGAACAGCTGTTCATAATAAAGAAACAAAATTTTCAGGGGGAATTTATGATATGAATTTTAAAGTGAAGGGGATCTGAATTTTCACTGAAACATAAATTCCACTTATTATTCTCAATAACGGTGATTTCTTTTTTCTTATTCTCTTAACGGAATGTAATTTGTTCTACTGCTTTCCTTACAAATTTCCCATCTCTAAAACAGTAGTTAATATAAAATATAGGTTTTCTTTTGTTTCAATAAAGTCATAAATATAAAAATTTAAAGATAAGAAACTATTAAAAATGAAATCTAAATATTATCTTTTCTTCTTCTTCTTAAAAGACCATTTCTGTCACTAGTTGTGTTTTTTTTTGTGTAAAGAATTTGTAAATTTGTTCTAATAAATTTCTTTTTAAAAGGTTGTTAACATTTTTCTTTTATTCATTTTTTTTATTTCGATTCATCTTAACAATTTTGTTTTCTTAATACATTTTAAGTCATAGTGGTTGCTCGTTTAAATAAATTTTTAAGCTTTAATTTTAAATCTTTTTAAGTTGTTGCAGATGCGGCAACTTAAGCTGCTGTTGCTGCTGCTACTCCGGCTGTTACAGATAATTTGTTTATTGCTGTTGTTGCTTTCGTTAGTATAATTTATTAAGACAGGGCCGCCCTTATTTGGTTTAAATTTGTTGCATTTGTCTGTCTGTCTGTCCGACTGTCTATCTGTTGTTGTTTTTTATTTACCTTTTTCCCCCTTTTTTCAATCTCAAGTCTTTAGAATTTGTGTTTGTTCTTTTAAACGTGTTACAAATAAAAAGCTGTATTTTTATTCCATCGTTATTGTTATTGTCGCCGCTGCTGTTGTTGTTTATTTTATAAAAATTGTTGATGGTAGGTTGGTATTGTAGTATTTTATTCAAAGCTTAAGCTCTTATTATGCAATTGAGATGACATTTTTTCCCAAATTGTTACAGCTTGAGTTTGTTTGTAGGTTAGTTTTTGTTGGCCAGTGTTACCGCCTTGCAGAATTTTTACTAGGTTGGAATAAACAAGTTAAAAATCAAAGGCTCTCATTCAAGGCATATTCATCAGGTAACCTCACTATGAAGGGGAAATATTAAGGCGAAAAATTTTGAATATTTTTTTATATGGAGTTTGATAGTTCAACTTCAATTTAAGGGCAAAAATTGTAAGTTTAACTGTCAAAATCCATATAAAAAAATTTAATAATTTTCCCCTTAATATATTCCCTCCGTAGTGAGGCTACCTGATTAATATTCCTTGGGTCTCATTTATTTGAAGCATGTGTTGCCTCTCTTTACTATTATTTTACCTCTTCGCTGATGATTAAGTGCTAAAGAATAACACTAGGGCAATGTTATGTATATTCCAAGGCGAATTCATACTAGGTATAGGAGATAGCCCAGCTGATTATATTTTGGTCTAGTTTTTTTGATAATGTTTTATCAAAAATACATTATTGGATATATGCTAGTAGATTGTTAAATTTATTTTTTTTTTGTGGGTGATGCCGTATTGCTCTCATCTGGTATCAATTCGCCTTGGTATATTGGTAATAAAAGAAATTAATGGATATTAGAAGTTAAAATTGTAGGCGGCTATGAACCGAACTCAAGTATGTAAAATAGTACTGGCAATTTCTACTAATTTCAATTACTCGATACTACTGAATACTTTTCAATTGGGTACTCAATACTTCCCTTAATATAATAGTAACGAAAATTAATTGTCAATGTCGTCAAAAATTCTATTATTTTTTTTTTTTTTTTTCTAAAAAATACTCAACTATAAATATCGATTTACTATTTTTGCGTATTTAGTACTAAAAAAAATTAAATACTCGATACTTGGTACCCACTATCAATACTTTGCCAGCATAAATCTAAAAGTATAGAATGGTAACATAACTATTATGAACTATTTTATCGAAATTATTTCTTAACGATTTATGATTCCTTAGAGTCAATAAATAATTTCCGATTTTGCCCCAATAGTTTTCAAATGGGTACTCAATACTTCCCTTAACATAATAGTAACTAAAATTTATTGTCGATGTTGTCAAAAATTCTATTCAATTTTTTCTTTTTTCTAAAAAATAATAACCTAAAAGTATCGATTTGCTACTTTTAGGTATTTAGTACTAAAAAAAATTAAATACTTGATATTTGGTACCCACTGCTCAATACTTTGCCAGCACTAATCCAAAAGCACAGAATGGCAACATAACTATTATGAACTATTTTATCCAAATTATTTCTTAACGATTCTGATTCCTTAGAGTCAAAAAATAATTTCTGATTTTGCCCCAAAACGTGGCAATCTTAGTCACTTCAAAACTAAATTTTTACAATAATATTTTTTTTTTTTGGCTTTTGTGTATCTTTTATTTAAATCTTGCTATAATTTGTCTTCAACTCGTTTGTTTGTCATTTTGCTTGTAAAATATTCTTGTAGTCACTTAATTTTTATTGTTAAACATTCTGTAGCATTCAGTGTTTTTTTTTTTGTTTCTCCTCTACACTTTTTTTTAACAAAAAATATTCTTTTTTCGTACCTAAAGAGGGCACAACTTTTTGCCTTTATTTGCGTTTCCCTCCATGTAGGCTTAAACATATTTTCTTAACAATTTTGTTTGTTAAATCTGACTTTATATCACCATTGCATTGTTTATTAATGATGTGGGAAAACGTAATTTGATTTTTTCAAATTTATTTCTTTTGTATAAAAGATCTTTTTTTATTTTGAATAAGGGGCTTATTTATAATGTTAACACAGCTACTTGTATTGTTTGGATTTTCTACTTATAAAAAAAGAAAAATTTAACAAATTTAAAAATTTACATAATTATATCTAGAAACAATGAGAACAGTTTTCTGTTCAATTTTAATAAATAAATAATAATCGATTTAAAATCCTAAAGCAACGGAAGTGAACTATTTTTTATATTTTAAAATCTTTCATTTCATTTTTGGAATAAAAACAAAAAAAAATTTAGAGAAATTTTTCGACAACTTATCGATAACCTATCGATAACATTTCGATAACTTATCGATAACTTGTTGATACTTTTATTTTTTATAGAAATTTTATTGACGTTTTAAATTTTCTATAAATAATTCGTTATAAATTTTCTATAAAAAATTATCGATAAATTAAAGCTTTTATTGAAAATGTACTGCCAATCCCACAATGTCGTGAGATTGTTCATTAGCACAATTGCATTTAAAACAAAAAGAAATTTTTTTAATTTGTTTTTAATGTAAACGAAACAACTCTAGCGGGATCATGGGACAGGCAGTTATTGATAAACGTAATTTACTATAGAAAAGTTCTTAATAACCTCAATCTTTCATGAAAAATTGACAACCTAATTATTTTAAGCTTAAAAAATTATCGAGAACCTAAATTTTTTTATAGAAATCCTTTCTCTTACCTAAATTTTCTATGGACAATTTGCCGATAACCTAAATTCTCTGTAGAGAATTTATCGATATGCAAATTTTTTTCTTTTTAAAAGGAAAAAGTGCTTAAGTCTGATTTTTAAGTTTTGTAGAAAAACAATTTAATTTTTACATATGGGAGTCAAATAAAGGTTTTGGAAAACATCTTATATCTATCAAAAGCACGCAGGCGTAGCAATTAATAAGTTGTAAAATAAGTTTTTATGATTTGTAGAAATAGCTTGTAGTTTCTTAAGCATTTGTCCAAATGCGATTAGACATTAAAAAAATATAAGCTGAAAGTCATTTCGCTATAACTTACAAAAAAATGGTACAAAATAATTGAAACTTAGTACGTGGGTACTTTGGAGTAACTTTTGCTTAAATCGACTTAAGCACTTGTTCCTTATTGCCACAGACTTATTGATAACAAAAAAAACCTAAATGATTTATAGAAGAGTTTTGGATGGCCAAAATTTTCTTTAAAAAATTTATTGATGCCAAAAAATTTATATAAAAAGATGGATCGGTGGCCTAAATTTACAATAGAAAAGTTATAGATTAGCTTTATTAATCGATTAACTAAATTTTCTATTAAAAAAATTTGTTTATAGAAAATTAATTTATAACTTTAAATTTTTTTATTAAACACTTATCGATCAGTTTAATTTTCAATAGTTATTTTTTTTAGAAAATATTTTTTTAACCCAATTTTCTATAAAAATTTTAACGTTACACCTAATTCATAATCAATCGATTTTACATCACAAAAGACCATTAGGACCCTAGTGAGTAGGTTTTGAATAACGCCGACCTGTGCCATTAATGAGTAACTATTAATACTTTATTTTTTTAGAACATTTATCGATAATCTATATTTTCTACAGAACATTTATTGATGACTCTAATTTACTATAAAAAATTATATTATGACTTAAATGTTCTTTAAAAAATCTACCGATGACCTTAATTTTCCATAGAAAATTTATCGATTTCCTAAATTTTCCATAAGAAAATTGATCGTTTGCCTAAATATTCTATTAAAAACTTATCCATAACCTGTTTTTTCTATAGAAAATTTATCTATCACTTAAATTTACTATACAAAATTTATTGCTGACCTAAATTTGCCATAGTTTAATTTAATATAAGTTAAATTTTTTATACAAAACCTATCGATTATCAAATTTTTCTATAGAACATTTTTTGCTTGCCGAAATTTTTTAAAGAATATTTATTGATGACCCTTATTTCTCAATAACCCTAATTCAATTTCATCGGTAATTCAAATTTTTTCTAGAAATTTTAACAGTTTTTGTGTTAAATTCTCTAAAGAAAACTTATCGATATCCTAAATATTTTATTCAAAATTAATCGCTGGCTTATATTTTCTGTAGAAACATTATAGATAAAATTATTTTTGTGTAGAATAATAATAGATGGCTTGAATTTTGTATAAACAAATTTATCGATATATAAAATTTTTAATTAAAAGTTATCGATAACTTCTGTTCATTTAGGTTATTTTCACTTGTTAGAGTTTTTAATAGAAAATTTAGCAATGAAAGGAAAGTTCTAAAACAAATTCATCGATAACTGAAATTAAAACTGAATTTTGTGTAAACAAATATATCGATATATAAAATTTTCAATCAAAAGTTATCGATAACTTCTGTAATTTATAATTTTAAATTGTTAGAATTTTTTAATAGAAAATTTTGCAATAAAATGAAAGTTTTAAACCAAATTCATCGATAACTGGAATATTCTACGAAAAATAGGAAAAACTTAGATTTTCTATAGAAAATTTATCAGTAAATTAAAATGATTATAAAAAATGATTATTTAACTAATTTAAATATTTAATTAATACTCCAGAATTTTTTTCGATAACGTAAATTTTTAATAAGATTTTTTTTTAAATATTTTGACAGAACTATGCTTACGCATAGGTGTAAGTTCGGAGATGATGCTTCATCTGTTAATATGGGTGATATAGATTTTAAGCAATCGTAAGCTCTTGATGTTCTTGGCATGAATATCCAGTGTAATGTTCGATGGACTAAACACATTTTTCAAGCCTCTAAAGAAGCTTTCAAGTGCCTTGTTTTCCTAAAACGGTGTAAAAGATACTTCACTCCATCCGATCTTCTTTCAATTTATACCACCTATATCCGGCCGAAAATGGAATACAACTCTCATGTATGGGCCGGCGCGCCAAGGTCTATTGTGAAGCTGCTCGACCGCGTACAAGAGAGGGCCAAGAAGCTCATTGGTGACAGTAGGGTATCCAAATCAATTGATTCGCTTGAGCATCGACGCAATGTGGGGTAAATATCACTGTTTTATCTTCACTACAATGGTATGTGCTCTAATGAAATTAGGGAACTTGTTTCCGATACCCGCACATTTTTTCTTTTAACACGCTTTTCGTTTAGAGCGCATCCATTTGTGGTCGAATGGCCAGTGAATCGCACTACGCATTACAGGGAAAATACGTTTTTTAGGTCTTTCGTCACTTTCAATGGAAGAAAATTCAAATCGAGTGTCCACAAACACTACTCTCTCTTTCCTCCTTCCCATAGTTCTGGCAAAATGTGTAAAAATGTGTAGAATTAATAACGGATCAATTTTTTAATTTATTTAAAATTTTATGAAATTCGTGTATATGTATATCCTCAAGAAATATATGAGTTCAGGTTTATAAATTAAAGTATTGTATGACTTTATTCATAAGCAACGTGGAAATTTGGTTTTAAAATTTTAAAAATGTTGAAGCTTGTAAACCTTTTTTCTCGCAACATTTATTTTATTTTGTTAAGTTTATTACGTTTTGACGTACATATGTATATCAAGTCAAGTAGTTCAACAACAATCCTCTGAAGATAAGCCTTCAATCTATATTAGGACGTTTGGCAAATTTTACTTTTTATTTTGTAGCACTGTGTAATGGCATCAAATATTTTTAAGCACCCATTTTTTTAACTTAAAAAAAATATTTGTTAAGTTTTTTATTTAATAACTTTTTTGCTGAAATTCAATAACTTGAAAATAAATTCTCACCATTTAGCCTTAATAACAATAATTATATTGTTAAACAATCTCCCTTCTTTCCCATTGCAAATGACATGAACGAAACGTTTTATAACTTCTGTCGTCATTTTGTATTTTTTTTTTTAGTAAAAAATAAATTTATTTGAAAATCAGCGCTTTCAGTTTCATAAATTCGTATATTTTTTTTTTGCAATTTATTGACATTTTCAATCAACTGTCTGTTGTCTGTTGACTGTTTATGGTCTGTAACATTTGTACAAGCACCTCTATCTGCCTGTCTGTCTGCTTGTAAGTGCCAACGAATTTCTGGTATTTACAATTCAACAAAATTTTCGCATTCAAATAATTAGTGGGTATTTCAGTTAACTTAATGAACGTTTTGGTGTTTTGCTCTTTGCTGATTAAATGTTTTATTTCGTTTTTAATTTAAATTTAATATTTGCTCTTTTAGCCAAATGCATGGTAATTATTCTAAACGGGTTTTAAGTTCCCAATTACCACAATGTTTGATTTAGACACGCAAGAGATTTTCTACATCGTAGTTAGTTACCCGAACATGGATGATTTTTTTTTTTTTCATTTATTTTATATATGTACGAGAATATACATATGCACATAACTAAATAAATAAATAAATTCTAATTGAATAAATATATAAGAAAAAGTGTTTGCTTGATAGTTTGTCTAAATAGTTCCTCACCAATTATAATAAGTGTGTTTAAAATAAAAAAAAAATATTATATTATTAAAATAACAATTTCTCGTATTCCTTTTCTCTATTAAAATTGTTTAAATAGAAAATATTTATAATTGAAACTACCTTGTAGATAGACCTAATTTAGGCAGATACGGCTGCAACCATCCAGAAAATGCATTACATTCTGCTAATATTTTGTTTTTTATCTCTCTATAATAACGAACTTAAGCCTGAAAAATTATTAATTCATTTGTAAAAAAAATAGTACAAATAAACTAAAAATTAAATATAATAAATTTATTTTAAGGTCTTTTATTCTATTAATTTAGGATTTTAAGATTTTTTGTTCTTCATAAATGTTATCTATAAAATATTTGGTATCGATAAATTTTCTAATCAATATATTTCATTTAATTAATTTCTAAAAGAAAATCCAAGTTTTCAATAAATATTCATTTAAAAATTTATTGGAAGCAATCATCATTTTTCGATTTTGATAGTTTCAACATTTATAATAAATTAAAGTATGTAATCGATAATTTTTTAGAAAATTAAAACAATTAATAAGAAAATTTAATTAGCCAATTTTCCGCAGCTACTTTATAAATGACTTAAATGCAAGTGATCAATACATACTTATTACAGTAATCGATATAGACCGTACACATAAATGGTAAATTTTTATAAAACTTTAACTTATCGACACATTGTCTTTTAGAGAATTTTAAGTGACCGATAAATCTTTTCTCTCACAATTATGTATTTGATTAATCTTCTAGAAATTTTAAGTAATCGATTATTAATTTTTTTTTAATTTGTTAATAAAAATATAATTTTCTGTACTCGTAAAAATTAGTTTCATCAAAATAGATATTTTAGTTATCGATAATTAAAAATTTTTTAAATTTAATTTAAGTAATTTTTTAATCAAACTAATTTTTTTATGAAAAATTCAAGAAATCCAAGATTTTTTTAAATGTTCAATTAATCGATAATTTGTTTTAGGGAAATTAGAAAATCAATAAACATTTTTGAGAAAATTTTTACTCATAATCTATAATTTTTAATAGTAAATTTAATAAATAATAATCGCCTCAGGTCCATTATTATAACTTGCTAATAGTTAAAGTTAGAACTTTATCCAAACTCTTTGGAGTTTTTCCTTACTATAAGTCAGCTAAAAATAAACTATAACTATAGCGTACTATAAAGGCAAGTTATAGTAACTAGCCTTACCCTCGTTATTATTACGAAAGTCAATTTATCTCTACGATAAAATCCTAACTTTAGCTATCAGCAAGTTATAATAAAGGGCCTTAAAATCCTAAAGTAATGGAAGGGACTTAGTTTTTTATATTTTTGTATTTTAAAATGTTTAATTCAGTTTTTAGAACAAAAAGAAAAATTTTTATAAAGAAAATTTATCGGCAACTTTTCGATTACCTATCGATAATCTGTCGATACTATTATTTTTTTTTAGAAATTTTATCTACGTTCTTAATTTTCTATAAATAATTCGTTAATGTCATGTGTTTTCTGTATAAAATTTATTGATAATTTAAGTGATTAAATGAAATTAAACTATTTTTTTATGAAAAATTCAAGAAATCAAAGTTTTTTTTTAAATGGTCAATTAATCGATAAGTTGTTTTAGGAAAATTGGAAAATCAATAAACATTTTTAAGAAAAGTTTTACTCATAATCTATAATTATTAATAGTAAATTTAAGTAGTTCATTTTTTTTATAGAATTAAAGTAATCCATACATTTTCTTTAGATTATTGAAGTAATCGATAACTTTGTTTTAAAGAAATTAAGTAATAATAGTAAAATTTATGTTACAATAATTTTTATTTTTATAAAATTAAAGTAATCCAAACATTTTCTTTAGATTATTTAAGTAATCGATAACTTTGTTTTAGAGAGTTTAAGTAATAATAATAAAATTCAAGTAATAATAAGTTTTTTTTCTAAAATTAAAGATATCCATACATTTTCTTTAGATAATTTAAGTAATCGATGACTTTGTTTTAGAGAATTTAAGTAATCGATAACTTTTCTTTAGACAGTTTAAACAATAGACAAATGTACAATGTAATTATCAATACATTTTATATAGAATATTGGAGTAATTCATAAATTTTTTTATAAAAAATCGATAAATGTTCCACAGAAAATTCAGATAATCGAATAAATTTTTTTATTCAAAGATTTCTTATAAAAATTAAAATCAAAAATTATCTATAAAAAATTTCATTGATCATCAATTAGTTGTATATAGAAAATTCTATTAATCGATAAATTTCCTACAGAAAATCTAAGCAGTCGCTAAATTTTCTATATAAAATTTAATTAATGGATTAGTTTTCTGTAGGCAATTTAAGTAATCAATAAATGGTATAAGAAAGATTTTATTGATTAATAAATTTTTTGAAGAAAATTTCGATAAATTAATAAATTTATTATTTTGCCTTAAGTTCTTTATTATAAAGAGAGAAAAAAAATTATCTCTTTATAATTAAGAACTTAGTAAAAATAATTTATTTATTCATTTAAAAATAATTCAAATAATTTCGATAAATTTTTAATATATACATATGTATATATAATTCTTAAACTTCCAATAAGGATCTTAATTGAGTTCTGACTGATGCTGTTCTTTTGGCTTCTTTCCACGTTAGTCCAGCAGTTTGTAATTCGACTTAAACTAATCCATGTTTTTTCTTCTTGCTCCCTGTGGGTTGTATTGAAGGGATTTCCTATGCATGTAAGCTTATGTAGGGTATAGCCAAACCTTCTATATTTGAGTATTTTAATCTCAAGGTCAATTGGGGGTTGTTGCGCTCTAAGCCATAGCTTAGAATTAGGTATAACTTTAAGACCAAAATACTTTGAGGATTCGGTGAAGGCATTTATTGACGAAGACCTGTAATTTTTTAATTCTTCTATAAATAATAAATATTAATTTTTTAATGATTAAATTTAAGAAATTAATAAGGGATTTTTTTAAAACTAAATTAATCAACTATACAAAAAAAATGTATAATCGATGAATTTTATATAGAAAATTTAATTTATCGATAAATATTTTATGTATTATATGTATCTCGAAAATATTAAAAAGCCTTTGAAAATTTTTCTATAAAAAATTAAAAACATGCGCTTGATTTTCTAGAGGTTATTTAAGTAATCGATATATTTTCTTTAAAAAATTTAAGTAATATTTAATAAATTCTATGAAAAATAAACAATCGGCAAGTTTCGTATATAAAATATAAATAAGCGATAATTCTAGATATAGCTTGAGTATATTATTATTGAGGTCATCGGTATTATTTAGGTTATCCATAAATTTGGTAGATAAGCTTTAATAAAAATACTCAGTTATCGAGTATTTTTAAGTTATCGAAAAATTTTTAATATAAATATTCAACTAATCGCAAACGATTTTTGATTAATTTAGTATTTAAATTTATAATAAGAGTATATTGCAGACAAATTTTTTAAAATTTGTCGATAAAGTACAAAAAGCAAATTACATACAAAATTTTCAAAAATGTTTACTGTTATCGACAAAATTTTTAAACGAAATTCAAGTTATCAATAACTCAGATTTGATATATTAACGTTCTATAGAAAAAGACATTTATAGAAAACAGAAATTAAAATATGTAGTTGTATTACGAAGTAGATATTACGAAATGAATTTTTGAACCGATCTTGTAACTGGGATAATGGTCTGAAACAATTACATTTTTATTTAATAATTCCACTATAGTTCGTATTGCAATAAAATTATTCTTATTCCGAAACCTGTTTTTGGTTATAAATTTTATGGGAATTATTTTTATTTTATACACCCGATTTAAGTGTTAGTAGTGCTTTACTGTTACAAATACTTCATTATTTAAATTAAATCTAGTTTAATCTGTTGTTAACGGATGGTCAGCTAATAGCATCCGTTTAAACAAAACATAACAAAATCTGAAAAATCTTAACTTTAATAATAATTTTAGTACAATGTACGTTGTCAAGATCACACGAATACTCCCTCCCCAAATAATAGAGGAAACACACAAACTCACGCCCGAAAGATTTCTATTGTAACCCGCACTTCAAAGCTTACCATTACAACAACACCAAAATAAGTTACAAGACCGACAACATGAACTAAGCTCACGAACAAACCAAAGAACGAACAAACGTTGGAACACAAAAGATGTAGATTTTTAAAGCGAGATTAATATGTAGAAGAAAAAGCTCGCTGGAAGACAGATCGGCGGACAAAGAAAAATAAAAGCACAACAACAAAAGGAATACTCGTACAAATCAAAATAGACAACAAACACTCTTTTACGATCATGACGACAGCATAAGAAGAGTAGACAAATAAAAAATTTTAACAAAAACGATATTTATGTTAAACAAAAAAAAATTGTACAAAACAAAAATATCTTAAAAGCAGTAAATATTGAATGAAACTTAGACAAGCAACAATTCCGATCCTAAGAAGACAATGGACCCTTTAAGAGTTGAGAAGAAAAAGCAAAATTGTGTTAGATACTCGTAGCTGAAAAAATGTTTGTTTGGTTTTACTTGCTTTTTTCCTTCTTCTTTAAACATTTACATTTAAAATTTCTGATTTTGAAAGAATAATTTTGTTTAAGGTAAATATTAATGAAATACAAATAAAGATGGAAAAAAAATTATTATAAACAGAGTAGAAATATTGAAAAAGATTTATGTAACACAATCACATAAAATAAGCAACATAAACTAATGGCTATTAGCTGAGAGAAAAAGTATTGGATTTCTTATACACTCCTTCCTATTAAATTAATGAGACCCACTTAGTTTTTTGTTTACTTATGAAATGAAATTTTCTACCAGGGGCTAGAATATTTCTTTGAAAAATACTCAGTAGGTTAGATTAGATGTTTTATATTTATTCATTCATACAAAAGTCACTTTTTACCTTTTTCACTAAAAAGTCCCTTTTTTACTAATAAGTTAATTATTTTAGTAAGGAGTCACTATTTTCCACCAAAAGTCACAATTTTTCACCAAAAAATCACTGTTTTCACCAAAAGGCTCTTTTTCCACCAAAGAGTAATTTTTTTCTACCAAAGAGTCAGTTTTTTCACTTTTTCTCCCAAAAGTCACTTTTTTCACTTTTCCATCAAAAATTCACTTTTTTACCCAAAAAGTCGCATTTTTCACCAAAAAGTCGCTTTTCCATCAAAAGGTCACTTTTTAAGCAAAAAGTAAAATTTTCACCAAAAAGTCACTTTTTTCACCAAAATTTCACTTTCTTGCCTAATATTTACTTTTTGCACGAAAAATCACTTTTTTCACTAAAAAGACACTTTTTTTTACCAAAAAGTATTTTTTTTTTACTAAATAATATTTTGTTAATGAAAAAGCAATTTTTCTACGAAAAGGTAATTTTTGCATGAAAAAGCCACTTTTTTTTGTATCAAATAGTCACTTTTTGCAACAAAATGACATCTTTTTCGCCTAAATTTACTTTTTTCTCTAACTGACACTTTTTTCGCCAAAATTCACTTTTTTCACCAAAAAGGCACCTTTTTAACTAAAAAGAAATTTTTTTTTAACAAAAAGTTAGTGTTTTCACCAAAAAGACACTTTTTACACTAAATAGTATTTTTTACGAAAAAGTCACTTTTTTACTAAGGAGAAATTTTTTTTATGTAAAATCCGCTTATTTCACCAAATAGTCACTTTTTACAACAAACTGACACCTTTTTTGCCTAAAATTCACTTTTTTCACCAAAAAGTAATTTTTTTTTTTTCAAAAAGTCACTTTTTTCACCAAAAAGTCACTTTTTCACCAAAAGTCGCTTTTTAACTAAAGAGAAATTTTTTTTTTATAAAAAAAATCTCCTTTTGGACCAAAATATTATACTTTTTTCACCTATAATAAACTATTTTTAAACAAAGAGTCACTTTTGTTTAACAAAAAGTCACTATTTCACCAAAAAGTCACTTTTTTTACCAAATAGTCACTTTTTTAAACAAAAATTACTCTACCAAAAAGCCACTTTTTTAACAGAATGTCGGGTTATTCCGCAAAAAGTTTCTTTTTTTTATAAAAAAGTCATTTTCTCTAATAAAAAGTTATTTCTTAAACAAAAACTTTTTTTTTATAAAAAAAAGTTAAATTTTTAAACAAAAAATCACTTTTTTATTAAAAATATATTCAATATTTTCACTAAATTCACTTTATTTTAGCAGTAAAAGCTTTGTTTTCATCAAGACAGCCTTTTTTTACCAAATAGTTATTTTTTCCAACGCGTCGTTTTTCCACCAAAAGGTTGCTTATTCGTCAAAAATTCACTTGCTCATGCATTTTCATAAGAATACGCATCACTAAGTTGGCCTTACCAAGTAGTGATGTAATTTTTTTCTACTTTCGATTACTCAATAATTTTTAGTTTGGTACTCAATAGCACTCAATACTTCAGTTTTATCGCCGTAATAGACATATTATATCCGATTATTTCTACAAATACCACCCAAAAAATAATCGATTAACTACTTTTAGGTATAGAGTACAATCAGATACTCGACACTCGGTAACTACAACTCAATACTTTGCCAGGCCTATTAATATGTATGGCGTCAAAATTCTGGATCTTTTAATATTCGGTCTGTCTATATACGTGGAGTTATGGTCTAGATATTAGCACGATTTTCTCAGTGAGGACGATAGCGAGCCCTCTGGTATCTCACTGCCTATTCCGATTCGAAATAAAAGTCATTCGAATTTATATAACTTATACACATTTGTATAACAAATACGCAGTAACCAACCCCCCAGAACGACGCCGTGAATGTGAGATTTTTTTTTAAGATTTTTTACTTTCGAACGGCACTGAATTTTTTTTGTTCTAAACCATTTCAATGCTTTTGCGTCGCACTATAAGTTGATTGTTGAAGCACTTTTAGTAATGTTTCCAATTCTGCTCGACTTTTACAGGCGTGTTTATCCAGCTTTACCCTTATAAAGGGTTGAAACGAGAACTTTGTAAGCAGTCGGTGGCATCATAGATACTGAAACAGTTCAGTAAATCTACGACTAATGAAGTTTTTATGAGAAGTGAATATGTAAAAAAACTACATCTTTTTTTTTTTTTTTTTTGAAACCATCTTCTATATAACCAGAGTTATGAACGAAAATACGTTTACCCTTCACCAATAAATAAATAAATAGATGTGGTTCAACACTTTGGTCTGGTCATTCATACAATGTTGTGAAGTGTTGTAGTGTTTGTTTATTATTGTATTAACATAATTGCATTATCTGTCCATCCATACATCCATCCAGCATCCATCCATCCGTCTGTCCATTCGCCATCATAATCATCATCAGTTTTTGTTTATGAATGAGTTAATTATGAATGCGAGACGAAATTTAGTGGGCTTTTATTTTGTGTATTTTATAACATCGTATGTGACTTCATGGACTTAACTGACTTTATTATACACGGGCCGGCCACATTATTAGAAGAGTGAAATGTTAGTGATACGATATGTGTATTGTTGTATGATAATGACAATGACACTAAATGATGATAATGATATTGGGACACTTGTAGCAACGCCTACATAAACACAATTAAGCATTTCTAAACAAAAATTTTAAACTGATAGAGGGAACGAAGACAAAACATAACAACTTAAACCAACACAATCTTAAGTGACGCACTTTTAATACCAAATCTAAAGCCATGACAAATGAAGATGACAACATTTTGTGATCACTGGTTGGCTGTAGTTCTTGTTGCTCCAACACTTCTTGTTTGTTTTTGTCATTAAATGGTCAGTCAGCCTTATGGCAAAGTTTTGTTTTTAAGGTGTAAATAGGTTTAGGTTTCTGTTGGGTCTTTCGCTCATTATTTAAGTGTGTCACTTAAGAAATACATCATACATAAATTATATTTAAGTATTTTTTATTACATACGAGCATATCAAATCTAATTTAAATTTATGTGAGAATACAGTTGAAGGGGAGTAATTCGGGTTAAGTACTTTTGCAATGAAATTTTATTTTTTTTTCATAATTTATTTATTGTATCTTCAATATTTTTGAACTAACAATAATTACTCGTATCTTAGGTCTAAGATAAAATATTCTTTTTAAGTCCAGCCAGTGCTAGACAAAAATAATGTTTGTTTCACGGATTTTGAAATCATTTGCGGGTCATCCCTCTAATGTACGGCCAAGAAAAGCAGTATCTCTTCTTTTTAGTCTAATGTAACCAGGTTCATTCAGCATGTTACGCGCCAAAGGGTTTGGATGAGATTCAAGCCTCTTTAGATATGTGACTGCATGTTTCGCCATTTCTGCTTTAACTGATGGCATGTTTAGGTCTTTGTGGATGTTCGAATTTTTTATATACCAGGGAGCAGATGTAATAATACGTAAAATCTTATTTTGGCGCCTTTGAATTTTTTCTACATTGCTAGCTGAGGCAGTGCCCCATAACTGAATCCCATAACACCAAATTGGTTTGAGGACCGACTTGTACAGTAGAAGTTTACAATCTAAGCTCAGGGTGGAGTTTCTGCCAATAAGCCAATTTAGTTGTACTGCTTTTAGTTTCATTTGTGTTAACTTGAAGTCAATGTGGCTTTTCCAAGTAAGGCGACAGTCAAGATGTATACCCAGGTATTTAACGTCTGAAAGCTGTGGTATCATTTGGTTATTTATGCGAATAGGAGGGCATGAGTCCCTGCGCAGTGTGAAAGTTATGTGACTGCATATTTGTTCATTCACTTTTATTCTCCATTTTTCTAGCCATTTTTCCAAATTGAGTATGTGGTCTTGTAAAAGTTGTGATGCCTCTTGGGCACTTTCATGAATACTTAAAAAAGCTGTGTCATCTGCAAAAGTTGATGTGTGGACTAGGGTGCTAATTGGCATATCCGATGTGTACAGTAAATATAAAATTGGTCCCAAAATACTACCTTGGGGAACTCCGGCTTCAATGAGCTGTGGCGAGCTTAAAAAGTCACCTTCTTTTAATAAAAACTTGCGATTCGTTAAATAATCTTTTAAGAGCTTATACAAGTTTTCGGGCAAGTTCAGCTTTAGCTTAAATATTAGGCCTTCGTGCCAAACCTTATCGAATGCTTGAGAAACGTCGATAAAGAGCGCAGAACAGTATTTTTTTTTTTCTTCAAAGGTCGTTTTAATTACATTTACTAATCTGTGTGTTTGTTGGATCGTACTATGTTGTTTTCTGAAGCCGAATTGATGGTTCGGAATGCATCTTTTCGCGCTAAGAATTGGATTCAGCTTAGTTATTAATATTCTGTAAAATAACTTTGACACGTTTGATAAAAGGCTTATAGGTCTGTATGATTCTACTTTTGTGTGGTCTTTTCCTGGTTTAGGAATCATTGTTATCAAAGAGACCTTCCACTCTGTGGGAAAGTACTCAAGACGTAAGATGGCATTAAAAACAAACAGAATAATTCTGCGACCTATACGGGGCAACTCAACTAACATCTTGTTACTTGTTTTATCAACGCCAGGGGCTTTTTTGGTGTTTAAATCTGCTATTGCCCTTTCAATATCGCGAAATTCAAATCTTAGGGGTACTACGGCACTAGTCTCTACTGATGGTAACTCAGCTATATCAGTACATACATTTGGGGTGAAAACCTTCTTCAAATGTCCAACAAACAAATTGCCTTTTTCGGTATCATTCCTTGCCCAGTCTCCACAAGAAGTTCGCAAGGGAGGCTTACGTACGACCGGTCTTTTAAGGTTCCTACATGCACGTCATAATGAATAATCTGATTGAGCAGTTGCATCGAGGTCTTCCAAGTAATTTTGCAGAGATGCTACTCTTCGAGATTCTAGCAGCTGTCTTAGTCGTTTCGTGCAATCTTTAAGTCTAGATTTGAGTTGAGGAGATCTGTGTGCTTGCCACTCTCTTCTAATTTTTCTTTTTTCAGCCAAGAGCCGCTCGACGTCTACAAAGTAAATTTGATTGTATCTAGCTGGTTGTCTGGTTTCTGTCGCATGTTGGGCAGCTGATTTAAGGTTTTGATCAAAATAAATTAGACTCTGGTCCACATCTTCTGGTGTTCTTAGCGGTATGTTTTCCGAACAATGAGTACTGAGATACTTTCTATATTTCAACCAATTAATGCTTGTGCAAGTTGTTGGCGACACGATATTTTGCTGATTCTATATATAGACAATAGTGGGTGAATGATCTGAGGATAATTCGAGTGACGCTTCAACCTTAATCATTTCTCTCGAAATACCTTTAGTCACGCCAAAATCAATAACATCAGGTATTTTTTGTCGATCAGTAGGCCAATAGGTGGGTTGTCCACTTGATATCACATTCAGACGCATTTTGGAAATTGTATCAAACAAAATACGACCTTTTGGAGTTATTAGGCGTGATCCCCAAAACGTATGCGTTGTAGTCGCCTGATGCTATGAAACAGGGACCTAGTGATTTGAAAAAGTCGATATATTGACTCTCTGATATTTGAAATCTAGGAGGTGAATAAATCGAAGAAATAACAAAGTTTTGATGATATTCTTCAATACAGATGTTTGTGTGTGTCACAAAAATCTTACAGTAAATGATGTTTAATTCGAGCCCTTATTAGTATTGCTGAACCACCACATGCTCTGCCACGGGGGTCTTTAGTGTCATATAATATATAGCCATTGATTTTAAAAAAGCTATTTGTTGTTAAATGAGTCTCTGAAACCATCATGACATCAATTTGTTGGTTCTTCAAGAAGTACTTGAGTTCATTTTTGTGTTGGCGTAAGCCGTTTGCGTTCCAGAAACATATTTTTAAACAGTTCATGGTTTGTTAAGTACCGCCTGCAACATCATAAAGAATGCACAATGAAATTGGTAAAAAAAACTCGCCAAAAGTGCGTTATAAGCAATGCCTTAACAAAGTTTCATTAAAAAGTACCTTTTTAAAAAAGTATGTTTTGAAAAAAGTACCTCCAAAAAAACACTATTTCTAAAAAATTGTTTGACTAAAGCATTAACAAAACGAAAAATTTTTTCGTTTACGAATTCAAATTGGGGTTTTGAATTGATACAAACAAACTTAAACTTAATAATACTACATAACTTACACAACTTTCAAATAAATCTCATTATTAAACATTATTTTCCTATTGAAAAACCCACGTCATACGATGTCTTAATGAGTTTGCCGGAGATGAGGTAAAGTTGAACAAAAATGCTCTAAAGGTGTAACATCTTTATAACTCTGAGTTACATTTTTATGTTAATAACTAATATATGATGCGACATGTTACACACACACACACGTAACAAATATGCAATAAAACATACAACAAGTGTAGAGAAGTTGCAATTTTTTTTTTTTAACCATAAACGGCAGCCAAAGTGACTTGAAAGAGAAAAAAAAAATTATTGTAGGAAATACCTTGGAAAATTGCATTCATCGCTGCAGTTATTTTATTTTCTTACATTTACCATTACACAGAAGAAACTCTTATGCACTTAACATTTGTATGTACAAGTACGTATTCAGCATATACTCGAAACTGGTTCATTAAAATCAGAAAATTTCGACTATAATAAAAATGTAATTTATAACACTGTCTTGAGCTGAGCAGTTAAAGGAGTGTCATCATCATATAAAAAAAATACAAAATATATATTCACAATTTGACATCAATAATGTATCTATACATATAATAAAACAGCAACTTTTTCTTCTGTTTATAATCAATACTCAAGGCGCACTGCCACTTGATAAAATCCATTACACTGAATGTGTATATTGGTAAACCCATTGTTAAGCATACAAATATACTAAAGAAACTACTGAATCAGTCAGTCCATTACTTTTATTTTTGAAAACGTGAAAAACACTTACATCTGGAATCGGATCTGTGCACACCCTTACATACATGCGGTGTGGTCGCTTTTATTGCACATGGCGATATAATAAAAATCAAATCTAGCGGACTGGCGTGATCCTGCATACACCTGGTTTGGAAGTTGGATACAAACGATTCAATTTGATTTGGTTCCAAACTGTATTAAGTTTTTAATTATTAACCGGAACAGAGATCCTAGGATCCATGCGGGTTAACAGTTCGTGTGGCGTCAGTATTTTGGCGACTGATAATATCTCGTAGCTCCTTTATCTTTGGGCACCTGCAAACCACTGATACTTGTACCCAGATATAACGAGTGATTTTTTAAGAGCTTGAGAACTTTTTTTTTTTTAAAAACGCATAAAATTTGCAAAATCTCATCGGTTCTTTATTTGAAACGTTAGATTGGTCCATGACATTTACTTTTTGAAGATAATTTCATTTAAATGTTGACCGCGGCTGCGTCTTAGGTGGTCCATTCGGAAAGTCCAATTTTGGGCAACTTTTTCGAGCATTTCGGCCGGAATAGCCCGAATTTCTTCGGAAATGTTGTCTTCCAAAGCTGGAATAGTTGCTGGCTTATTTCTGTAGACTTTAGACTTGACGTAGCCCCACAAAAAATAGTCTAAAGGCGTCAAATCGCATGATCTTGGTGGCCAACTTACCGGTCCATTTCTTGAGATGAATTGTTCTCCGAAGTTTTCCCTCAAAATGGCCATAGAATCGCGAGCTGTGTGGCATGTAGCGCCATCTTGTTGAAACCACATGTCAACCAAGTTCAGTTGTTCCATTTTTGGCAACAAAAAGTTTGTTAGCATCGAACGATAGCGATCGCCATTCACCGTAACGTTGCGTCCAACAGCATCTTTGAAAAAATACGGTCCAATGATTCCACCAGCGTACAAACCACACCAAACAGTGCATTTTTCGGGATGCATGGGCAGTTCTTGAACGGCTTCTGGTTGCTCTTCACTCCAAATGCGGCAATTTTGCTTATTTACGTAGCCATTCAACCAGAAATGAGCCTCATCGCTGAACAAAATTTGTCACATTTGAACATTTCGAACCGAACACTGATTTTGGTAATAAAATTCAATGATTTGCAAGCGTTGCTCGTTAGTAAGTCTATTCATGATGAAATGTCAAAGCATACTGAGCATCTTTCTCTTTGGCACCATGTCTGAAATCTCACGTGATCTGTGAAATACTAATGCATGAAAATCCTAACCTCAAAAAAATCACCCATTACTTTAGAGACAATACTTTCAATGAGGTTGGATTCATCAAGCCAATTATGCCACTAAAGAAAGTCTCTAACGCTGGTGCAAATTTTAGGTTCCGTCCCAAATGAGTAAAAATATGTGTAACACTTATGTTCGTTACACTGCCCTTTCGTCCGTCATTTTTACAACTTTTGACAAAAGTTGTATTCCGATGACTCCTAAAATAAAAAATATTAACAATTAAAGGGTGTCCCTATAGTGTCGTGTTTTACATATATGTCCATATCTTTTAAACCATTATAGACAGATGTTTGAAATTTACTCAGAGTGGGTAAAACTATATCCGCAAGTATAAAATATGAAAAGGTGTCCTCATATAGGCCGCGATGTCACCGAATATGATTTTATATTTTAAGCCGTTTAAACCTTTTGAACTTGATATTTCTCAGAGACCCTCATGATTTTATATTCTAATGTTCCATATGAGATTTTGTAACGGCCTATTGAATAAACCTGGTAATAAGAGATTTTCAAAATAAATTTTATACTTTTCCATTTCTGTTTTAAGTTCACATTGAAGTGGTTTACGAGTATAAAAAGGTTTAAAAATATTTGCAAAAAAAATAATGAAAGAAGGAAAATTAATTACAATTTTTAGCATCAAATGAAGTAAAGTGCGTTTTAGAAAATCATAAAATCTGCTCAAGCCAACATTCGCAGCATTGTTAGCTAATGTTGATGTGTGGTGTAGCATAATGAAGAGTAGAATAGAAGCATCTACTTAACATTTGCCATATAAAATTATTAAATGCAGCGGCAGCAGCAGCAACAGCAGCAGTTAAGCCAACAGAAACTGCAGTTAATATTGCAGAATTTAATTGCAATAAGAGGCGAGGGTCTGCTTGGCAGCAAGACGTAAAGATGGCTGCTATTTAGCTGAAACATAAATGCTTAACGATACTACAAAAGCCAAACTTATAAGATCAAAGGTAAATAAATACAGAAAAAAAAAATCCAAGCTTTTAGTTCTTTTTAAAAGACTGCCTGCCTGCCTGCCACCAACCAACCAATCATACAACCAACGAACCCAACCACTATCATCGTAATCATTTACAACATCATACACACCATGATTTTATGATTTTATGACTCAAATAAAGGCCAGCTAATGTTACGAAAATTTAAAGAATAAAAACCCAGAAATTAAATAGTTGAAAAAGAATAGAAGTTTTATTTGAAATGGCAGTTTGAAGAAAAAGAAACATTAGCATAATATTGTTAAATTCTCACAGTAATAAGAGTTATGATTAAATTTACAGTTCTCTGGTTGGACTATAACTTTTACATTAAACCTTTAGTTTTTCTTTTTAGTATTTAAAGTCATAAATACCAGGAGTATTAAAATTAAATTTCTGCGCTTTTATTGTGCACAAAAAAACTTACGAATTTTTTTCAATTAAATGCTTTCTTTAGCTAACACGGTCATTTGTGTTTAAACAAAATGAGTCAGTCAGTCGTACAATATCTAACTGGGGAAATACTTCTTATATGGGGACACCCTTTAATTTTCAATTTGATATTTTTAATACTTGCTTCTAAAATAATTTAATTTCCTGTCTGCTATGGTTTAAAATATAAGCACTTATAGGTCACAATCATGTCTTTTATGGGACACCCTTTAATTTTTAATTTGATTTATTATACTTGTTATTTCGTCGCTCATAGTCTTAGCAAATCTCTTTATCAATTTCAAGTGCTTGTCTATAAAAATAAATATAATATCATATTCGGTGGAAGCATGACCTCTAAGGGAACACCCTTTAATTTTATTTAAAAATTTGCTGCAATAGTGGACATAGTTTTGCATACTGTGCGCAAATTTCAAGCTTCTGGCTAAAACATTTTAGAAGATAAAGCCATATTCGTCAAAGTATATATTCTATGGGACCACCCTTTAATTTTTAATTTTATAATCTGGCTCAATTTTAAAAATAATTTTCAACTTTTTTACTCTGTCTAAATTTTAAGGGACTGCCAAATTACGGTTGAAAAATAAAAGGTCATAAACGTGAAAATCATGACTCTGTCGTAGTGCTGGCAAAGTATTGAGTAGTGGGTACCGAGTACTCGATATCGAGTACTCGGTACCCACTTACTACACAAAAGTAGTTAATCGATACTTTTATCGTAGTGTTTTTAGAAATAAATTTATAAAAATATTTGACAACTACAACGATAAATTTTCTCTGCTAGTATGTAAACGGAAGTAGTGAGTACTATTGAGTACCCAATTGAAAAGTATTGAGTTGTATCGAATAATTGATAGTAGTAGAAATTGCCAATACTACTCTGTCGGTACACCCTTTAATTTTTAGTAATTATTGTATTAGCAGCCATAGGAACTAAAACACTTTATGTTAAAATTTCACTAGTCTACCCATTACGGTTCTAGTGATAGAGGGCTGTGACAGATTGTAGCAAAAATAATAGGGCTACGTTTCTAACCTAAAAAAGAACATTTTTGAAAATACGAGATCAAGTCTTTGGATCGTTAATATGATAAACAGCTGCAAACAGGAAATATAAAAAATAAAATAAAAAAAAATAAAAAATTAAATTTTCTATAAAATTTTAGCAAAAAATTTTCTATAAAATTTTAGCAAAAAATTTTCTATAAAATTTTAGCAAAAAATTTTCTATAAAATTTTAGCAAAAAATTTTCTATAAAATTTTAGCAAAAAATTTTCTATAAAATTTTAGCAAAAAATTTTCTATAAAATTTTAGCAAAAAATTTTCTATAAAATTTTAGCAAAAAATTTTCTATAAAATTTTAGCAAAAAATTTTCTATAAAATTTTAGCAAAAAATTTTCTATAAAATTTTAGCAAAAAATTTTCTATAAAATTTTAGCAAAAAATTTTCTATAAAATTTTAGCAAAAAATTTTCTATAAAATTTTAGCAAAAAATTTTCTATAAAATTTTAGCAAAAAATTTTCTATAAAATTTTAGCAAAAAATTTTCTATAAAATTTTAGCAAAAAATTTTCTATAAAATTTTAGCAAAAAATTTTCTATAAAATTTTAGCAAAAAATTTTCTATAAAATTTTAGCAAAAAATTTTCTATAAAATTTTAGCAAAAAATTTTCTATAAAATTTTAGCAAACAATTTTCTATAAAATTTTAGCAAAAAATTTTCTATAAAATTTTAGCAAAAAAATTTTCTATAAAATTTTAGCAAAAAAATTTTAGCAAAAATTTTCTAATAAAAATTTTAGCAAAAATTTTCTAATAAAAATTTTAGCAAAAATTTTCTAATAAAAATTTTAGCAAAAATTTTCTAATAAAAATTTTAGCAAAAATTTTCTAATAAAAATTTTAGCAAAAATTTTCTAATAAAAATTTTAGCAAAAATTTTCTAATAAAAATTTTAGCAAAAATTTTCTAATAAAAATTTTAGCAAAAATTTTCTAATAAAAATTTTAGCAAAAATTTTCTAATAAAAATTTTAGCAAAAATTTTCTAATAAAAATTTTAGCAAAAATTTTCTAATAAAAATTTTAGCAAAAATTTTCTAATAAAAATTTTAGCAAAAATTTTCTAATAAAAATTTTAGCAAAAATTTTCTAATAAAAATTTTAGCAAAAATTTTCTAATAAAAATTTTAGCAAAAATTTTCTAATAAAAATTTTAGCAAAAATTTTCTAATAAAAATTTTAGCAAAAATTTTCTAATAAAAATTTTAGCAAAAATTTTCTAATAAAAATTTTAGCAAAAATTTTCTAATAAAAATTTTAGCAAAAATTTTCTAATAAAAATTTTAGCAAAAATTTTCTAATAAAAATTTTAGCAAAAATTTTCTAATAAAAATTTTAGCAAAAATTTTCTAATAAAAATTTTAGCAAAAATTTTCTAATAAAAATTTTAGCAAAAATATTCTAATAAAAATTTTAGCAAAAATTTTCTAATAAAAATTTTAGCAAAAATTTTCTAATAAAAATTTTAGCAAAAATTTTCTAATAAAAATTTTAGCAAAAATTTTCTAATAAAAATTTTAGCAAAAATTTTCTAATCAAAATTTTAGCAAAAATTTTCTAATAAAAATTTTAGCAAAAATTTTCTAAAAAAATTTTAGCAAAAATTTTCTAATAAAAATTTTAGCAAAAATTTTCTAAAAAAATTTTAGCAAAAATTTTCTAAAAAAATTTTAGCAAAAATTTTCTAAAAAAATTTTAGCAAAAATTTTCTAAAAAAATTTTAGCAAAAATTTTCTATATTTTGAAAATTTTTTATAAAACTTTTACAAGGCTGTCACAGAAAGCATTTTACTGGCTTTGAAGATATAAAAACCAAACGATTAATTAAACTGTAATAATTAATAAATATTAATGATACGAGTAGTTTAGCAAAGTGAGATAATTGTTTGAGGCTTCGTAAGCTTGTGGTTTTTAATATTGCGGTAAATGATACCTTATTGATTTGTCAAAGTTTCACTGACACTTAATTAAATATTTTTCACTATTTTTTCTCTCTCTTATAAATAAGCAAATAAATCTCATTTGCAGAGTGTAAAGGAAATTTAATAATTTTATTGCATTTTTTATCTTCAGTTTTGTCATCACAAATAACCTCAACCACCATGTTTAACAGCAGATAATTGATTCAGGTGGTGTGTGGTGGTGGTGGTGCTGGTGTGAAATCAACAACATCTTGTTTATTTATTCGAAAGTAAATTTAAAATCGTAAATACTCGTTTATGAAACCATTCTAGTGGTTAAAGTCATAAATTGTTATATTAAATCTTATCAGTTGTCTTCTTTTTTCTTATAATTCAATCAAATGAAATTGATAGTTTTATTTTGTTTTTTCCTGGGTAACTGTTTGTTATGTTAAGATTCAAAGTAAAAAACAAAAAACAAAAAAATAGAATTTAAACTCTTCACTTTTCAACCGCAATAATTCCCAGCAGGTTAACTGAGTGTATCAAGTGTTTGTTTATGACAGAAATACATATATTCTATTTGAATACCAACTGACAGGTAGAGTTTTCATTTGGGAATGGTGGGTAAGGCAGTTATGATCTTTTGTTTTTATTGTTTGAATTATTTCACCAGTGTGTGCACACACTGAGAGTGTCTGTTTGTTTGTTTGTAAATAATTTTATTTAAAATATATTTATGAAAATTATTTAACTTTATTGTTCATATTTTTATTTAGTTTTATTTTTCTGGGTTAATTGCTTTAAGAAATGCTGCAGCGAAAACAATGACTTTTGGATAATTATTAATTGGGTGTTAAACCCAGGTTATTAAAAAATAAAGATATTAAACAATATATAGTTGATATTAAAATAACTGTCATGGTTGGGGACTTAAACTGCCTAAAGACTAACAAAATTTAAGAAAAAAAAATTTACAATTTTAGCAATCATTATCATCATCTGTTGACATCAGTTAAGCAGCACCTTTGATTGCTGCCTGAATACGCTGAAATATAATGGAATTAAAAGGTACTCAGGCTGGCCAGTACATGCAGGTTCGGCCAGCGGGATCTAATAGAATCCAAAGATTAAGAAGACTAGGGGTTCACCAGATTAAGACATGCGGAGCTGGCTATTGGGACATATGACAAAAATAAATTTTAAGCTCTTATATTTTTTAGTAAAAATAACGTAAAAATGCTCAAACTCTTCTAGACAGGCCATTACGGAATAAGAACACACCACAACAGTCTAGGCATGGAGCGCAACAGCTGGTGTAGATTCTGTGATTACGACGAGAAAACCTCGGAGCATATTTTGAAAGATTGTGAAGAAGTATAACAAGCTGAACAAGCAAAGAAGAGGGGATCGCCCAACACTAAAACCGATTGCAATCCAGAGATGCCTCAGGAGAGTACAAGGGTCTAAATGAGATTCTGTAGCTTCTAACAGGGGACACAGTAGATAGATACATTTAATCACTTTTTGCTGTCTCTTCCCCTTATTATGATTCTATTCTACAAAAATTAACATTTTCAATAGTGAAATAATGAAATGAAATGCAGATTAATATTGATAAAAAGTTTATAGCCTTTAAGCTAAAGGTTAAGACATAAATAAACTGATCCAGACACACATATTGTAGTGTCAGAAGTTTGACTTACAACTTTCCGAGTCGGCGGCTATAACGTTAGTTTTTAATATTTTTGCTAGAAGGCTGGCTAAAGTAAGTGGAGATTAGGTTAGTTTAGGTTAGGTTGCACGTAAAGGAAAACCGACTCACTTGGGTCCTTTTGGTCCCGTTGTGACGCCCAAAAAACGAGATTAGTAACCCGAGATTAGGGTAACTTTTTTGTGAGGTCTAACAGCATACGCCATGAGAAAGCTTGGTTGCTTGTAATCGAATGCTGAATACCTGGCGATTAGCAGTTTTAAATGTAGGGTTACATCCGCATATAGACGAATTTTGTTTGGGTGGACATATATTCGGGAATTTTATAAATCCTTATTTTGATAAAATCAAACAGGACCACAAAAAAACCGTAAACGCTAAGATGCAGAAAGAAGGAACTCTGAACTTCATTGGCCAATGCAATCCGGAAGAAAACGATAAAAAAATGTTGTAAAGTTGTACGAGAAGATTACCTCGGTAGGAAGCTCAGTTGCTTGGATATTATTAAATTACTTCAAGCTGGATAACTTCTTATGTGACAGGTCATAGAAATTTTAAGTATAATTTGCCCAAATGCAAGAAGGTTTAAGAACTGGTCTTAAGAACGATGCAATAAATGTAAAAATATCAACAAAAAAAAAAAATAATAATAAAAATTACCCATCAGATACTAAAAATCATTGAAAAACGAAAATAATCATTTCGGACGAGCGCCACTCAGCAAAGTTGCGGCGAACATTTGCAAGATGGTGCATATATTCCATATATAAGGCCTACTCGTAGCCTTTCAAACGACTAAAAACTTCACATTTTGTTTTATTTAAATTAAAAATAGAAAAGGCTTACAGAAATACCCCTAATTTTTCGATAATAATTTCGGATTTTTCAGGGCATGACCCACCAGTTTTAATTGAGCAGCCTAACAACAGGAAAGCTATTTAACTTTTTGAAAAAAAAAATTAATTAATATTATCATTGGAAAAGTTCTAGCTTTTTTCGTTACTCTGCTGTAGAGAGTAGTGGATGGCATAAGGGCTTTCGGTTTTTAAACAAGCTATTTGGGATTTCAAAGTATTTCTTCCCCCCAGAATGGCCTTCCTAAGCCAATGCCTATTACAGTTTTATCATTTAAACGATAAAAAATTAAATACTTTCTTTTTGTTTTCAGAATTTTGAAAGAAATACTTAAAAATATTCTTCTTCTTTTCGGGATGGAGATAAAGTGTTACTCATCTTTGCTGCCAATCTGCTGTTAAAAGAAGAGAGCAAATCAAATTTGGTGACAAAGCAACAGGGAGAAGTCTGAGCTAACATTTAACACAGTTTCTAACCCACCACTGCAAAAAACCAGGTTCTTATTTACATCTTTTTGCCATTTCTTACCTTTTGTTCATTATCAGCTTAATTTTTTTTAAATTCCTTTTTAAATAAAAAGTTTTTTGTTTTTGCATTTTAATTCATTTCATAAAAATTTCTTTTTGTTTTTATTTCCATTATTTTTTTCTCTTTAATTTTTTTGGGGTTTTTTTCTTCTTGTTTTAATTAAAATTACTAATAATAAATTTCATATAGACTAAAAAAATATGTTTTTTATTTGTTTTATTTTAATTAAGTACAGTAACTAATATTTATACATATTTATAATTAAAAAAAAAAAACTACATACAATTAAGCATAATTTTAATGATTTATTTTTATACAATTATAAATACTTGTTTAATTTATTTGTTAAAACGACTACATTTATTTATAATTTAATAAACAAAAAATTAAAATAAAAAAATAGCAAAATGAATAAATTGTTAACTAATTAAAATATAATAATTAATTATAGAATGCAATTTTTAATTTATCATATTACAAACAATGTGAGTTTTATTTTAAATGTTGAGATAAGAGTTTAAAGATGATAATTAATTATGGCAAAATTTAAAATTGTTTAAATATTACAAACAAAAAACCAATTAGAATAATTAAGATGTTAAACAAACAGCTCTTGCTTTCTTAAGATGAAAGGGAAGTGTACAATGTCAACTAAAATTGAAAAAGAAAGATTTTATTTCTAATGTTTAACAGATCTTTTACATAACAAATATTTCGATTTTTAAAGATTTTCCTTTTAAAGATGCTTTACTTAGTTTCGATTATTAACGCCGAATTTTATAAAACGTTTTTTTTTTTTATATTAAAAAAGGACTGTAAAAAATACCTTAAAAAAGTACTTTTTAAAAGTATTTTTATAACCCCTTTTTAAAAGTTATTTGTTGAAAGGTACTACCTATCAAATGTTTAATTTGGAATAGTTGTTGTTTCTAAAAATAACACTTTTCTGTAAAAATACTTTAAAATAAAGTACCTTTAAAAGGTACTTTTTAATAAACATACTTTTTGCAAAAGTTATTTTAAACTGAAGCACATTTTTAAAAAGTAAATAATAAATTTTTCAAAAGGTATTTTTTTAAAGATACCATTTAATAAAGTACGTTTTAAAAATCTACTATAAATTGTGCTTTTTCAATAGTTTCTTTTAAATAAAAGTTTATTATTACAGGAGGTTTTAAATAAGTTCCTTTTTTTAAAGTATATTTACATAAAGTACGTTTTAAAATAAACCAAATACTTTTTATAAAATATATTTTTTTAATATATTCTTAGAACGTGTTTTTAATTTCTAGTTTTTTGAAAGAGTACCTTTAAAAAAGTACTTTTTTCAAAAGTATTTTAAATATGTAAAAATACATTGTACACTGCAATTTTTTCAAAAGTTAATTGTACTTCTAAACATAGTACTTTTTTAATAGTTGCTTTTAAATAAAAGTTTATTATTACAGGAAATTTTATATACGTTTTTATTAAAGTACTTTTACATAAAGTACGTTTTAAAACAAACCAAATACATACTTTTTAAAAAGTACCGTTTATTAAACATACTTTTTAATATTTTTTTAGAACATGCTTTTAATTTGTAGTTTTTTTGTTTCGAAAGAGTACTTTAAAAAAAGTACTTTTGTCAAAAGTACTTTTAAATGTCATTTTTTGAGACGTTACTTGCACTTCTAAAAATTGTACTTTTTCAGTAGTTTCTTCTAGATAAAAATTTATTATTACAGAAAATTTAAAATAAGTTCCATTTTTTAAAAGTACCTTACTTTTTAAAAGTACTTTTATATAAAACAAATCAAATACCTTATAAAAAGAACTTTTTATAAAAATTACATTTTTCAATGTTTGCTGAGAACATGTTTTTCATTGTAGTTTTTTTCAAAGAGCATTTTTGTAAAAAGTACTTTTTTTCAAATGTACTTTTAACTGACATTTACAAAAAAGTTACTTTCACACAAAAAAGTAATTATTTTCAATGGTACATTTTATTTTAAAGAAGTGCTTTTTAAAAAATTTCTTACTTAGCAAAAAATGCACGCACTTTTGCTTGCAACTTTGATCGCTTGTAACATAGCAACAGCACTAGTATCAAAAGTTCCTTAAAATAAATATATTTTTTAATGTCAACAAAATTATATTTTATTTGAAAAAGGTATTTTTTTTTGCAAAAGCAACCATTAAGTAGAACTTTTTACGGTTACTTTTAAATAAAATTCGTTTTCAAAAAGGTTCTTTCATATTAAACACTCCTTTTCCCAAAAGGTACTTTTAAAGTATGCTTTAATACGTTTTATAACAATTAAATAACAAATTCTTGTTTGTATAATTGCTTATACAAACAAGAATTTGTTTATCTACTTTTAAATAAAGTACTTTTTTATAACTTTACAATAAAGTATGCGCTTTGACTCTGTAATTCCGAACTGTAATTTTAAAAAAAAGTATGCAATTTATTTCTGTAAATTTTAAAATTTACTTTCAAATAAAGTTCGTTGTATACTTTCGAATAGTTTTTCGGAAAAGTACTTGTAAATATAATACTATTTTTATAAGGTCCCTTCGGTTAAAATTAGTTCTCTGGTAAAAGGTACTTTGAAATTATGTACTTTTTTGAAAATAACTTTTTTCAAGAAGTATATTCAAAAAGTACTATTAAGTAAATTACCTTTTGCAAAAGGTACTTTCAAAAAGTACTTTTAAAAAAATATTTTTTAAAGAACTTTTTATTTAACTACATTAAAGTTACTTTTTAAATTACTATTAAAAATAAAACTTTTCTTAGGTATTATTATTAAAGTACCTTTTGCAAAAAAGTACTTTAAAAAAGTACATAGTTGGAAAACATTTTTTTCGAGCTCTTTTTAATTAACTACATTAAAGTTATTTTTAAAATTACTATTACAAATAATACTTTTTTAAGTATTATTATTAAAGTACCTTTTTGCAAAAAATTACTTTAAAAAAAGTAGTTAAAAAAATATTTTTTTAAGCACTTTATAATCAACCATATTAAACTTGCTTTTTTATTTATTATTAAAAATAATACTTTTCTAAAGTATTATTAATAAAGTACAATTTTGCAAAAAGAACTTTTAAAAAGTAGTTTAAAAAAATTAACAAAACAAAATCTTTTAGAGAATATTTCAATCAACTACATTAAAAGTACTTTTTGAAATAACTATTGAAAAACTACCTTTTTAAAAGGTACTTTTAAAAAAAGTAAAAAAGTGCTTTAAAAAAGTATGTAAAAAAACTTAAAAAAATATTTTAAAGAACCATTTAATCAACTGCATTGAAAGTACTTTTTTAAAAAACTCTTGCAACTGCATAATACCTTTTCAAAAGCTACTCTTAAAAAGAGAATTTTTCTAAAAAGACACAAAGTATTTTTTTAAATAGATTTTTCAAAAAGATTACTTTTTTTTTAAAGGTACATTGAAAAAACGTATTTTTTTAACTTCTTTCAAAACGAGAATTGTTAAACAATTCATTTTTTGAAGGAAATTTTCTTTAAAGCGAAGCGTATGTATGTATATTCATTTCAATTCTGTCAGACATCATTTCGAATCAAAATTTATTTTATTTTTTCATTTCTTAAGCAAATAAGACGGCTGAAAATTTCGGGGGATAAATTTTGATCGTTATTAAATCAGCAACTTTTCGCCAGGCTCTAGATTCTAACCCCCATATTCATAAAAAATAAAACTGATTTGAAATGTATTTTAGAACAACTTTTGTATGAAAAATTTGTTCTAAAATAGATTTTAAATATATTTTCTTTTTTATGAATATGGGGGTAAGTAAATAGTCATAAAAACTGTTTGCTGTAATCCTTGTCATAACGCCCTAAATGTTTAAGAGAAAGATCTCTCACAATTATTAAGACGCTGTCAGAATATTTTTTTTTTTTGTAAGAAAACTTTCCAAACGGCAAACAAACTCCAATATATTTAAGTTTCCAATGAAATTTGTGACTTTTTCCCCATAACAAAAGCCAGCTTGAAACAAACGCTCTTTTTCTATCCAGGTTTAATCTTAAGGAAAAAATCCGTATATTTTGCTTGATAATTAAGAATTTTGAGAAAAAATTTTTTCAAATTTTTCTATAAAATTTCCTATAGAAAAATCCGTTAAACATTCAAAAATAAGTCCGTTTGTTTTATGGAAATATATTTTGTTTTTAATTTTTTATTTTCTTTTTCATAGTTAAATATTTACATTTTATAAATTTTTTAATATTGTTTTGTTTTTCATTAATTTTAGTTTATTTATATTCTTTTATAATTTTACACTAATGAGGAACCTTTTTCTTTATATTAATTTTTATTTTGTTTTATATATTTTGAAAATTGTCTTCCCTTTTTTCTTTAAGTTTTATTTTCGTTTACTCTTTCTTTAACTATCTTTTAACCTTGAGATCATCTAAATATTAAAAAAAAAATGTAAATTATGAAAACAAATTAAAAATAATTTGCAAAAAATAACAACACAATATTTAAGTTTAAATAGTTTTTTTTTTAATAATTTATATATTTCTTTTTTGGAATTTTTTTCTTTCAAAACTTTTTTATAATTTCAAGTATAAAATTTTACTTTATCAATTATTTGCTTCGTTTAAATTTCGCTTTTAAAAAATGACTTAAAAATTAATAAATTCAATATACAAAATTATTTTTTTTAGGTTTTAATTATAAATCTAAGGCTAATAAAAAAATAAAAATAAAAAGATAGAAATAATTATAAAAAAAATGACTTATTAACAAAACTGTTTAAACATAAAACTGAAATAGAAAAGTCTTGCAATCTTTTACTTTTTTATGAATTCCCAGTTTTGTTTTATTAATTTTGGGGAATTTTGTTGTTGTTCAGTTAAAAAAGAGAAACGTTCACCAGGAAAAATGTTCAAACTTATTGTGGAACAACTAATTCTAGAAGCTGTGTTTTCAATTAAAATAATTACGGAAACCAGCTTTTCGAACAATTTAATGCCAAGTGGGGACTTTGACTTTAGTTTACAGATTTTTTTTGATTTATTTTTTGGGAAAATTTACAATTTTTTTTAATAAAAATCTATATTTTTATAAAATTTTTCTGGTTCAATTAGATCAGCTTTACTAGGCTTTCCTCAAGAAACTAGTTATAAAAATCATTAAAGAACTGGTTCCTTAACAGTTTCGAAAACCAGTTCCTATGTGTACCAGACTTTCTAGAATTAGTTGTACAACAAATACAATTTTTTTTTGGGGAAGTTTCCTTTTTTTCTCCAAATTTTTTAGTTAAAAATTTTTTCAAGTTTAAATTTTTTATTTTTAGAAAATTTCAAACAAAATATAAAATTATAAAAAAAGAAAATTTTGTAGGTTTAAATAAATTTATCATAAAAAATAGTAAAAATTGTTTAAATATAAATGTCTAATGTCTTCGTTTGTTTTGCAATTATTTGTTTTAATTTTTAAGGAAAATTAAATTAATCTACATAAAAAATATAAAAAAAAACTTTAAATATTAAAAATAAAATAATAATAATAATTAATATTTTGTATACAAATCGTTTGTTAAGTCAAGGTTCTTCTTTTTTTCGTTTTTTCTGATTTTTCCTTTGTTTTTCGTTTAAAAAATAAACTTAAAAATAATTTATTTATTTTTTAATTTAAAACTAGTATTTACAGTAAACAGCTCTTTGCATAAAAAAGAGCTTTAGAAAGTCAACAACTAAACAGGAGAGAGGGAGAGAGAGTGAGAGAGTGTGTGTTGTAGTGTTGAACTTTTTTTGAGAGCAAGAAAGTGGGGTTATGTACAAAGTATAAAAATATTGTTTTTCTTTTTTTACTAAAACATGCGTCAAGTAGGAGAAATTTTCGAAATAATCAAAAATTGAAGCTTTGTCTTTTATTTGGCATTTTCTTTC
Organism: Phasia obesa; assembly: GCA_949628195.1. Lineage (NCBI taxonomy): Eukaryota > Metazoa > Arthropoda > Insecta > Diptera > Tachinidae > Phasia > Phasia obesa. The sequence continues at coordinate 207,750,064 of OX451215.1, read as the reverse complement.
ATTTTTATTTAATTTAAAAAGTCAGTTTGAAATTTTTACATACAAAAAAATCAGCTTCAATTTTAGACAAAATTTAGAGAGAGAGAGAGAGAGAGAGTGTAACAGACAGTAAAGAGTAAGGAATGTGTATATTTTTGACAGTTAATTACTTAATGATTTTGTTTAAAAAACTTATTTCTTTCTATGTTTTATAATTATACACAATGTTTTATTTAAAAAAAAAAAAAACAAAAAACAAAATGTTTTAGTTTTTCATATAAATCAGTCAGTCCATTTTTGCTTTTAACTTACATAGAAATATTTTAGTAGTAGTAGTTGCCTAACTTTTCTATAAGACAAAGTAAGGAAAGGGCTTAGAATAGAGTGTGGAAGGGGGAGGGACAGGACAGGACAGAGTGTTGAAGATTTGGAGAAGTTTAAAATTTAATGAGTTGTTTTGTGTGGTTTTATTTATAAAAACTATAAAAATATTCAACAGCGCTTGGTTTCCTTAAAACTTGATATTTTGTTTGTTTCTTTTACTTTTACTTTAACTTTTTTTTTTTACTTTACACCTAAAATTTGTTACTAAAAATGTTTAGAAGGTTCTATATATGAGGTGTACCACATACTATGGATCTTTGGGCCGACGTTGTAACCGCTGAAGTGGTCGAGGAGCCACAGCCTCCGGCTACACCTTGGGCCGACAATGAGGGCCATCTTTGGGAACAATAAGCACTTTCCCCTAGCACAGAGATTCTTTTACTGTTCTCTGTGTTGGCCGAGCTGGTACCATAATCTTTGGTAGATGCATGTGTAGCGCTGTTATGCGAGCCACCACCCACGGCTCCCATTAGTTGAGAAGCACGATGCATTAAAGATGGATCGGTATTGAGTTGCTTCTGTGATTTGGCTCTTTGTAGCGGTTGTATTTGTCCCACACCACAAAATTCCGAATTGGCATTGTTGTCGGCAGCATAATTGGTTAAAGCTCCTCCATACAGAGAAGTATTCATCAGGCATTCATCGGTGGAGGCCGAACTGGAAATGTTGTTGACAGATTTATCCCAGGTATTTTTAATGATATTGGGATTGGAATTATCGAAAGTAAGGCCGGAACTGGAACCGCGCTTAACACTTAAAGCCGCCACCGCCACACTGGATAAACCGCCCGTATTGTGGTGCAAAGTAGCCACCGCATTTTGTTCATTTTGTTTGCGTGCTTCCGCGTCATCCTTTTCCTGGGCACGCTTGCGTTTACGTTTCATGCAAAATACCACACAGGCCGCTATAACAGCTACCAAGGGCATAGCTACCGAGAGTATGGCTATTAAAACCACTTGGCCGCTGGTCAAACCATCACTTCTAGCTTGGGTGGTGGCCTCATATTGTCGGGCATCAAAGGTGGCAGAGGAGTAAGATTCTTCATCACATTGTTGACCCCGGAAACCATTAGAGCACACACAATGAAAACTGTTGACGCGATTAACACACGTGCCACCATTGTGACAGGGTCCCGAACTGCACTCATCAATATCCACCGAACAATCTTTACCCATAAAGCCAGCACGACAGGCACACTGATAGTCGTTATTTAAATTCGTACAGGTGCCACCATTGGCACAGGGTTTAGTCAAACACAAATCCACCTTGTCCGAGCACAGCGAACCAAAGAAACCCGGTACACATTGACATCTAAATTGATTGATCAAATCGATACAAGTACCACCATTTTCACACTGATTACCCTGGCAATCATCTATGTTCTCCTCACACAAGGCGCCCGTAAAACCACTGGGACATTGACATTTCGGCGAACCACTTGCGGCCACTAAACATGAACCCTTATTTTGGCAGGGATTGGGAGCACAGGTATCCACATGTATTTCACACATACTCCCACTATAACCATTCGGACACTCACACTGAAAACCTTTGGAAGAGTCGCGACACGAACCGTGTATGCACGGTTTATCGGCACAGGTTATAACTTTATCTTCACACAAACGTCCGGACCAGCCTTTTTTGCATTCACATTTATAGCCACGCTTCGAGGCCTCTTCAATACAGCTGCCGGAATTTTGACAGGGATTCTCTTCGGTACAGGAATTGATTTCATTTTGACAATCAGGTCCATTGAAGCCGGGCGGACACATGCAGGTGTATAGGCCTTGGCCAGTATTAAAACAAGTGCCACCATTTTGACAGGGCCGATGATTTGTGCAGTAGTTTAGATCTTGATTACAAAATAAACCACCCCAGCCTTCATTGCAAATGCATTCCCAGGGCTTTGAGCATGTGCCATGTACACAGCCGGGATAGGCTTCACATTCATTACAGAGAGGTCCCTTCCAGCCGGCTTGACAACTAAAACGAAAGAGAGAGAGTGGAAGAGAAATTAATACACTTGTAATGAGACAAAGAGAGGAAATATTAAGAGAGAGAGGGTAAATTTAAAACACTTGTAATGAGACAAGGAGAAAAAATATTAAGCGAGAGAGAGAGATAGAGGGGGAAAAGAGAAAAGTATTTATTTCAAAACATCTAAACAAAATATTTCTTTCAGTATATAACAACTGTGAAGTACATATTATTGCTTAAGCGAAACTAAATGATTTTATGGTTTAACGTCTACACCGTTCACACTTTTTGCCAATTCTTGTTTAAGAAGAGCATGCCGCCGCTTATTTCAAAGCAAATTTAAACTGTTTAAATTTGCACACTTATTTGTTGTTGTTGCTTGACCTTATTTTTTTTAGCAACAGTATGAATTTCAATTCTGTGTTTGTCTGTTTTTTTTCTCTCATTGCCAAAATTATGATAAATTTGTTACGTTTGACATATTTGAAAGTATTTCAAATTGATTTCTTAACAAGATCACTTCATTATCACGAGGTGTTATGTTGTTGTTGTCGGTCTGTTGGTTGCCTCCAAACAATTTATAACGCTTTATTTAATTTAATCAAAATATAATAAACTCTTATACAATACAACACAAACAAAATAAAAAAATAGCCGTCAGCTACAGAAAACAATTAAAAATTTTTTTTTTTGGCTTGAGAGTACTTAAGGTGAATGGTTTATGAGTTGTTTTGTGTTCTTTTATCAAGCTGAACGAATTTTAGCATCTCGAATGGTCAAACACATAAAAAGAATTCTTCAAGTACCATAGAGAATATGAAGAAATCAATGAAAAAAATTTAAATAAATCAAAGTGAAGAAAATGAACAACTTAAAGCAGCCAAATATTTGAAACAGTTTTTTTTTTGTTCTTCTCTTCTTTTTTTTAAAAGACCCTTCAGGCAACAACAGGACCCTAAAAAGACAGACGACTCACTAAATAAACTAACATGGCTTTGAAGAAGACAAATCACCTGTTAAACAGATCGGCCGGGATTTGCAAAAAAAAAAAAAAAAAATATTGTATGTGGCAAAAAAGTACTGCATGTTGCAACAGCCAACAGTCAGCAACAACAACAACAACAACAATACGAAATGAAAACAGACAAGCGTAAATTAACATGACAACTTAAAAAAGCTGTATGAGTAAAAATTGTATTTAAAGGGGGAAAAAGAAAAATCGGTTTTAAAGATAAAAATAAATAAAAAACTTTTATTAATCTCTGGTGGAAATAAAAAGAATTTCTTGTTAAAAAGAAAAATTTTAAATACATTTATAATAAAATAAAACAAAATAAAATAAAAAAGAAATTTTTAAATGCGTTTCTTTTTTGTTCTTCTTCGCAGCAAAAACACTCTTTACATTTTTATTGTTTTTCTTGGCTGCTTTTTTTTTCTTACTGAAATGTATTAAAAAAAAAAAAAAAATCAGTAATGGTGGGGGTCCAGGGAAAGCTTTAAAAGTCTGTGTGTGTGTGTGTGAGTTTGTATGTGACCATTTTTGCAAATTATTTCTCACGATTAATTTAAAACATTATAAGAGTCTCTATCTAAATATGGTTGGGGTTTTTTTTTTTGTTGAGGAAACCAGTCTCACTGTCATTTATAAGTGATACAACAACTTTTTTTTTATCATGTTGTTGTTGCTCATACACACATTTTTTTAGTGCAGAAATTGCATAAAAATTAAAAACAGCGAAAAAAAAACTGTAGTAAAATATTCTTAAGCTTAATTAAAAATTATTATTAAAATTAATTAAGATGAGCGAGTGGGTGTTAGAAGATAAAAACTTTTTTTTTTGTTTTTGAAATATTTAAGTATTTTTTGACATATTTTTTTTTATTCAAATGTTAAGGTCAAAGGTTAATTGACATCAAAAATACTACAATGTTTTTGATATAATTTTGTTGCAATCACAAAAATTCTTTTTAAATAAAAAGAATAAACACACAAAAATTGTACAAAATTAAAAAAAAATTAAATAGAAAATTAAAAAAAAAAAAATTAAAAATACATTAAAAAAATTTAAAAATAGAATTTTGTTGCAAACACAAAAATAACAGTAATGGAAATTAAAATTTTAATTCTTTAAATAAAAAGAATAAATTAAAACAAAAATTTTACAAAATTAAAAAAACAAATAAAACAAATATTTTAAACAAAATTAAAAAAAAATAAAACAAAAATTTTAAACAAAATTAAAAAAAAATAAAACAAAAGTTTTAAACAAAAATAAATTTTAAAATTAAAAATGCATAAAAAAATTTTTTAAATTTAATTTTGTTGCAAGCACAAAAATCACAGCAACCGGAAATATTTAAATTAAAAAAAAAGAATAAACTAAAATTGTACAAAATTAAAACAAACAATAAATAAAAAATAATTAAAAAAAAGAATTAAAAAATAAACAAAAAATTTATAAACAAAAAAATTAATTTTAAAAATTAAATTTTGTTGCTAACAAAAAAATCACAGCAACCGGACATTAGAATTTGAATTGAAAAATAATAAACTAAAATAAAAATTGCACAAAACTAAAACAAAAAATAAATAAAAAATAATTTTAAAATAAAAAAAGAATTATAAAAAAAAAAAACAAAAAATTTTATAATCTTTTTATAGTCTTTTTTTATAAAAATATTGTAATTTATTTTTATTTTTATATTGGATATTTCGCTACACCATTGGGTAGCATCGTCAGGAATTAAAAATAGTTTTATATATAATATTATAAAACTATTTTATATATTTTTATAAAAAAAGACCTAGAGCGTTAAAACTTAATTATAAAATTATTCAAAAGGTCAAAAATTACAATAATTGTTTAAAAACAGAAAATTTATAAAAAAAATTTTTTTAACTTAAAAATAAAAAAAATTTAAAAAATAAGTTGAAAATTTAAAAATATTCAAGATTTCAATATTTTGGTATTTGTGCAGTAAAGTGTTTTTAACCCTAAACAAAAAAAAAAAAAGGGTTAATAAAATGAAGAAGTGCACGACTTTTAATTTTTGAATAATATTTTTAAAAACAATTAAATAATGATGCTGATTTTTCAATTTTTTTTTTAAGCGTAATTTATCGCTATCACTATCACTTAGATAATATTGTGACACACAGAAATAACTGCTTAAGTCAACTTAAGCACTTAAGTTTTGTTATTGTGAATAACTGATTTATTAGAAGGTTTTATTTATGGAAATGTACAAAGACATACATATATATTTTTTAAATTAATTTATAAAGTCTCAATTGCAAAATTTAAAAAAAAAAAATGCCACAGTTTTAAAGTGGTCTCCAAAAATACAGAAAAAGACATAATCAGTTTTACCTTGTAGCAACAGTGTTTTCATTTCAATATTGTCGCCCATATGAGAATAACGCAAAATATTCTGCATTCACAATGTGTCCATGTTTAATGCAGATTTTAAGCTAGAGGACTGCTACTGGGGTTCGACATAACGGTATGATAACATACTGGCGTTATTTCTGCCTAAATTGAATCTTATGAATGAAGACGACATGTGGTGTCAACAAGACGGTGGGTGCCACATAACTAGTGTTTGGAGGTTATGTTAGCACGGATTAAAACCATTTTTTAGCTCTGATTTAAACCAATTTTGATTTATGTTACAATTTTGCTTAAGGATCTTGTTTTAACCAAAGTAATAAAGTAATTTGCTGAAAATTAAATTTTTGAAATCTTTCTAGTAGTTTCTTAAATTAAGCAGTGTTTAAAATTATTCTTGCACGATTTTTTGTGTAACTACACCAGTTTTATTCCTATTTTTTTTTTATTTTTTTCTTTGTTGCCCCCTTTAGATGATTATGAAGAGTGTCTGTGTTGCTTGATGGCCGCTTTAATATCTTTTAATTTAAGTGCTTTAGTTTTCAATTTTTCTAGTTGTGGGGGGTTATGAAGTGTGTGAACTTTATAGAAGAAAAAGAAAAATGCTATGAAGTTTTGTAATGTTTTCAATTTTGCTTTTTGCATATTGTTTTGGTTTATTTTATTTATTTTTTTATTATTTTAAAACAACAACCATAAACAACACTCCTCTCATTAGAAACAGCAACAACAACAACAACATTAGAGTTAAAGTTAGAAACTAAATATAAAAATTGAATGACACACCTTGTGCAGTAATTTTTTTATCATCAAAAACATTTACAACAAAATTGTTTAAACGTTGTAGAGTTGGATTTCCAATGAAAAGGGCAAACACTTTTATTTATTTATTTTTTTTTTATTTATTTTTTTATTAAATTTTTTTTATTTCATTTTTTTATTTTACATGTAAATGTAATGTAGAAGAAGTTTAATGACAGTTGTTTTAGATTTTTTTGTTTTTATTTTTTATTTTAGAGACAAAAAGCTTTTGGTTTAAATTTTTTTTATTTTTTTTTTTTTTTGTTCTTATTTTAATTTCTAGTTGGATTTAAACAAAGGAATTTTTTTTTTTTTGGTATTTGATATAAAGAAAGAAAATCAAAAGTTTTTTATTACACAAAATAATATTCCCATCATTTTCATTTATGTTTTTAATGTATTAAATCATCATTATATCAATTTATAATAAAATGCAATCAAAATAAAATATGGTTATGAATAGCAATATGACTAAGTCCAGGTGTAAATTTACACTTTGCTTAGTTGAGGAATTCTTGAATTGTAGATTTTTATATATTTTTTTTTTTTTTTTTTTTTTTTGTTTTGTTGCTTTTGTAGAATTTCAGCAGATTTTGAAAATATTATTTAAATACTTTGTTGTGGCAAACCCGACTACAACAAAGTGGGGAAGTTTCTTATTAATTTTTTCTTCTTTTTTTATTTTTTTTTTTTTGGTTTGTCTGTTGTGTGCTGTGTGTGTAAAAAAAAAAAAATTGCTGAAGTCAGCAATTTTGTGGTTTTTGTATCTGTTTCTTTTTTTTTTTTTTCTTTAAACTAAAATATAAAAACCAAAATATACAAATTATAAAAAGAGATGTCTAAGAAAACAAACTAAATTTCAAACGGAAATCACACATTAAAGTTTAAATAATTTTTAAGCAATTTAATGGTTAAAGAAAAAAAAAAACAGAAACTTAAAAAAAAATATTATAAAAAAGAAGAAAAAAAAAAACAAGAAAAAAGTACTTTTTTAAGCAGGTGTTGCCCTGCAATTTAAAAAAACAGGAGTTTTTATTAAAAAAAAAAAATACTTAAGCCAAAGATAAATTTTCTAACTTATTTAATTTTGCAAATAAAAATACTTATTTCAACACACACACACACAAAAAGAGCCTTCACATCTACTCGAGAATAAAACCAAAAAAAGAAAACAGGCTTAAAAGGTGTTTTAAATTTTATGGATTAAAATACATATTTTGTATGCAAATAATGCATAATGATGACATTTTCAAGAAAAATATCAATTTTATTATAAATATATTTTTTTTTTTTTGCAAAAACTTTATTTCCCATTAAAGAGGCGTAGCGTGGTAGTTAACAAAAAAAAAAGCTTAAGACAATGAATGCACAAAATCAAGCCAAGTTTTAAGAAGCAAAAAAAAAAAATAAAAAAAAAAAGAATTGCAAAACCAAATAAAGTACTGACTGTTAAAATACCATATGACTAACTGCTACTTAAACTCTTTTTCTTTTTTTGTTTATTTAAGGTATAAATGGCTTTGACTTCACTGTCTGTCTATTTGTTAGCTGGTGAGTAAGTGTGTGCCGAACATTTGTAAGTAAAGTTGTTTGATTTTATGACATGTTGTGTGTATAGAATTATTAAAACATTCCCACACTTTGAATATTTTTTTTCCTTTTTTTTTGTTGCCTTTAACGCAAACACACAGTCAATATTAATTGTTTAAACTGCTAGTTTTTTCTTTTTTTCTTTCAAGCAAATGTAAGAAGAAATAAAAAACGAAGCCACGGATTCTTTAACGTTTACACAAATAGACCACATTAAACAGAAGACACATAAAAAAAAAAAATTGATAATAATAATTAAAATGAAGGTAGGGTTTTGTAAACAGGAAAAATAATTGATTTAAGGCCGTTGTGTTGCAAGCAGAAAATGTATATTAAAAAGAAATGATCAAATCCACATAAATTTTAAATTGTAACAAATTCTTTGCATAAAATATTAATTTCTAATAAATAACAGTTGCACGAGCAAGCTCATCGAATGGGTGTAATCATAGGCTCATGAGCAAGTGGTCATACTCGCTCATGATCATACTCATACTGGGGGGATTACTGCGTATTTTGATACGAAAGAAAAATTATTCGAATTTGTATGTCTTTTACATTGTGTTGCGAACAAATTTTCTTTCGAATGGAAATGCGCAGTAAGCCCCCTGAACACATGCCCTACTCATATCCTACTCTAAGTGAGCAAATCTCTGTTCGCATTATAACCGCAATGAGCTGACCGAGTAAAACGAACTTTCTATACTAGGGAGCGCCTTGCTTACTCGTCTCATATTCGAAACACTCACAGTGTTTTGTTTAATATTAATAGTTTTATGGAACTTTTGCATAAGGCTTAGTGCGTTTTGCTTGCACTAGTGCTTTTTTTTCTTAAGAAATAAAGGCCTTAAAATTAACGTAAGTAATGTTATTAAAAAAAATTTTTTTTTGTTTGTACATTTTTACTGTGTTCGTATTTAACTCAAAGCCTAAAACTGCTTGAACTCGTCCAAGTTTATTGCTATCATGTTCAACATTTACTCATACTTACTCAAACTTGCTTATGGCAAGTTCTGCAAGCTCATCGCAATTAGCTTGCTGGTCTTCGCTGTTTATTATCGTACCCTCATCGTTACTAGTGGGCAATTGAGCAGACATGAAGTCAATGAATTTTAATAATGAGCGTCTTATGAGCTTTTCGTTTTTGTGCTCATGCAAATGAGGTTTAATTTCCAAGGATTTTTTATTTTTAATTTGATCACATCATCACAGTGCACCCTCCAGTAGAGGAAAACTTGCTATACGCCAATTTCACTTTGGCATTTTTGAGAATTGATGCAAGCTTTTGCAATTCATAAAGTGAGAACTCTTTTTGATAGCGATCGGTGTTGAGGAGTTTTTGCGCTTCTTTACACAAAATGATCATGGTTCTTTAATTAAGCAATTGAGGAGTTTTGGCGCTTCTTCACACGAAATGAGTAGTAATACACCAATAATGCTATAGTGTATAGAGGCACAGAAAATATATATTTTCTGTAAGACTCATCGCGATCTTAGGTACTGTATCTGTATAGCAAGCTAGCAATTTATCTAATTTTAATTTTAAAATTTGTTTAGAAATAACTAAAAAACCAATTGACTACTTTTTATACAAATTGGCTGGACGAGTTGCTCACTTGCAATAGAGAAATAGCACTTAAGCCTTCGACTAATGCTAGCAACTACGAGAGGCTTCGTAATGAGGCCGAACCGAACGTCGACAGTCTTTAAATCAACTATAGTCAAGAGTGAAGAACGAGACGCAACGAAATTATGGTAGAAGTAAACTACCCATCATGAAATACCGAAAAGGAGTCGAAAAGGGACCTAATAAAATAATTAGTGGACTGCTTCCGATATCCCCTCTATATTAATAAAGAAAAGAGTTGACAGAAGAAACAGCAAATCAATACTTTAATAAAGAAAATAGATAGAAAATGATATAAAACTGTCTTTTATTTACATTTAAATTTTAATGACCTTAAAATAGTGCTGGGAAAGTATTGAGTATTGGGTATGGAGTACCGAGTATTTGATCTTTTTTTTTTTTTGAGTACTCAATACTCAAAAGTAGTTACTCGATACTTTCAACGTTATAGTTTTAGAATGAAGTTAAATAAAAAATTTAACGACTTCATTAAAACTCTGATTAACAGTTAGTTTCTATTATGTAAACAAAAGTATTGAGTAGTATTGAGTACTCCATTGATAAGTATTGAGTAGTATCGAGTAATTTAAAGTAGCAGAAATTGCCAGCACTACCTTAAAAGCCCGAATAGATATGAAATTCTATAAAAACAACATAGAAAATAGTTTGTTTTGATTTAGAAATAATTTATTAAAAATACTTACATGCATTGATTGGGTTTATCACAATGACCATGTTCACAACCTTTGGCACATTTTGCTAAAAGAAAAAAAAGAGAATAAAAAATATGAAAATTAAATTAAAGAATTAATTATATTGTAATTTGGTCTTCAAATTTTAAGGGCCAAATTCCTAAAAAATATTTTTGTTTTATCAAAGATTTTTAAAACCAATTTTCATACAAAATTTGTTTAATAAACCTTTTAAAAATCGAAAATATTTGTTATAAATATAAACCGAAGTTATTTTTTTTATTAAAAGTAGAATATATATTTATTTATATTTATATATATTTATTTTTATATATATTTTTATATGTATATATTTATTTTTTTTAGAAAAATATTAAAAAGCTTATTATCTGGGAATTTTTTTTTTTTTAAGCCAATAAGGAATCAATTGTAGAAAACAAGGAAAGACCTCAAACAAAAGAAGAAAAATTACTTAAGCAAACACAGAAATATTTAACTAAAAGATCCCATGATCTTCATGTTTAAAGTCGTAGTTACTTACGCTGGCACATAAAAAGTGGTAGAACGAAAGGAAAAAATACAAAACACGTTTAAAAGCATCTGTTTAAAGCCCTTTTTTCTCATATATATATATTTTTTCTTGCTTTAAAGCCATAAACAGAAAACGTGCCTTAGAAACAACTACAAAAATAAAAAGATAAGAAAAAAAAGTTCTCCACAACTACGAATTAAAAAAGGACTGGTTTTAGTTTTAAAAAATTTTATGGATTTTCATTCAATAATTTTTTTTTTTTGTTTTGGTTGTTAAGAGATGTGGCCAGAAAGAAGTTGAAGGCTTAGAAAGAAAGAAAATCTTTACATTTTACACACTTAAAGGAGCCAGTTATTTAGAGAAGAGCTGAAGGAAAATAAATAGCAAATCAACAAATTCTTAAGAAAATTTCAGGTTTTCTTGTGATTTTTTCTTGGCTTTTGCTTTGGTTTAATGTTGAAAAGTTTAATGCCAATAATGGTAAAATGCTTTTAATTTTGCTAGTTATTTTTTCGGCTTTATATTGTGGAGTATAGAAAGTGAATACTGGTTAAGTCAGTTGTTTTCTTCTATTTTTTTTTTTTTTGGTTTTCTATGAAGTAAGTTTGTATGTGGTATTATTTTCTATGAAAATGATGATATGAAGTCTAGCAAAAATGTTCACACGCCCTCAAGGATATATATATTTTTTTTCAAAGAATTTTTAATTTTTATGCCAGAAAAAAAAACTTTCACTAAATTCTTTTGTTATAAGAGATACCAATAAGGGTAAAATTTTACCCGTATTGATTTAATTAAAAAAAAAAAATTTTTTTTGTTAAGTCATTCATTATTATTTTTTAACCACTTTTGTTTCTGACAGTTGAAAAATCATAATCAAAACAAATTTTAATGATTCATCATAAACGACCACAGACAAAGTGTTATTTTATTTAAAAAGTTGCTATAAACAAATTATATAGTAATTACATGCAAAGTGAAGTGATGATGTCGGGCATTTGATTTGAAAATATTTAATATAAAATTATTGAAAAAAAAATGATGTATAAATTTCAAATGAAATTTAAAATTTTTGAAATGTCATTCAAGCGATTCTGTTTTAAAAACAAAAATATTTTCCAAAGTAGCACAGCAGCACAACTGTTTTTTTTTTTTAAGTTACCAATCAATAAATGATTTTCGATTTAATTTTATTATAAATAAAACAAGTCCCAGAAAATACACAAATTAAAAAAAAAAAAAAATGATAACAAAAATTTATGGTGTGTGAGAAAATTTTTGTTCTGATTTTTGTTTTGTCTGTTTAAATCACACAAAACTAAAACAAAAACAAAACAAACAAAAAAAAAGCTTTTAAAGAAAACATGAATGTAAAGCATCTCCTCAAAGCAACAATAATAAAAAGAACGATTTCAAAATATTATTAGAAAATTGAGCAAAAATCTACAAAAACAGCATCCGTTTAAAAGATCCCCAAAAACACAAAAAAAAATCATACAACTCAGTGAAGAGAAAAGAACAAAAGAAACGCGCTGCTACATCACAGCAGCAGCTTGAGCTACCAAAACCGCCAAACTAAATGCTGAACATTTTATGGAGTTAGAGACCTTAGAACACAGCGAAGCATATGAAAAAAGAACCTTTTTATTTATTTTAAATTTATAAAAATATAAATGGAGTTTAAAGAGGAACCTGGTTTCTTAAAGGTTTGTAGTTTTTTTGTTTTTTTTTTTTTGTTTTCAATCTTTTCAAGGAGAGTAAAAGATACTCTTTTTTTTGTATTATTCGTAGCATTGAACAGTATGGATGGACTGCTTGCATACAGATACAAAGATAGATTCAAGAAAAAGCAGTAAAAATCTTCCCACGCCAGCATTAGGGCATGTCAAGGGTATGGGAGGCTTGAAAAGCAGGTAAGATATTCATACACACACACACACACACACACACACACACTCGGCTAACACTAATACTATCACACCTTTAACTACTACCACTACTGCAGCAACAACTGTTTCACTACTAAAACATTTAAGGCTGACAATGATGTTGAACTGATCATGACGAAGACGATGATACTGACTTTCGTTGTTGTTGTTGTTCTTGTTGCTGATTTTGTTAAACGAAAGAACTCCTGAGGATGGATCCCTTAACAAATTTAACACAACAAAACAAAAAAAATATTTGTTGTATACACTCATACACTTAAAAGAAAATTGCTGTAAAAAAATACCTGTTTATAAAAAGGAAGTGTGTGTTTATCAACTACTTGATGAGACAAGGCAGCAGCAAAGAAAACAGCAGCCTAAGCAGTAGTAGTAGACCCTTTTTTTGGACAGAGGATGAAGATTTTTTTATGTTTATTTTTTATTTTTTGGTAATTTTGTGTGTTTTTTGACTGGTATTTTTTGGGGTATTTATGTGCGCCTGTGTATGTTAAGGGATAAGTATTGAAAATTATCTTGAACTGAATGACGGATGTTGATTACACACCTTTTTAGATAGTAAAAATTAAAAACAGGTTTTGAGTAGCACTACACACAGGCACACATAGCCACAAAAAAATTACAAAAAAAAAAAACCAAAACGAAAAATACAGCTGCTTAACTACACAAAAATTTGTTTAATGAATAAGAAGAGCAATCAACAAATTAAAAGCAAATTTGAACAGGACTTTAAAAAAAAATTTTTTTTTAGAGTTTTAAAAATACTGTGGCATTATTAAAAGTACTATTTTGGTACTTTTTTCGATTTGACTGGAAATGTGAGAAAATTGGTAAAAAAAACTTCAATTTACAAAATGTTAATGGTAAATAGTAATCAGTTGTAAAACTATTTTTTCTCAAAAAGCACGGTAAAAATTAATTGGAAAGAAAAGTACTTTTTTGGTATTTTAAAAAAAATGTATTTTCCCCCTTTTTAAAAAAAATATTAAAAAATATATACCAAAACTTTTATTGCGCAAAAAATTTGCTAATTTTGCGGAATTTAGTTATGTAAAAAGTACGTTAAAAAAAACTTTTTAAATAATTTAAAATTTTTGGTACTTTTAATAGTGGCCAGGTAAATTTTTTACCCTGTTTAAGGCACAGGAGACTTCAGCTGTTCTGTAACTTTTCAGTTTAATCTATTTAAAAAAAAAAGATTTCAACTGAAATGTTTGATTTAATGGAAATAGAAAATTTCGGAAAAAAGTACTTAACTGCTAATTTATATAAAAAGTACTTTTTCAAAAACCGCTGCAATTTTATATAAAGCGTTTTTTAATGTAATATACAATTTTGGTTGTACTTTTCCTGTTTAAGAATTTAAGGAACAAATTGTTTGGTACTTTTTAGTAAATCTTTTGAACAGTTTTGAGGAAACCTGAGAGAAGTTTAATTGAAGTATTTAAACGATTGAAAGAATCAAATTTAGATACTCATTTGGTCATTTTATTAGCTGTTATAACGTCATTTTAATTTCAAGTATTTTTTCGAACCCGAGTAAATTTTTACCATAAGTATTTGAAGAAAAAATTGTTTGGTACTTTTCCGTATATCTTAAATCGGTTTATTCGGTGGTAGTTAATCCGGAAGCAAATTAATGTCATTTTAATTAAAAGTACTTTTTCGAACTCGGGTAAATTTTTACCATAAGAATTTGAACAAATAAAAAAAACAACTTGTTTGGTACTTATTCTTATTCATCTTAAATCATTTCATTCCGTAATAATCTTGAGAAAAGTTTACTAAAATAAAGCTAAAATATACTTTATGGGAAAGTACTTAATTGGCTATTTGTAGAAAAACTATTGTTATTAAAATCAAAATGTGTCCAATTTTTTGTACTTTTGTTGTACTTGGGTACATTTTATTCCTGAAATATTTTATATTGTTATTAAAATCCGCCTAGAAATAGTATAGCGAATTTTTACATTTTATCCAATTTTTGTACTTTTATAGTATTTTGGGTACATTTTACGTCTATATACTAAACATTACAAAAAGTACCTTTTTATACTTATCATTAAAAAAATAATTTTTTTTCCTCTTCACAAAAATTTTAAACTAAAATATTTTATTGTATAAAAATAACAAATTAAAAAAAAGTACTAATTTTTTTATTTGTTTGAAAGTACCTTTTTGAAATCTGCTAACATGTTATAATGTTTTTGGCTCAATATTTAGTTTTTTATACTATTTTAGTTCATGAATAAATTTTTTAACTGTTTCTTGGTTTTTTTTTTGGTACTTTTTCAGAATTTAAATTGAAATATTTCATTAAATAAAAAAGCAAGATTTTAAGAGAGTCATTTAAATTAATTAATATTTTTCAGGCTTAAGTTCATTATTATTAAGAGATAAAAAAAGTAAATAAAAACAGAATTAAATTTATTTTCGGGATTGAATGTAATACACCTCTCTTCAGTATACTTTTTTTAATCAAAATTTTTACTAAGAAAAATAAACTAAAAAAAAAAAAAAATTTTTTGGTACCAGGGAAAAATTTTACCCTTTTCAGATTTTTTTTTTAAATTTAAAAAAAAAAATACAGAAAATAATTTGACACAATAAGAAATTTTTTGAAAATTTTATTTTACTTACGTTTATCGTTTATCACAATAATCTCCTTGCCAGCCCGACAAGCATATAATCTCTCCCGTTTCCGAACATGTATAATGACCAAATTGATCATCTCGGGGCCGGCAAAGATTAGCACAACCCGAACCATAATAATGGGGATCACAAGTAACACGAAAATCATATTCCAACCAAGTGTATTGTGATTCAGATTTATTTGTTTTCCATTCGGGTGATACCTCCAAAACTTGTTGCACTGATAAACGTTGTATCAACAAATCTAAAAAACAAATGAAAAAAGAAAAGAATTAAAAAAAAACACATTAGTAAAATAATTCCCATAATGGAGATGATGGAGGGTTTATAATAAAGTAAAACATACGTGTGTGTATGCATCTTTTTTAAAACGCTCTCCTCGTATAAGTATGAAATAAAGCAGGTTATTATATAAAAGATTAATTATAAAACATTAGTAAAACACAAAGTGATGTATATACATATGTATATAGAGGGAGGGATGGGGAATGCAACGAAAATAAAAAAGGCCCCAAAAAAAAGGAGGCTGGTCTTTAAAAAGAATTAACATTTTGTTTTTGCTTTTCAGCTGTAAGCAACTGCTTAAAAAAATTTGGAAAGAAAAATTCTTTTAGCGATATTAAGATGATCTTTTTCGGTCATTAGCTTTTTTTTCGAAAGAAGAAAAGATAAAAATCTTAAAAAAGCTACATTTTCTGGTTGAAAATAAAGAGGGGATTTTAAAAAAAAATTTTAATATAAATTTTAAACGTTGTCATATTAAAATTGCAGTTTTATTTTTTAAAGGGTTGACTTGAGGGGGGGGGCAAAAAAAAAAATAACATTTTGTTTTGTACTTGTTTTATTGTTACTTATTTTTTTAAATAATTTTTTTCTTTAAATAATTTCTACGAACGTACTTTAAACACACTTTGGAGCACACGAGTTTTCAGAAGAAACAGTCACAAGAAAAAAACATTATTAATGGAAATGGAAAACAAAATAAAACGAAGAAATAATAAAAATAAAACGTTTGTATGGCTTACAATTTGCAACAACAAAAAAACAAAAACATTTTCAAATTTATAAACAATTTTTTGGTTTTTGCTAAACAAACGATCGACAACATTTGAAATAAATAAAAAACCAGCACTGATCGTTACATACTTGTATAACAAACATTCGATATTATTCAGGTGTTGTTTATATGCTGTTCCCTCATTTTATTCATATCGATAGAAGGAGAGAGAGATCAGCAGCAAAGCTATATAGAGAGAAGGAGGGAGAGTTGGTGTTTAAGCCAACATTCAACTCTTCATAAGCATGGATGATAATGATGATAATGATGGTGAAGATGATGATGATCATGGTAGTAATGTTGATGGTGGTGCGGTAGTTAAGGTTTAATGGTAAAGTGGCAGAGTAGAGGCAAGATGCCTTTTGCTTGCCATGGTCTATAAAGTAAATTGCAGGTGCATGACTGGTTGAATGGTTGCATGTGGTATATATGTATGTATATACATATGTATAAAAACAACCAGAAAAATAAGATACAAAAGAAAGACTAAAATAATAACAACAACAAATTTAAGGTCTTAAGCAAAAGTTTATGCGAAAAATAATAATAATAAGAAGAAGAAAAAAGAATAGCATAAATCTCCCGCAATGTTAAAGAAGCAATATCGATAAAATGTTGCAAATCGTTGAAAACAGAATTGGAGAAAAAATAAAACTTTATAATAAAAAATATTTTTTATATTTTAAAGCAAACGATGGATGGTACATGAACATTTCTGTAAACAATTAAAAAGCAAAAGTTTTTTTTTTTGGTTTTAAAAATATAAAAAATTTAATTTATAAAAAAAAATTCTCCCTTAAGAAAAATGTTTAAACTTTTTTGTTTCTTAAAAATTGTTTTTGAGGGGGAAATATTTGGGAAAAAATTCTGTGTTACTCATTATAGAAAATTATAAAATAAAATATAATTCCACAGTGCTGATACTAATTAGTGACGCACATAATTGGATTAACGAGATTCGCTTGGTCCCTATCTACAATCAAGCGGATAGTGCGTAGGCAAGAGAAGGGAAAAGCTTGGAATAACTAACAGGGAAAGATGTCTCTGTTGAGCTTCACTTTGAGTCCCTAACATCTTTTTTGGGCACCTGTATCGTTCAGTACTAATGTAAA
Organism: Phasia obesa; assembly: GCA_949628195.1. Lineage (NCBI taxonomy): Eukaryota > Metazoa > Arthropoda > Insecta > Diptera > Tachinidae > Phasia > Phasia obesa. The sequence continues at coordinate 207,732,326 of OX451215.1, read as the reverse complement.
CATCAATGGAAGTAATATCACTAGCAACCTTATATATTGACTAGCTGCGCCCGTCACATCGTGGGCATCCTGACAATATTTTGCTCGATTTTGCTTTGAAAGTATTCCACACCAATTGAAAGACTCTTACTTTTATAGTGCTTCAGTTATGGTTTATGTATTTATTTTATACAAAGGTACCCATACCTGGATAAAATTCCAAAATTTATAAAAAATTCTAAAAATTATTGTAAACCTCTTTTAGAGGTGTTTAAAATATTTCAATAAAAATGCAATTACACAAAGTAAAGATCAAATACAAATTTTATTCAACAGGCGCCATCTGTTGCGCAATAGTTAAAAAAATAACCGAGTTGAAAATAATCCAGTTTTAAACAGGAAATTGCGTTTTTCATTGGTTTTTCTCTACTTTTTCTTGGAAATAAGATATTTTTGCGGAAAAAAGTATCCTATATTGGGATCAGGATACTAAGGTACCTCCTCACAAAATTTTGTTACGTGATGGGAACACAAATGAAAAGCAGACAGACGGAAATGAGGTTCTATTTGTATAGATGTATAATCTGCAGAATATGCTCAAGAGAGTGGCAGGTTGTAACATATTTTTAGCTTAGAAAATATGACTCTGTTGAGCTTGACTGTGAGCACCAAACATATTTTTTGAGGAGTTCAGTATGTATTAAAGTAATCATCAATGCAAGTTATTTCACTAACAACCTTAAATGTATATTGATGTATAATCGGGAGAATAGGCTCAAAGGGTGGCAGGTTGTAGCTTAATTTATGGATTTTGGGCATTGGCTCACACTCGTGTAATGTCTTTTGTCATGTCTATTAGCTTTTCAACTTTTAGCCGCAGGTAAAGCTTTTGTCATCACCATTTCATAAGTTACCACCTCAATCTTATCATCTTTACAGTTCGTATCTCCTCTTTCAAATACAAACACCCAAAATTTTATTATTATTAACCAAATAGCAGACTCACCCAGAGCCTGCAGATGTAGACTAACAAAAAAAACCTTCTAGATAAAAGTATTGTACCACATAACGGTGCATAATTTTTTTTTTTATTAAAATAAATTCTTGTTTAACTAATTTCCCTGCATGGAAATCTTTTAATGTTCATAAATAATTATAAAAGATTTTCTAGACATTAAAATAAAAATTGTAAACATTTTTCTCGAAATAATCTGAAAAATTAATGGCCTAAGAAATTACATTTAAAGGAATTTTTCTTTAAAAACTGGTTATACGTGAAGTTTAAATCTCTTAAAGATTAACTAATGTCTTTTAAATTTACAAATTCTATATTATCCACCTGTTTAGCAAAAGAAAAAAAGTAAAAATAACCATGCTGCAGCCTTAGCAAGCTACACATAACACAAATAAGTGACACTTAGAGTGAGAAAGAGAGAGAGAGAATAAAAATACTAAAAATGCCAAATCAATTTATAAGCTGCGTTTTTCTATTTCTATGTGTGCTTTTTTTTATTTCAACTATTTTACAAGAAAAATATTTTTGCGTGGCATTTTTTTTTCTTCTTAATGTTGCAAGCAAGTTAAATTGGGTGCTGGTGCTGTGTGTGTGCCAAATTCAATATGAATTAGTGGTTGTGGTGGTATGACAGGTTAATAGAAAAAACACAAACAGAAAAAAAAAAAGAAAAAGCAAATACTAAAGTAACTAAGATATTTGTGCTATCTACCTTTAGAGTAAGTGTATTATATTATTTGAAATTTTTGTTATCTGTTTAAACATTTTAAAGCTTGACGCTTGAGTGCAAAAATTAACACACATGCTGGTTTTTTCAACTAATTTTTATATCATAGATATGGCTCAAAAACGCACTTTTGTATTGTGTGAATGGTGTGTGTGTGTGTGTGTGGTGTGGTGGTGTTGGGAAAATAACAAGGAAAAAGAGCATTAGAAAAATAATTATAAAAAGTTGTTTAAAATGACAAGTAAGTCAGCCAAAAGATAAGCCTGTTGTGAGGCTTAAAAAATAAAACGAAAGAAAAACCAACTGCAATAATTAGATAATTTTAATATACATACATACATACATACATACATATATAAAAATACCAAGAGGGGGAAAAAATAAATTCAAAGAATTTTTTTTAGCAAAACCCTTATAATAACTGCTGGCTGCCATGCTGCAAATACCAAAAAGTCAAATGAAGCAAGAAAAAAGAATTTGTTAAAAAATAAAACGTTAAATAAAAATTAAAAGATAAGCATTTAACACGACCTAATACAAGGCATCTTTTTGTCTGCAACAAAAAAAAAAAAACAAAAACAAGAAAGAAAAACACATTGCTGGTGTCTGTTGTGCGGGTTTAGTAACAACATTGGCATTGGCAAAGATTAATTGTTATAATGGTTATAAAACCAAGAAGACGGAAAAAATCTTCATCTTTAACTCACAGGATATTTAATGGTTTAACGATTCCACATAAAATAAAAAACAACCAAAACCGAAATAAAATCATTTTAGTACAAAAAAAAAAGAAAAAAAAAACCCAAACTTGTTGCAGACAAACAGAGTTCGACAGGCGTAAACTTGCAAAGGCAGCTTTACAAATAAACCGAATAAAAATGTTTCTTTTAAAATATTTTGCTACAAAAAAAAAAAAAATAAATAAATAAAATAACAACAGCCACAGCCACCAAAAATTAAACGAAAAAACGAAAGACTTAAGCAACAAACCTGTATGTGTTAAACAGTCTTGTTGTTGTAGTTTGCAAGTTGCCAACAACAAAACCTATAAAAAAAACATTTGTTTTTGTTATTGCTGTTGTTGTTGTATATGTATGCGGGAGATCTAAACATGAAAATCGTTTAAAATAAATGAAATTAATCCTTGACAACACGTATAACAGGCCCCAAAGAAGAGATTAAAATTATTTCCACTATTACATCAAAGTAACCACCAACAAAACGAATGTACATCAAGATAAAAATCTTTGAAAGAGATTTAAAAAAGGATGTAAATGAAAAAAATACCAAGTATTAAGGTAAATGAAGTACAAACTAAATCACAGCAGGATATCTTGCATGATTTCGTTTCTTTTCTTTACTTTTTTCTTCTTCTTTTGATAAAACTTAAAAAGGGAGGAGGTTCATTTGCAACATTAATTTAAATTAAAACTATTACTATTAAAACTATAAATTAAAAAAAAAAAAATAATAAACAGATAAAGGCTTATGAATTAATCATTTTCAACTAAACAAAACCTGTCTTTGTTTCTGGCCCTAAATATTTATTTTTTTAAGTTTTCAGTAAAAAGAAATAAAGAATTATTAATTAATTAATGGGGGTGTCACACTCTCTCTCTCTCTCTCTATTGCCTTGGTGTCGATGTCTGTTTGTCACACGGCTGTATCTCTAAAACCGTGATATATAGACGCTTCAAATTTCTATAAAAGCTTATAACTATGGCCGCTTGGTTTTTATATAAATTTTGAAAAATCCTGAAGCCTAAAAGTATGCTACTAATAATAAGCTTTAAATGACATAAAATTAATACACAAAAAAAAAATCATTAAAATCCTGAAACCTGTTTTAAACGTTAAAAATCTGCCTGGTTTTAATGAAATTATTTTTAAATAATTCAACAATTAAGGAATGACCGCCCCTACATTATTGTTGTTCACCTTCTGTTCAGTAGCCCCATACGAAGAAGTCAAAAAGTGTTAAACCACTAAACAGTTGCATGAGCAAGCTCATCTAAAGGGTAAGCTCATAAGCTCACGAGCACGGGATCATACTCGAACACAAACTAGCTTACTGAAGACATGCCTACTCTTACTGTCCTATTAGTGAGCAAACCTCTGTTTGTTACATAAACGCAATGAGCTGACCGAGTAAAAGGAACATTCTATAGTGAGCGCCATGTTTACTCATCTTATGTTCGAAACACTCAGTGTGTTTAGTAGCTGTGTGGAACTTTTGGATAAGGCTTAGTGCTGGCACTAGTGTTTTTTATTTTTGTTTGGATTTATTAAGAAATAAAGACCTTAAAATGAACGTAAGTAATGTTGGTACAAAATTCTGTGTTTTTTGTTTGTACACTCGAACTCGTGTTTAACTCAAAAACTAAAACTGCTCAAAGCCTAAAACTCGCCCAAGTTCATTGTTATTATGTTCAACATTAACTCGTACTTATTCAAACTTGCTTATGGAAGCTCTGCAAGCTCAACGCATTTAGCTTGCTGGTCTTCGCTGTTTATTATTGTCCCCTCATCGTTACTTCTGTGCAATGAGCAGACATAAATTCAATGAAATATTATAATGAGCGTCTTATGAGCTTCGTTTTTTAAACCTTACGTTCTTCGAGGCCATATTAAAGTCTCCTTATTGTAAAAAAAATGCGGTGTGGAAATTTAGAAGGGAATAGCGCGAATGTTTTTTTTAATGTATGGCAGGTGGCACCGTCCTATTGTTGGCATAGGTACCAATAAAACATTTAAAGAAAAGGTAGCTTCCAAGAATATAAATTTAATTTTGTTAGTGATTCATATTTTGAGGCTTAGAAAATATTTGAATAAACTTGAAACTATTTTTAGAACAAAACGCAAAAATAATCAAATTAAATAAATATTTCCAGTAATTGAGATCCTATTTTAAAAACAAAAATTTTCTTATAAGAAAAATTATTTAAATTTGTATAAACAAAGCAGATAATGAAATAAAACTAGCTTAAGCTTCCGTTGGTTAAAAAAAAATGAAGGTTTAACTGGCTTAGTTATTGAAACCCTTACAAAAGGCCGGAAATTTCTATGCACAACACCAAACAAAGGATATGAATTAAAATAAAAAAAAAGAAGAAATATAAAAATGTGCCAAAACATGAAAAAACCAAAATGAGGCACAAGTGTCAACGAAAAGATATTGAATTACAACAACACAGATCAAATTTTTACTTATTTTTTTAGTCCTTAACAAGACAAAAAATTTAAGGATAAAAACAGGAAGCAGGATATGGGTTAAACAAAAGGAAAAAGGATATACAAACTCGTAAGTAATAATTATTATAAAAAAAAAACCTAAATCAATCAATAAATAAATTTATATAAAACAACAAAAAAAGTACTTACTGCTGGAACGAGCATTGGCCGAATTGTTGGTATCATGTAAAGCCTCCACGATTAATGTAAAAGTACCCTGTAAGAAACAACACACAAAAAAGAGAGAAAATTTATTAATAAACACAAAGATTAATTTATGTAAATTTATATTAACGCCTTAACAAAAACAACAAATACATAAAAAAAAAACAATTTTTCAAAATTACAAAATAAATCCACAACAAACGCCTACAAATGTTACAAGTATGAAGTAGTAATAGATTGTAGTCAAGATAAAGAGGTGAAGTGACGGGCTAATCCACTAAATAACCAGTAGTATCAAAAAACGTATGCTGCTTTTTGCTAAAAAGTCGTCGTCACAATTATCATTAAGAGCAACAAACAAGAAAACAACATACTCGTACATCGTTGCATTTCATATGCAAATGAAATACTACACAATATTAAGATAGAGACTATGAGACTCTACTTACTACCATACCATACCGTACCGTACCACTCCACTAAATTTTATTTTCAAACAGCGCCCTCAATTCACACTTGATTACAGTATGCAACAATATGTCTGAAAGTGAGTTTGTATGAGTGTGTGTGTGTGTGTTGGTCTATTGTATTAAACAATTACAACAATAAAATATATAAAGATGACACCATAAAAACCAGACTTGTAACAGGCAGTCGTTTATTTGTCTGTCTGTCTGACTGACTCGCTCTCATACTCATACATGTGTATTTACAATATATGAAAGAAAAAATTTAAAAATGAAAAATAGCAATAAAATGCAGAGGTGTCTTGTAGCAAGAGTTAAAAGTATTATTTTGTAAAATGTGAATAGAAACAAAGATTATACACATTTAAATAATGACAAATTTACATTGATGTTTAGTTTTTGATTTGTTTTATAAAAGAAAAACTTTCGTTTTTCATTAAAAAAATTTTAGAAAAAAATAAATAAAAAAGCAGATGATATTAAATGAAAAAGTGTGGGTTTTTATAGACAAAACTCCTTTAACATATCTTTAATAATTTTTGTTTTTTTTTTTGGCTAAAGGTGAAATAAAATTAATGATTTTATATAAATCTTAAGATATACTTGTTCATATGTATGTATGTATAAACATAATATTTTATTATTTGTATACATATAATCTAAGTGAAAATTAAACAAAAATGCTTTATAAAACCCGGTATTAACTTTAAGTAAAATTGTTATGAAGAGCTATTTGAAATTGCTAGAGGGAAAAATTTCCCTTTTTGGGGAAATACATATATCTATTAATTATCTTTTAATAGATTTTAAAGCAACAAAAAAATTTCTCAAAGAAAAAATTTCCCTTGTGGGAAATTAGTAAATTATTATTTATTTATTTATTAAATGTTACAATACAATATCGAGCTTAGTAACAAAGACTTTCACTCGTTGTAGTGAACCACCCAGAGCTTTTGCTGGGAATTGAACCCACAAAACCCAAAATGTTAGACTAGCACACCACCCACTAGCCGGTAGCTTATCACAACTTTTAAATATTATGCAGAAAAAAAATTTTTCCTTATACGATAAAAATTCAAGGAAAATTTTCTAAAAAAAACCAAAAATTGGCTTAAGAAAGATATAAAAATAATAAAAGGTACAATTTCTAAATTTTGTTGAAAATAAAAAAAAAAAATTACCCTCAAGGGAAATTTTCTAAAAAACCAAAAATTGGCTTAAAAAAATAACAAAAATATAATAAAAATTTAACAAAAATCAAAACAAAAAATTAAAATAATTTTTTTCGATTCACAAAAAAAAAAGATATAAAAATACATAAACTTACCAAAAATTTCCCAAAGGGGAAATTTTCTATAAGTATTAAAATTTCCATATTTATTGCAAATAGAAATAAAAAACTTAAAAATTAATAAATTTCTAGCCTTACAAAAAATTTCCCCAAATGGGATATTTTCTAAAAACCTTCAATGCACTGAAAATATGTTTCAAATTTTGCAATAACTTAAAATAAATATAATAAATATTTAAAATCAAATAGCTAATAAGTTTCTAGCCTTATTAAGAAATTTCCCATTAAGGGAAATTTTCCATAAACCTTAAAATTGTTAAAAAAAATAATAATACAAATAACACAAAAACTGTTACATTTTAGTCCTTAATAAAAATTTCCCAAAAGAGAAAATTTTTTAACTCTGTAGAATTATAGCAAGCGTTGCTATTTTTTAAATTTTATTTCTAGAGCAATTAAAATATTTTTTTTTAACAATATTGTTTACTTCCATTATATAGAAATAAAAAATTACAGCAAATGGAATTTTATGAAAAAGTTGCCAATTTACTTAGAAATAATACTTATAAATAAATAGTACAAATATTGTATTATTTATTGTATTATTTATAAATATAAATAATACAAAACGACCACTTTCGTATAAAATTCTAGTTTTATTTTAAAAAATTCCCAAGGGGGAAATTTTCCTAAAGCCTAGTAATTTTTTTAAATATATACAACATTTTGTTATTTTGCTTCAAATTAAATATAAAAAATAAATAAAATTAAATATAAAAAATAAATAAAATTAAATATAAAAAATAAATAAAATTAAATAGAAATAATAAATTTCTAGGCTTGTTAAAAAATTGTCCAAAAAGGGAAATTTTCCGAAAACCTTAAAATTGCTCATTTAATTAAAATAAATATAAAAAAACATAAAAACTTAAATAATTTTAGGCCTTATACAAAATTTCCCCAAAGGGAATTTTTTAAAATATATATAAATATATAGAATAATAAATAAATATATTTTCTTATTTTGCTTAAAATTAAATATAAAAAATATAGCGACTAATAAATTTCTAGCCTTTTTAAAAAATTTCCCAAAAAGGGAAATTTTTCAAAAACCTTAAAATTGCTCATTTAGTAAAAATAAATGTATAAAGCAATAAAAACTTAAATGATTTAAGGCCTTATTTAAAATTTCCCAAAAGGGAATTTTTTCCAAAAACCTTAAAATTTAATTAAATTTATTTTTATTAATTGCAATTTCTAGGTTTATTAAATATTTCCCCCGGAATTAATATTTTTTTTCGTAGAACAACATTTCCATTAATTTTAATGCCTTATTTCCTTTGCCATATTACAATTGTCACCTTCAATACAAAGGCAAAAAAACTATTTCCTTTCGTTTTGCTTCAGTTATTTACTTTAAAATGAGCGAGCGCAGAAAAAAACTCCCCTTTTTTGTAAAATATATAAACAATTTATAAATTATTTTGTAACAGCACGTGTTTCTGGAAGATGTTCTGTTTCTTTAATAGTTTTCTTGGGTTTTATTTATTTATTATTTTTTTTTTTTTTTTTTGTTTCAAGAAAAGCCAAGCATAACTTGCTGAAACATTAACGCTTGAGTGCAAATTGTTTTTAAAAGTCAAGTCTACAAACTGAAATATTTCTTAAAAAAAAAAAAAAAATAAATAACCGGCAAATTTAATCATATTTGTAGCAAGCAACACCACCTTGCTAGGTTTTTTATGCTAACAAACAACAAAAGTAGTTAAACTAGAGATAGTTGAAGATGTTGGTTGGTAGTGCGCTTTCATACGGTAGCCAGCCATTAACTTTTTAACCGTTGCACACACATTAAAGATTAAAAAAGTCACTCAAGCTTAACGCTACTAATGAGTTCTTTTTTCTTTTCGTAACGTATTTTTGCCTGGCTGTCTGTCTGTCCTTCTGTCTGTCTGATTATTGTAGTTAGTTGTAGACCTTGGTGGTACGCAAGTCTTAATGCCAAGTCATTCAGAGAGCAAAAAAAAGGAGAGAGACCATTATAATTGTATTGTCATCATAATCTCATAAAGTAAGAATTCATATTTTCTTTTTACAAAATAACCCTTAAGTGGTTTTAAGTGATTAAATTAACAAGGGTTTTTGTACTGGCTTTTTTCTAATATTTTTTTTTTGCTTTTCATATAATAATTCAACGCATGTGCAACGAGGTAATTATCGCTTTAATAGTTTTTGAAAACAAATTTTTTGAATATTTTTTTGAGCACGTGGTTTATGATTTTTGTTTTTTTATTTGAGTCCATATCTAGAAAAATCATCTTCTTAATTAAATTTCAGAAAATCTATATTTTCTTTGTTTCTTTCTAAAGAAAACTAAATTACCAGTGTTAAATAGCTGCTCAGTTTAAGATTGTGACAAACACTACACTTGAAATCTATTTATAAAAATTATAAAAATTTTAGTTTTAATTCATAGAATGGCAGGCAGCAGTATTAAAGGGAATAGTTGTAGGGTGGAATACGGGAGGAGTGAGTTTGGTATGGTAGTGTTTGGTTGAACTTTACTCTTAAGTGTATTTTAAAAATAATTTACATGGATGGCATGATGTTTTCTGCTGGTTATTTTTGGAACGTATGATGACTGTCTCGGTCTTGGCATGTTGGCAGGCTGGCAGGCAGGCAGTAGTCATTATTTTTTATATAAGGGACTGGGACTGATATTGTCTGGGACAACGAAGCTGTAGCATTTTAGTGTCATTGATAATTTAAAGCTCCTGCTGTCTTTGGTTTATTTTCTTCTTATTTCTTATTATTTTTAAACATATATTTTTCTGCTTTTTTTTGGTTGTGATGTTGACGCATTGATATAGCATCTTGCAACACGCGATCATTTTTTATTCTTTTGCATTTAAATTAAATATTTTTCCATACAACATTTTTCATTACACATAATATCAGAAATAACAAAGATAAATTTAATTTGGTTTACAAGTAACTCGAAAATATTTTAGAAATTTAATTTTGTTTGTTTGTTTGCTGCCTGCTTCTTAAGTGTTTGTAGAAGACAAAAAGAAATAAATAAAATAGTTTTGCCAAATAGTCTGTTGCATTTCCTGTCAAGCCCATAAACATTTTATTTAAACCAAAATAATTGAATTAATATTCAATCAGTTATTAGATTTAAAAAAAGTGTTAAAATTGCATTTGAAATCATGGTAAGCTTCAATAATTTTTTAAACAAAAACCTTTCAAATGCATAACAATTAAAAATTGTTTGAACAGAAAAATAACTTAAAATATTTAAAGCGTAAAATGTGAGGCAATAAAAACTAACAATTTAATTAAAATTTAAAATAATATAAATATGTACATAAATACATATGTACATACATACATATGTACATATGTATGTACTTTAAATAATTTGCTTATAAAAATCAACTCTTTAAAAATAGATTTGTTCTAGGGAAATTTTTTTAAACGCTTAAAACCCTTAACCTAACTTATACAAAATAAGAAGAGTTATTGAAACAGGAAATTCCAAGGCTAATAGCAAATTTCCCTAAAGGGAATTTTGAATTAAAAGCTTAAAACACAAAATTCATATAATTTTAAGCAAGTAGAGCTAGAGTAATACGATTATCTATCATTAGTAAAAAATTTTCCTAGAGGGAAATTTTAAGGGAAATTTTTTTAAAAGCTTTAAAATTAAAATTAAGTCTATGTTAAACCAGTATAAATATACTTCCTTGATTTTCCACATTTTTTAGGAAAATTTCCCTAATAGGAAATTTTTTAAATCTTTAAAATAATATTAAAATTCATAAATAAAATTTTGAATAATTTTTAATTTTGTTATAAATTTAACAATATCCCTTAAATTTTTTTTTTTTTTTTTGTTTTCTTATATCGATAATTGTTAGCAAAAAGTAACGTATTTTTTGCTAAAGTTCTGTGTATAATAAATACAATGTACAAAAAAGGGGGATGAATACTATAGTTGTTGTATTATGCACATTATGTGTCACTTTAAATATTTACTTTATAAACGCGCGCACGCGCTAATATTACCACCACATAATTCTTTCTCTTCAAAATGCTTTTTGAGTTGTGTTTTTTATACGTCGCCGTAAAAGTCGTCATCATTAGTTTTAAACGTAAGTTAGTTTTTGTTGCTGTCATAGCTGCTGTTGTTGTTGTTGCTTAATAGCTGACAGATGTTTCAAAAAATACTTGCTGAGTAAATTTCAACCCTGTTTGTTTTTCAAGTCATTTCCCCCGGCTTTAATTTCAGAACAACGTTACACCAAGTTGTTGATGATAATATGCTGGTGCAAATATTATAAAGGATTTTATTTTTCTTTGCATATGCTTTTTATTATTAAGTTTTATTTTTTTTTTTTTTTTTGATGTAGTAAAAGATACAAGGACACTACCACACACGTTTAAAAAATAAACAAATTATTATTTAAAAAAAAAGTTATTTTTATCAATAAAAGATAAAACATAAAAAGAAAATATATGATTTTTGTAAAAGAAAAATAAAATAATTAAGACGCACTCGAAATGATTTTATGAAATTTATGCCTGTTTGCTTTTGAGTTGAAATCCAAGGGGAAAACAACGAACGAAGCATACACAAGCACACACACACAGCCACACTAAAAGCGAGTAATTTGTTGTTTGAATTTTTACAAAATTTACTTAAAGGGAGCTAAATTTAGAATTATGCCTTTTTTTTTTTTTTTTTTTTTTTTTTGAAGCAAAAACTTATTTTTGGATTTGAAATATGTAAGCGAAAACATGTTTTTGTTAGACATTTTGTTATTAGAAATTGGGTTAGTTTTACATAGTACATCTATAAAATATTTTTAAAATAAACTTTAAACTTACCGGCCATGCAAAGTTGAAGGCGAATTGTATGGGATTTGTAAAGTCTTTGTTTTGTAAGGCTTGCAAATCGGTTAAATTGACCGAATTTTCACCCAATATGGGTGTTACAACATCACCATACGTGCACTGTGATGTTGTATCGATTTTAGCTTGATAATGTTTTAGACAGACCCGAAACCGTGTTTTACAACCACCGATACATCTGCCCGTCGCCGAATCCGTTTGACCACTACAACAGTGACCCTCACTATCGCGACCGTTATCGTTTTTGAAATATTTTAAACGCAATTCAAATAAGCCGGATGTGTTGACCTGTAATGGAAAATAAAAAATACAAAAAATTTTAAAATTTAATTTAATAAAATAAAAAAAAAATACTTTTATTTAAAGTTATAAAGAAGAAATTTTCCCAAAATATTTAAGAAAAAAGAAATTAAAAAATTGCAAGACATTTTTTGAAAGAATTTTTCGTCGTTTGTTTGTTTGTTGTTTTAGTAAGAAATTCTTTTAAATTGCCAGACACAGGGTTGGTTAGTTGTTTGGTTGGTCTTTTACTTGTCGGATTTCAAGTTGCTGGTGTGTCTTGAACAGTTTAAAATTATAAAACACATACAACAGCTAAACAAAAAATTCCAGCTTCTGCAACAAGACGATAAATCTTTCAATATGGTATTTAACCAAAAAAAAAAAAAAAATGCTACAAAACTGCAACACAACCTAATAACAGCAGCAGCAGCAAACAAAACAACAAAAAAAAAGAACCAGCCAAACCGCCACCAACACCACACCACACCACCTTACTAGCATCATACGAATACGCTTACTTCCAACCATTTGCCACACTAAACCAACAACAGCAACAACAACATTTAATTTTAATATTTGCCGAATAAACAACAAATAAAATTGTTTAAGTTTAAAATAAAATTCCTTTAAAGTTTTTCTAAATCATTTATTTAAAGGCTTTCAAAAGCATCTTCTTCATTTTTTGTTGTTGTTGTTGTTGTGAAATTTTTGTTTTAAAACAATTTTTTTAAATTTTTGTTTTATTTTTTTTGCGAAAAAGTCTTAAACGATTAGTATTTAAATGCAAAATGTTTTACATTTTATTAAATCATCGCTTGTTAAAATCATATAAATTGTTAAACAAAAGCGTTTTGCTTCTTTCTTTTGACAACTCCATAAACAAAATTATAATTTTGTATATAAATTATCAATAATTTAATAAAACCACAAAAAATATGTTAATTAAAATGAAAAAACAAGGCAATAAAATTTTATGGCAGTGATACTGATTAAAACAATACAAGAAATTCTCAACTCTTTGAATACGAGGGTGGTTGGTGTTAGATGGAGGCAGAAAAATATTAAAAAAAAATTTAGGAATTTATAAAATACTGTTCGGCTATCTTTCAAGATTGTGAAGATTACGAAATCAAAGCTGTAGTTCCTCAAGACAGTGTTCCAGGTTGAACATTATATTTAACACTACCTTTGCCCGCCACGTCTTAGGCGACCTGACAGTATTTTGTTCAATTTTGCTTTGAAAGTAATCCACACCATATTTGAAAAATTCTTACTTTTGTAGTGCTTAAAGCTTTATGGTTTCTTTATATAGAGGTACCCATCCCTGGATATATTAATTCTAAAATTTTTATAAAATTATCAAATTTATATAAAATTCTAAAATTAATATAAAATTATAGAAGTTATAAAAAATTCTAAAATTTATATAAAATTCTAAAATTTATATAAAATTCTAAAATTTATATAAAATTCTAAAATTTATATAAAATTCTAAAATTTATAAAAAATTCTACAATTTATATAAAAATCTACAATTTATATAAAATTCTAAAATCAAATTTATATAAAATTCTTAAATTAATATAAAATTATAGAAGTTATAAAAAATTCTAAAATTTATATAAAATTCTAAAATTTATATAAAATTCAAAAATTTATATAAAATTCTAAAATTTATAAAAAAATTCTACAATTTATATAAAAATCTAAAATTTATATAAAATTCTAAAATTTATATAAAATTCTAAAATTTATATAAAATTCTAAAATTTATATAAAATTCTAAAATTTATATAAAATTGTAAAATTTATAAAAAATTCTACAATTTATATAAAAATCTAAAATTTATATAAAATTCTAAAATTTATAAAAAATTCCAAAATTTATATAAAATTCTACAATTTATATAAAAATCTAAAATGTATATAAATTTATAAAATTTATATAAAATTCTACAATTTATATAAAATTCTAAAATTGATATAAAATTCTAAAATTTATATAAAATTCTAAAATTTATATAAAATTCTAAAATTTATAAAATTTATAAAAAATTACAAAACTTATATAAAATTCTTAAATTTATATAATATCCTAAAATTTATATAAAATTCAAAAATTTATATAAAATTCTAAAATTTATAAAAAAATCTACAATTTATAAAAAATTCTAAAATTTATATTGTAAAATTCTAAAATTTATATAAAATTCTAAAATTTATATAAAATTCTAAAATTCATATAAAATTCAAAAATTTATTAAAAATTCTAAAATTTATATAAAATTCTAAAATTTATATAAAATTCAAAAATTTATATAAAATTCTAAAATTTATAAAAAAATTCTACAATTTATATAAAAATCTAAAATTTATATAAAATTCTAAAATTTATATAAAATTCTAAAATTTATATAAAATTCTAAAATTTATATAAAATTGTAAAATTTATAAAAAATTCTACAATTTATATAAAAATCTAAAATTTATATAAAATTCTAAAATTTATAAAAAATTCCAAAATTTATATAAAATTCTACAATTTATATAAAAATCTAAAATGTATATAAATTTATAAAATTTATATAAAATTCTACAATTTATATAAAATTCTAAAATTGATATAAAATTCTAAAATTTATATAAAATTCTAAAATTTATATAAAATTCTAAAATTTATATAAAATTCTAAAATTTATAAAAAATTACAAAACTTATATAAAATTCTTAAATTTATATAATATCCTAAAATTTATATAAATTTCTAAAATTTATAAAAAATTCCATAATTTATATAAAATTCTAAATTTTATATAAAATTCTAAAATTTATAAAAAATTCTAAAATTATGTATATAAAATTTTAAAATTTATATAAAAATCTTAAACTATTATAGAGTTCTGTAAATAGTGTTAAAAATACCCGGCTGGCAGAAATAAAAGGTGCTGTCCAGTTTGCAGTGCATTTAAATCATTTAAATTTCGTACACAGAAAAAAATTGTTCGCTTTAATTAAAAGTTTTAATTATTTTCAGATACAAATTCAGTTAAATTGTTAATTGATTCAATTATTTGCTGAATTGAAAGACAATTTTATTCTTTCTTAATTAAGAATAGTTACGTATAATTGATTCAAATTGATTCAAAAATTTAATTATATTTGTATCTAAAACTAATTAAAACTATTAATTGGTGCAAATATTTTTTTCTGTGTACTTTTACTACTTTTTCTCTTTTTTTCTAGAAAATGAGATATTTTTGCGAAAAAAAAACATCCTATATTTGAACCAAGATACTAAGGTACCTCTTCACAAAATTTAAATTAAATCATCCAGTAAATTTTTACGTGATGCGAACACATATAGACACAAGGACAGACTGAGAAAAATTCTAAATATTCGCGTATGTTCTGCAATCCGAAAGCGAGTGAAATTCAATCCGAATGAAATTTTAAATTGTCATAACTTTTAAATATTACAACATTTTGATATTATTTTTTATACATTTGATTAAAGACCAATCACATAACTTCCTTGATTGCTAATGTTTTAAAATAATAGGCGCAACTAAGTTATATTTTTCTTTAAAGATTTATTCGATTTCAATTTCACTCGGTTTCGAATTACAGAACATACCCGATTGATTATATTCCATTATAATTGCTATCTGCAACAGCAACAAAATTTAAAAAAAGATATTTTATGTACAGAAATGGCCCTGTTACAGTTTTATTATGTACATATATGTATAGATATATTTAATAAACCGCTGATCTGCCAAGATTGCTAATACCCTTAGCTCACACAAGCATCCATATTAAGCATCCAGAAAAATATGTTAAAACGAGGGATTATTTGGCGACGTGTTTGAAAACTAGAGCCAATGCTGCCATCTTCTAATATAAATTCTTTAATTCTTCTTTTGCTACCACCTTCGTACATAAACAAACAAACACACACACATACTTCTTACACTAATTAACTTTTTAAAGCTGCTTTAAAAAGATAAAATTATTAAACGATCAAAATGAAAAGCGACAACTTGTTTCAAGTCATTCATTGAAAGGAATGAGGAGAATAAAATTATATTTCATAATTTACTTGGTTGGCTAAAACATTCAACTAAAGCACAATAAAAAAAGACCTTAAACTTCAACAACCAACCAGTAATTATGACACTACAACAATTATAAAAGAAATACATAGAAAAAAAATCGGTGTAAATGATTGTAGAGAAGACATTAAAAAATGAAGCAAAGAATGAAAGAAAGAAGAAAAAAAAAACGTTTGTAAGTATTTAAATGGTTAATTAAGTTAAGCCAAAAATGGTGGGCTCCATTTCATCACGCACAACAAAACAACAAGTGTTTCTTAAATGTCAGTCAGGTATTGTTTGAAGTTTAAATTGTAGCAGAGGCCTACAATACCAAAATAGGTTTAAGTAGTTAAATACTCTAGTGGTTACACGCTCATTGCAGGCATGTGTGTTAAGATTTATAACTGTTTTTTGTTTCTTTTTTTAATTTTTTTTTCAACAACAAATAGCAACACATTAGCAGCAGGCATAGAAAAATATATGTATTAAAAAATTAAATTGTTAAAATATGAAAAAATTGAAGCATTAAACCATTTAATTACTTAATGGAAAGTAACCAAGAGAGGAAATATTTAATGTTGATTAAAGCAGAAACCTTCAAAATTTAAAAGCAACAAAAAAAGAAATTATCATAGTATGTAAGAAAGTTTTAGGAAATTTTTTTTAAGAAATTAAAATAAACAGTAAAATTCTTCAGTTTTAAGCTTTTTGTTTAGAAAAGTTACCAATAAGTAAAAACAAAAAAATTCTCGAATGCTCAAATTCTGTTGAACCCTATCGGGGATAATTTTTAATGGTGAAAAAAATAATTATGTATCTAATTTTGTTTCTTCATTTTCTATAAAAACTTTTTAAAAAAGTTTACAATAGACATTTGCGAAAAAACTAACGTCACAATTTTTGCCTCTGAGCCTTAAGGGGAATTTGCAAGTAAAATAAAGATTAAATGTATATTCCGAACATATGTACATACCTACGGATTTTTAAAATTTTTCACAAATTTACCATTTCGCCTTACAAAATATTTATCATGAGATCTTGGAGGATTTTCCAGTTTCTATTTGTATGAATAATGATCTACACTTTTTTCAATTATCATTGCTATCATCTGGTAATTTGATTTGCTTAGATCTAAATCAAGACGAATTCATAACAGATAAACTCGAGAGCTCAGCTGATTATTTTTTTTTTCTCCATCTTCCAGTGTCAAAATGTACTAAACTTTTCATTTTGACATACGAAAATGATTTATACAAAAACTAATCGTACGTATTTTTATTACAGAGTTGTACTTTTTTTCGCCGTGAGTCTACCTATGTATATCAAGGCATCAGGTAACCTCACTACAAAGGGGACTTCCATTTAAGGGGAAAAATTGTAAGTTTAACGGTCAAAATCCATATAAAAAAAAATTGATTATTTTCGCCTCAATATATCCCCTCCGTGGTGAGGCTACCCGATTAATATGCCTTGACCTATATCTTATAAAACATCATATTTAAAAATGCTTATTTTTTTTATATATGTATGTATGTATGTATGTATGTATGTATGTATGTATGTATGTATGTATGTATGTATGTATGTATGTATGTATGTATGTAAGTACCAAGGCGAATTATTACTACGTTATTGCACGGTCGAATTCAGCCAATTTCGCTTCCTTTGCAACTGTCAAACTCTATATATAAAAATTGTTTATATTTTTATTAGGAATAGGGAGTTTGACATTTCGATTTAAAACCTGTTATGGATTCGCCTTGCTTCATATATTAAAAAAATTGTTTATATTTTTATTACCTACCTATATGGAGTTTGACATTTCGATTTCAAACATATGGAGTTTTTATATGAAGTTTGACTTTTCGATTTCATGCATATGATGAGCTTTTTCGCCACTGCAATCACCTGTTATGGATTCGCCTTGGTATGGACAAATTTTTTGAGAGCAATACCAAGGCGAATCCATAACAAGTGATTGTAGTGGCGAAAAAGCTAATCATATGCATGAAATCGAAAAGTCAAAATCCATATAAAAAGAAATTATAGGTAAACAAATTTTTTCTATATGAAATCTGACAACTGCTAAGGGGGCGAAAAAGCATGAATTCGATCGTGCAATCACCTAGTAGTAATTTGCCTTGCTCCATACCTATGGAGTTTGACATTTCCAGCAACAGAACATATTAATGAATTTGTGATTGCCACTAGCTGCATACCTATGTACATATGTACCTATGTTATACATATGTATGTATGTAGGTATGTAAAATTTGACATTTCAAGCAAAGGCGAAAATAAGTAAATTTGCCTATTCATATCTTTAAAATAATATTATTCCAGGGTGTTCGATATATGATTTCTCTACAGTTTTGTAAAATACCTACGTTTGTTTTAAAAGCAGCTCGTTAGGTATTAATGTGGTAATACACCTAGGTACGTATCTATGAAAATGTTAAAATTAATCAATGGGATCGTAAAAGTTTTCGCTATAAGTATAAAATATACCTACACATCATTATACCTACTTAACTAATTGGTACCTATTCGTTATAACCATGTTCGACTGTAGGTATCTATCTATACCTTGGTAAGTACTTTTTTATAACCATCTCCTTAATTTTTATGGTACATAGGTACCTACCATAGGTATTTAAATTACATAAAACTGACTTAAAGTATTTAAAACTTAACAATTATTAAACAAAAGAATGATTCATTAAAAAATGTTGGTTTCCAAATGGCTAGTGCTAGTGTTAGCTTTAAGCAACAGAAAAGAACCAACAGCCAACAACCTAGGTATAGGTATGTACATAGGTAGGTAGGTATCTATATGTTCAAAATCATAGAAAATTAAAATTCAGCTATGCCGAAAAGAAACTATTATTTTAAACCATAAAATAGGCAAAAATACTTTCGGTACAAAAATAAACCAAACTAAAAAGA
Organism: Phasia obesa; assembly: GCA_949628195.1. Lineage (NCBI taxonomy): Eukaryota > Metazoa > Arthropoda > Insecta > Diptera > Tachinidae > Phasia > Phasia obesa. The sequence continues at coordinate 207,713,212 of OX451215.1, read as the reverse complement.
AGCTACAACTCCCTTTTTTTTTGCTACAAAATAAAACTACAAACAACCTTAAAATATCTACAACAACAAGAACAATATTGTAATAAATAGCAACAAACACTGTTAAACATTAAACTTAACAGAATAAAAAAAAATACCAACTTGCAACAACAATAAAAATAGTTGTAAAACTCCTCGATTTAAGGCTAAAAACGGAAAAAATTACAACAAAAAAGATCTAAAAAGACCAAAACAAAATACCTAAAAAAAATTAAAAAAAAAAACTACTGCTAAAACTATAAAGCCAGCCAAAGCAACTTAAAAAGACACATCTACACACATACACACTTGCATAAAAACACAAACGTACAACAAATAAAAAAAATAAAAAAAGCACTAAAATAAAAATAAAAAAAATCTACTCAAACATCATATTGCTGCTTTTAGCTTAAGCACAACAAAGCTTAACAGCAACAACAACAACAGAAATAAAAGCAACAACAACTAACTATATACAAAAAATGTTTAAGTAAAACCGAATTGTTTCCCACGGCATACGATTTGCCGGTCAACATATACACACACACACACTCTCTTATACACAGCCTGACGACAATCCCAATGATCATTATGAAAACGATATTAATGATGATGATGATGGTTTAGCACAGGCGGCCAGTCAGTCAGCCTGCCTGCCAGCCAGCCATCCAACTAACCAACCAACCAACCTACCAGCCAGCCAAATACAATAACAAACTAAAGTATTAGTTTTATATGTGCAGCCAACAAAGCCAGAGTTAGTAGAGTATAAAAAAAATTGTAAAAATATAGAGAAAAAAAGTCAGCAAAATATTTATAAGAAAAACGTAAAAAAAGAGAAGTTAAATTTACAATACAATAATGAATATAATATTTATCTAAATGATCATTAGCCAAATGATCATATAGCCAAAGACTATATTCACAAACACTCCAGCAAACCATGAACACATCATCCACACACACACACAACACCATCCTAACCATCGTTTGCTATAAACTTCTTTTTACAGCAAAATTATGATATTGTTGTTTTTATACACCACGAGCAGTGTGTCGTCGTTAATAACGTAACGTAAAGTAAAGTAAAATACTCTGATGGTGCTGCTGATGATATTCTTCACTTCATTCCAAACAAACATACAAACGCAATCACATCTACAAACATAACAACACAACTTAATGAAATAAAAAAACAAAACAAGTTTTGAGCAAAAACAAAAATTCGCTCTCTTAAACAAAATCAATTATGCTGTATCTCTCTCATTGTATTCCTTCTTTTTGCGCTCTGCTTCTATTGTATTTTTTGTTTTTGCAATTACAATTTATTAAATGATCATGAAAAATCAACACAATAAAAACAACAATGAAACGGTGTTTTTTAAAGCCCTAAAGCAATATTAAGCAGTTATGGACAGAAAACAGCTGTATTGATGCGAAATTGTGGTTTTGCGTATGGGCTTGTGTGTGTGGAGTGTGTGTTTGGTTTTTCTTCTTCTTTTGCCTTAATGAATTGTGGATAAAGTTATATTTATTTGTGAAAAAAAAACAACCGAAGAGCATCAATTAAAGAGACACCAAATATTTTTCTATTTACAGAAAATTCAATTTTATATTAGATTTGGGGAAGATGTTTTTCTTGGCTTTTAATAGGATTTTGATTAAAAATCTATTTATAAAATAAAAGAGGAAGTAATACGGAAGTTTCGAAAAGGAAAGCAAATATGTAGGTACAATGATAAGAGTGATAAATGGCCAAGCACAACAAACAAATAAATTAATGAGATGCCAAAAGTACAAAAAATTTATGCAATGAATCAAAAGAAAACCAAAATAAAAAATGGTGAATTAATTGAAAAAGTAAATCAACCAGAGATGGAAAATTCAGCACCAAAGTGTTTACTGCAAGAATAAGATGAAAAACCTTAAACCAAGGTAAAGCCATTTAAGGTGTAAGTAAGTTAACCATCAACAAAAAGATCCAAAATCTGTATTTAAGGTTGTTTGGAAATCAGACTAGGGTGTAGGTATAGGTTAGTCATTATTCTAAAACTAACGTACAGAAAAAGCCCTAAAAGATGTCACGACAAAACTTTTGCCTATCATATATTTCAATATTATATAGGTACATATTTGTTTAATATCAATTAAGAAAATATTAAAAACAAAAGTATAGTAATCATGAAAAAAATAGAGGTGGGGATTTCGACGGATTTCTACGTTTTGAGGTCTCCTGAATCCATTTTGGCTATTTTCATGATGATGTCTGTAGGTTTCTGGGTGGCTGTGTATACCACTATTTTTGTGGAGTTTGTACAGGTCATACCGTTTGACATACATATCAAAATGAAATTCAGTATGTGTGCCTTTGGCATATGTAGGTAAAGAGCTGTATAAATTTTGGGCATAATCGGAAGGGAGCAAGGGGTAGTTTACTTATTCCCAAATATTGTGAACGCTATACAGATCATACCGTATGACATATCATAATCAAATTTAGTATGTGCCTTTGGTATATGGGGATGAAGAGCTGTATAAATTTTGGGTATAATCGGGAAGGGGCAAGTGGTAGTTTACTTAACACCCCAAACCGAAAATAATTTTTCCATTCAAATATACTTTGAACTTATATTCTTTATGTAATATGTATATCTATAAAAAAATCTGTTTCCATTGAGTATGGTAAAGATGAGTGTAGGCCACTCCAGTTTTATTTCTAATTGGTAAGCTTAAAAATGGTAATGCATATTCTTAATTGGCAAGAAACAATTAGCTGAAATTGCTAATTTGTAATCACAATCTCGATTAAATACACCATTTTGGACGTTAACCTTTATCTTCGCATTTTCATTTTTTTTTTTACACAACTCTCAGCCTTTTATAAAATTATATGGAGGAACCGTGCCAGGATACAATTCTAAAATTTATCTAATATTCTCGAATTATTGCAGAGTTCTGTAAATAGTGTTTAAAATATTCAGTTTTAAAAAACCAAGTAGTGCGTTCAAGCTTGCAATACCTTTACATCAGTACAATATCGTACTTCCACTACTTTTTCTCTTGGAAAGTAGAAATGTAGTCCTATTATAGTTTTATTATAGATAAAACATGCACGTAATTTGATATCATAAATTTCAAATCAAAGAACTGTATATTCTGGTTGGTAAGACCAAAAAAAAATATTCAATTATCCATGCCTGATGTAAACTAAAAAGAAAACAGAGTACGCGGAAAAGGACAATTTAGCGTTTTATGGACAGTAAAATTGTTTTTTAATGAAAAAAATATATTGGGGGAATAAAAATAAATAAAAAATTAGGTATTTTAAAGTCTAGAACTGCAATTATTTTTTAAATAAAATAAAGAAGTACCTAGAATTAATAAGAATAAAATAAAAATAATTATAAAAGAAATAGGTATTTTCTAAAATAAGTTTCCAATTGGTTTTCAGGTGATTGTGAGTTGGAAGAAAAATAAAAGTTGTAAAAGTGTTTTTTCAGTAAGTTTCCCCACTAGAGTTATAAGATTTTTAAAAAATTCCCACTCATTTCCATGAAAAACTTTACTGTAGCTGTGATATGTGGTTTTTCCAATAGGATTTCTTATGAGAGTTTTTAGATTTTTATAAAATTCCAACTAGAGTTTTTATACCTATTTTCTTAAAAGAAAAATACCCAATAAGAATTCGTTAAATGGTTTTTATCAAATCTATAGCTTTCGATAAGAACTTAACGAATATAAATAAATTATATTATAAATTATAAAGATATTTTTAAAGAATTATGGCGAATGCGAAAGATGTAAAGTTTTCATAACAAAATTTTCGTGCGGACACTACTTTTAATGCAAAATGTGATTTTTTAATGAATAATGATTTATAAGTTAAATTTTCATGCAAAATGTTTTTTTATATTATTTTTTCTTTTAGTAAATCTTACAATACATTTAGGGCCACCCACTATTATAACTTGCCTTTAGCTAAAGTTAGCATTTTGTTGGAGCGATAAATAATTTTTCGTTATTGAAAGTGAGCTAAAAACCACTTTTAACTATCACGTACTATAAGGACAAGTTATAGCAATGAGCATTATCCTCATTGTTATAACGAAAAACTACTTATCACTCCAACAAAATCCTAGCTTTAGCTAAAGGCAAGTTATAATAATGGGCCTTAAAATTATATTCTAGCTTAATTGAATTTAGTTGTAGTGAAACACCCATAGTCTTTGGTGGGTATTGAACCCTCAACCCTCAGACTGATAGACTAACATACTTTTTACTAGCCTATCGGGGTATAATTTTTAATAATAATTTAATAAACCTTTGATTTAGCAAATATGTGCATTAATCCATATTTGACAAAAGCTATTAAGTCCAGTTTTAAAATTTTGAAAAAAGATCATTTGAATTGCTGATATAAAGTTGAGCATTTTGCTTCTTGATAAAAAGTCTAACAAACTTTCTAAATGGACTTAAATTGTTTTGCCAAAAAGGCAGTGAGAACTGCTTTTCTAATCAGAAAAAAACGCGATTTTCAAAAATTTAGTCTTACAAAATTTCTTATTAGTTTTAATTTTTCCGTCTCTTAGAAGAATGTATTAAACAGTAATTGAAACTAATAGCGTATTTGCCAAATATATCATCGATTTGTATGGAGTTATTAGCATAACTTGTAACTAAGAAAAACTGAAAAGTTTTCCGATAACATCATTTCATTAAGTATTGAAACTGATATTAAAAAGGATTTTGGAAAAATGGAGGAGATTAAAAAGGGTCTAAGTAGTTCAAGAGCTAAGGCTGATGGTGCTAAGCATGCTGAGAAGTGCGATCTGTGAACAAGTAAGAAAGCTCTAAAAAAGACAGTTTGCAGCAAGGTGCCGCTACTAGCTTAACCTCTCTTGTAGTGCTCTTTCTACTAGTCAACTTTACAACATACTTTCGTTCGGAAAGTTCTTTTTAAAATCTTATTTTTAGTTATCTGTATTTGAACCAAAAAAAGCAAGATATTTTCAATTAATTACTTCTTCTTAAGTTGAAAGGAATGAAAAACATTAAATTATTTTAAGATTTTCTTCATGCGACAATCAAGAATTATGCATAAAAGCAAAAAGATGTCAAAAAAAAACATGTAAAGCAACAAATAAAGAGACAGACAACAAACACCTAATAAACAATAAAGTTTAATGTTTACTTTTTTCTTCTGCTTCTTCTTCTTATTCTTCTTCTTCATGATATTTATAACATTTTCTATTATAAAAAGCATAAATAATAGTGGCAAACAACGAAAAAAAAAAAAAAGTAAATTAATGGTAAAGTACAAAAAATAAAAGAGTGCAAATCACTCAAGCTCAACGTTACCAGTTCTTAAGTGATGTGTGTACTCGTATAAAACAAAGAAGAAGAAAAGTAACTGAATAAAAAACTATTATACCTTGTGTGTACGAAAGAAAAACTAGTGACAGGTTGAATAAATAAATACCTTCTTTTTTAACAGTTTTTTTTGTTTTTTAATTTTCTAAGTATGCAACACACTACACACCACACAAGCATATGTATACAGTACAAAAACAATCAACAACATCAGGGTAAGTTAACTTAGTACATAGTAAATAAAGCTATATAGTGTACACTAGAACACGGATATAACGATTAATAAATTTATGTAATGAACTTGTCTACGGTCTTATTGGTTTTACTAAAATTTTTTATGCAAAATACTACGTTTGTAACAAAAACGATTATAGCATATAATAAATAATTTTCTCCTACAAAAATATTTCATATAAATTACTATGTTTATAGAGGATTTATAACCAAACACGGAATGGTTTGACAGCTTTGAGCACAGAAATGCTACCTATTAAGGTTTACGGAAATCACAGCATGTCAAATAACCAATGAATGTAAAAATAATATTCTTTTTTATGTATTAAAACAAACAGATCCTTTTTAATTGCGACAAATCAATAAAATATGTACTGTTGTCATAACTTTCGATGAAGACCGTCGTCACTGGCTTTTGTGTTGGTACGTTTGGCAAGCGCTTCCGATGTAAAGACATAATTTTTAAGCCGCGTTTAAAATAGTACTGGAGAGTTACCATTAATAAAATATGTTTTACTTGAAATAATTGTCATCAGTTTACTAAGCATTTGCTACATTGCATTTCAATGCTGAAAAACAACACTTTGGGCAATCATAATTACGAAAACTGCCTTATGAAATTGCATTTGCTATTATTATTATTTTCTTATTTCGTACCAAAACGGTGCTTACGGGACGGGACTGACCCCTAATAATATTGTCCCGCACTGTGTCCACTTAATTTTCGACAGAAGGTGTTTTATTATAACAACAACAACTAAAGGAACCAAAGTTAAAAATGAAAAGGGACACTGAGAAGGCAACCTATCTATGATTCTAAAATATGGACTGCAGAATCTTGTTTACTGTAAGCATTAGCTAAGCCATTTTGCAATATGAAATGTAATATTTTCAGTTTATCTATACATATGTATAATAGACCATTTCTGTACATGAAATATTTATTAAAAATTTGATTGATGTTGTAGATAAAAACTACCCTACAAGAACAGTGACAGTCATTTGACCGCTCATTTGATAGTCAGTGGATTTTACCATCATTGCTAATGATAAACTTTTCATCACATACTTAAGGGAAAAATGGTGTAAACATTGTGTACGTGTGAATTAGTATCTCCCTAGAGTTTATTAACATTACTCTCGCATATATGCGAATGTGAAACAACATACGTAATTTTAATTTTTTTATTTCTGTTTATGTGTTAGCCTCGATCATCAATTTCTTGTAGGATACAAGATGCATTTTGATAAAATGTTGTGAGGTGTTACCTTAGTATCCTGGTTTAAATATAGGATATTTTTCCGCAAAAATATTACCTTTCCAAGCGAAACTAGAAAATATGTAGTGAAAGGACGCATTTTTACCGATTCGAAGGAACTGAAAACTACACAGCACCTTTTATTTTTGTCAGCGGAATATTTTAAACATTATTTACAGAACTCAGAACAGGGATAGTTAACTATATATAACTAAAATACATAAACCATAACTGAAACGTTATAAAAGCAAGAGTCTTAAAAATTGGCGTGGAACAAAATTTTGTTAGGGAGCCAATGATGTGGCGGGCACAGCTAGTGTTTTACTATAAATATTATAAATATATTAATATAAATGTGATGACAGAGCCTTTAAGTTACACTTTTTTAACTGGCTCCAAAAATGGAGGAGAATGCCCCACACATGCATAATTTGAAAACAGTATATCTAATTTGGTTAGTTAAGAAATACGAAAATACCTAAACATACATTCAAATTTCCATCAAGTCTTACTAATAACATTTTGTTCAATAGTTTCGGAGAAATTCAGGAAGTTGTGGCAAATTTTTATATAAAATTTAACAATTTTCCTTTTTTTTAATTCATAAGAACGAACCTCTAAGTCGGCATCGGATATCCCGCTATTACTTAATGACATTTCACACTATAATACAAGTATTAATACTTTTGAGCAAAATGCATGACATGATGAGTTGTTATTGCTTTTTGAAAACTTTCGAACAGCGATTAGATTAGGTTTGCATTTTATTCAAAAGTATTAATACCTACTTGTATTATAGTGTGAAACGGCCTTTATAATTTATACCCAAAGGAGCCAAGTTTATATAAAAACCCTGCACAAGTTTTAATTTTTGTTATATTTTGCATTTGCAAAATATACTTGTTTTTATTAATCAATTTATACTAAATTTACTTTTCCCTAAGTTCACTATAACCGTGTTTTACTGTAGTTACTTTATATATTTAATCGTGTGTGTAGATAAAGAGGTATCTTTTTTATACATAAGTATTAATTTAATTATTTTTGTTTTTATTAAAGAACTCCATAAAGAAAATGCAAAAAAAAAATACAAACTAAAAGAGAAAAATATCAAGAACAAGGTACCTATAACAGAAGAAGATACATACCTTTATACATACATACATACATATATACACCAACACATGCAAAAAACACTATATTACATTAATAATTTATAATAACAACAACATATAATATAATTAAATCAACAGTTATACTAGAAATTAAGCCAAAAAATTATGTAGGTAAATCATAAATAAGAGAAGAACAATTAACAAAGAATTTCATATAAAGCTTTCAGCAGGCAGTAAAGTTTAAAAAAATGAAGAATCAGGTAGAATTTCAAGGAGGGGGGGAGCAAATTCCTATAAACAACAACAACTCATTCATGATTTAGGAAAATATTATGGACAATAAAGATGCACTTAAATAAGGAATTAAATTGAATTAAAAACATGTTATACAAGAGGTAAAATTTATTTTAATATAATAATTTTTTTTTTAAATAAAATTTTCCTTTTGAGACAAAATTTTATGCCAACTAGGTATTTTTGAAAACATCTGTTTTAAGTTATTTAACAAACGAAATTTTTTGCGAACAAAACAAAAAATAATTTATTTTTATAACTTAAATTCCAGCTGCCTGCTTTAAATAAAAAAAAAAATGTGATATAAGACCGCAGGAGATAATTTTTATGCTGAATGAAAAAGCTGAAAAACAGCAACAACAACATCACAGACATCATAGCACAATTAGTACGTAAGTCTTATGCTTAAAGTAGCAGCAGCAAGCCTTAACATCAAGAGACACATTGCAACAGGCAGGCAGGCAGGCTTGTTTAACAAAAAAAAAATGACAAGTACAACTTCTCGTTGTTGTTGTTGTTGTTACTATTAGTGTCTTTTTAAGGTTAAATTACAACAACCAGGCTCCATGCCTTACTCTTCTTCATGGTTTCATTAATTTTTTTTTATTTTGGAGTTTAAAAAACACATGCAAATTTTTGTTAAAAAGGAGCCTTGTGTTTCTTTTTTTTATTTGTTTCTTGTTTTTTCTTTAAGACGATGACCTACGCAAAGCTTACGAAAAAGTGTTTCAACAAAAACTTGAAGAAATACAAAACAAAAAAAAAAACTTAAGAAAATAGCATGTTAAGCCAAAAACAAAATAACATTAAAAGAAATTAAGGAAAGCAGGAGGCGGCAGATGTTTACAAAAAAAATAAAAAAAAAATTTTTTGTTCAACAATTTTAAAAGCAACCAATTATTATAAAAATTTGGCAATATATTAAAAAATTTTAATCTAAAGCAGAAAGTTGTTAAGGCAAATATTATGTGTTTTTTTGCATATGTAGATTGAGAAAACAATTTAAGTCAAATTAGGAAAATTTGGAAATTTTTTCTATCATATACAAATGTATATGTGTGCCTATATACCGCAGTTATAAAAATCATCTCAAGTGTTGTTAAGCACTTCAAAACTATTATTGCTTTTTTATAAAAAAAAAAACTTCAAGACCCTAATTTTCAATATAAATATAACAAACTAAAGAACTTCCGTTTAGAGCATAATCCAAAAATACATATGTTTATTATTGTTTTAATAATTATAGATTAAGGGTCATATTCATAAAAAAAAAATATTTTCGGTTTATAAAAAGTTTATTAAACACATTTTGTATGAAAATTACTTTTATAAACTTTTTATAAAACAAAAATATTTTCATGAATTTTACCCTAAAAATATAATCAACAATTTTATATTTCATTCTGTTAGGAAAACTGATTTTGGATCGGTCGGTGTGCTTCATAATTCGGGCAGTTTTATTTTTTTTTTCGAATCGTTCTCAAATCTAATTAACCTAAGATTTACACAAGTTTCGACAGGGCAAGTTTTCTTGGGCTAACTACAATTTTTGTGGGAGAGAAATAGGAAAATATAATGAGTCTTCTATTTCTATTTTCTACAAAAATTAGGAATTGCGCAAGAGAACTGGTCTTGGGGAAAACAGTATTTATAGCTTGTACACAGCTGGAATATTTAGTAATCTGAGAATAATTAATAATAATTCGCAGTTTAATTTTTAACAAACGTTGCTTGTTTTTAACCGACTTCGAAAAAAAGAAGAAACTCCAGCATTGTTGTAATTAGGTATTTAGAAAGGTATTCGAAAAAACTTGAACTATAATAAAGGACTAGATGTAGATTTATAAAACCTTTTTTGGAGTGAGTTGACACAGTAAGCATTAAATATTATTTTAAGCATTAAATATTAATGCCCTTATTAAAAAAATAAATAAAAAATAAAGTCTATTTTAAGTCTACTTTATTTCAAATTTTATACGAAAATTTTGTTTTATATGAATTTTTTGTCAAGTAGATTTTATTTCTTTTGCATAAAGTCATAAGTAAATAACTGCAACTGCTTTCAAAGATGAAGCTCTTTTTATGTGTTCTAGTCGTTCTTAATGCAACAATGTCATATCTCAAAAATATCAAATTTGTAAAAATTAGTCTGATTTCAAATAAATTTTTGTGTGTAACTTCGTTTTAGCTTGAGTTATAAATCTGATGTTTTTTTTTACATATAACACTAAAATTTTTCTTTAACATCTACAAAATTAAGATTTATTGGTGATTGGACTATGTTGCATTAAAGGAGTGATATGTATAGAGAGGAATTGCCAAATATTTTACATATAATTTTCTACATTTTAATATAAAAATTTATGTTATATTTATAGGTACATAATTAAAGCAAAATGCATGTCATCTACATATAGTATTCGCTTAGAAGAACGAAAAATGTTGAATGTTGGCTCTAATAAGATTTTTGTTAAGACATTTTATACTTAAAGATTTTGTTAATATTTTTCAAGAAACAATAACTTTTTCAAAGCTAATAGGTATATTATGAGAAGTAAAATTTTTCGAAGGGAACTATTAGGAATATTAGGGAACTATAAGAAATAAGGGAACTACCTATTAGGTATAAGGGAACTATTAGCAACTATTAGGAATATTTTATACTGAAATTTATTTAAAAAACAAAATCTACTTCAAAAATTTAGTTTAAGACTTAAGCAGTTTTTCCTTGATGCCACAAATAGATATATGTTCTCAATTGAGTTTTTTCTTGACTTTTGATTTATAAAAGTTTATAAAAATTTAAAACTGCAAAATCTGTCGAATATTAATTTTACTACTTATTAAAACAAATACAGTGGGGGACAATTCAATAAAACTTCTTTTTGAAAACTCTCGGGTATGTTCTGTAATCCGAAACCGAGTGAAATTGAAATCGAATAAATTTTTAAAGAAAAATATAACTTAGTTGCTCCTAATATTTTAAAACACTAGCAATCAAGGAAGTTATGTGGATGGTGTTTAATCAAATGTATAAAAAATAATATGAAAATGTTGTAAGATACCTATAAAAGTTATGACAATTAAAAATTTTATTCGGATTCAATTTCACTCAGTTTCGGATTACAGAACATACCTGTCTATTCCATAAGTCTACTTTTTATTAAAAATTTCATTTAATTGGAAAAAAATATATAAATTATACTACGAAATAAAATAAATACAGTGGGGGACAATTCAATAGTAGTTTCTTTTTGATAATTTTATTACATATTTCTAGTTTTTATTAAAAACAAATTTTGGTTAATTGCCAAAACAATGTTGTTATAAAAACTAAATTTAAAAATAACTAAAATAAAAAACCTTATTAAAACTAAAACTTAAAAACGTTTTTTCAAATTATAAAATACCTATTATTGTTTTAAAACTAAAGCTTTTTACAAAAAAAAGTTCCACTGTTAAAAGAAAGTACACTTATGTAGGTATCTACTTAGGTATGTAGCTATATGGCGATTTTTGGCAAAACATCTAAGTCCAATTTCGAAATAGTTAAGCGACCAAAAAATATTAAATTAATTATAAATTAAATTTTTTGTGTGTCTTATACCTATTTGCTTTAATTAAATGATTTATTTATGGCTTTAATTTATGACTAATTTCGATATTATATTATCTCGACTTAAAATGTTTTGGCAAAGTCCTAAAGTGTTTATTTTACTAATTACCTATTCTCAGCAATTTATTTCATGATCATATTTGTAATCATTTTTGAAAGGAATTCATTTTTAAAATTTTATTTTCTGAAGTTTTTATTTATGGATTTGTGAAACAAACCTTTACTTTTGACATGTTCACTACTAATTACAGGTTGTTATTTATGGGTTAAAAATCTAAACACATGTGCTCTCAATAAAAACGCATCCCTAAAAACAAACAAAAAACACCCTAAAATTCACCACAATTTTTCGAAAAAAAAAAAATTAATGAAGTGAAACATACAACAAAAAAAAAAATTGAAATGAAAATGGTGGTGGTTTCAAAGGTATAACGATCATGAGTAAACAAATTGAAAGAAGAAAATTTTGAACTTACAAAAAAAAGTAATATGATATTCTGTCTAAACAAATGTAAAAAAAATAAAAAAAAAACTTAATCAAAAATCTGTTATCTATTACATCAGACATATAAGCCATTTATGGACTAACTGTTTTCAAAAATTATTGAAAGTATAACGTGATAGATCGGCCTAAAAAAATAGATCTTTCAAGTTGTGTGGTGTGTAGTTGGCAGTATCAATTGAAATTTTAATACAGGTCGTTAGCCTTAAATCGATTTCCCTTCCTAACAAACCTAAAAATCCCCTCTATCAAATGGATCGGTGGTTATAAAAAAAAAAACTCTTTTTTTTCTAACTATAATTTTCTGACAAGATTTGTCAAAACTTACCTCTTGTATTATTAGAGACATGGCCGCAAAAACGCTTAATAAAATTTTAATCCAATGCATTTTGAAGTTTTTTTTTTAATTTCTTTTTTTTTAAGAATTTAAGAAATTTAATTGACAACACTTTCAAGTGGCAAAGGAGTATGAGAATGATGGATGAATTAAACCAGCAGCCAGGCAAGTTGGGAAAAACTTTAGTAATCCGTGTTTTTCCTAAACTTGGCTTGATGTTTACTTAAGCCCAAAAGTGTTTTTATTTTCAAATACGAGCTGTTTAAATCTACTTTTTTTGTCAGCAAAAAAAGTAGTAAAAAAAAGTGTTTTTTGTTTTTGTTTCTATGGAATTAAGTCATAAACCGTTTTTTAGTTATTGGAGTTAAAATTTAAGTTTTTTTTTTTTGTTGTTTAATATTATAAATAATTTAATTAATTGATTTGCATTTTATTTTAATACAACAAAAAAACGTTATTGAAGCAGATAAAGTGAGCAGCACATGTTTTTTGACATTTTGTATTTTTTATTCTTGCTCGTCTGTTGTGTGTATTTTACTTAAGTAACGGTATTGCAAATTTACAATTGTCAAAATAATTTATTTCTGCTCTCTTAACTTGTGTTTTTATTATTTTTGCTTAAAATATTATTTTTTCTTTTTTGCAAAAAGCACGTTTTTTTGTTATTTTTAAAAGAAATGTTTATAATTTTCTTTTATTTTTTTTGTGTAGTTTAATTTCAATACTATTTTTAAAGGGAATGCTTTTATTTAAAAAAAAAATCCTGAACAAGTTTTTTTTTTGTTGTTTTCTTATTTGCAAAAGTTTTTCTTTTTTATTTTTAACTTTTGTCGCGAACAAAAATTTACTTTTTTAACTTTAAACATCACTTGTTGGTATTTTCACAATAAATTTCAACATTTATTAATATTTAAATTACAATTTTACTTAATAAAATATATAATTATTTTATATTTATTGGTGGCTTTACGACCCGACGACGTTAACCACTCAAGCTACAATTCAAAACTGCCGCTTTGTAAAGTTCTGTGTACGCTGCTCGGTCACAATAAAATGTTAAAACATGTTCATTTCCCTGAATGTGGTATAAAAAAATGCATAAAAGATGCGCTCATTCATAAACTATTAAAACAACAATTCTCTGCTCAATATTCAATGCACTTGGCATTTTACCTTTGCAACAAAAAGAGCTAAAAAAATCCAATAATATATAGCTTTACTCTTCACTCTGGTGGAGTTAAGCAGGCCACATTAAAAGCAGATGTTTTATGTAATACTCATTTGCAAGACATAGTTTGCTTTTATATTCTCTTCGTTATGCTCAAATTTGCTTTTGTTTTTATATTCTCTCTATGTTTTTGCTCATACTCTCATACTCTTTTTGCATTTTAATGTGTTTGCTTGTGTGGATTACATTCGTTTTTCTTTGCCTTGCATAGAAATGAATTGTGTGTTGTTGCTTTTAATTTGGATGGATGGAAGTTACTTGTGTGCACGAGTGTGTGTGTGTGTGTATGTGGTTTGCATCTATTTTACTTAAGCCGGCTGCTTGTTTGTTGTTGCTGTTTGATTTTTGGTAGATAGTAGGTATTTCCAAAATAAAATGTTTTCTACTTTTCAAATGAATGAGTGAGTGAGTGGTGGTTGAGTTTTGCAGGAAAATCAACATAGATTTCCCCTTAAAAATAAAAATTAAAATTTATAACAAATTAATCCAGTATAAGATGAGTATTTTGAAAATAAATTTACTCAAGGATTATAAATTAGTTGCCAGATGAAACTGAGTTCAAATCGTGAAATTCCGCTGAAGTAACATCCAAATCGCCAAATGACTTTTGAAATTATCGAAAAATGTCCCGCGTGAAAATGACTACCTACCTACATATATTCAATAAATTATTTTCTGCTGCATTTTTAATAAAGTTTAGATTTAATTACTTTAAAAATATTTAACCAAATTAATAGATTATAGGTACCTAATTAATTTTTTTTTTGATTCTGCCCAAAAAAATTGGTAAATGGCAAAGGTACGAGACCAAAGCGCCAGGGTGTGATTGCCTTAACTTCCTAAAAGTCTGCATAGTGACCTCTGCCTTCGTATAGGAAATGCGACACCAAATTCAGCTAGAAAAAATTAATAAGAGTTTAATGGTGCTCCTCCGGTGAAAAAAAATTTGAGTTTAATGGTTCTCCTCCAGTGAAAAATTGAGTTTTAGAAATAGTTCTCCTCCAATCTCCGAATTATTTAATTAAAATTCATAGGTTCTACACGATAACCAAAAAAGCAACCACCAATACAGTACAACAGTACATAAACCAATCATGTAGTGTGAGTGAGACGTAAAGCACTCGAAGGCCGAGCAACAAGGACGGCCTGATTGACTTTAAGCGATAATGACAATGACGCGCGCACGTGTCCCCCAACCCAGAGCTACTTTACGACTGTATATTTCGCCAAAATCGATGTGAAAAATCGCCAAAATGGTCTTTTGTTAGATTTTACCATTTCGTAACCGGACGCACTGTCAGCGTTGCCACAAAGAAAAATATTTTCCTACCAAATGACAATGACGCGCGCACGTGTCCCCCAACCCAGACCTACTTTACGACTGTATATTTCGCCAAAATCGATGTCAAAAATCGCCAAAATGGTCTTTTATTAGATTTTACCTCTCGTAACCGGACACACCGTCAGCGTTGCCACAAAGAAAATTATTTTCCTACCAAATGACAAAATAACAACCCAGACCTAATTTACGACTGTATATTTCGCCAAAATCGATGTGAAAAATCGCCAAAATGGTCTTTTGTTACATTTTACCTCTCGTAACCGGACAGACCGTCAGCGTTGCCACAAAGAAAAATATTTTCCTACCAAAGTTATTCCTAAAATCCACCAAAACCAAAAAAAAAACACTACCAATATTTTTGGGTATAATAGTGGGGCAACACTATTTTCAAACGATTTTTTGTGTAGGACAGAACAGGATTCTGTCAGATTTTTTTGTGGTCGAATGGTACAATCGTGTAGGATAGTGATTCCTGGCTTTTACCATGTTTTCTTTTATTTGTAGATAAATAAAGAGCACATTTCCAAATAGGATTTCCAATAGTTTTAGTAAATTCTATAGAAATTTTTAAGCCAAGCCCTTTTATTAGAAAATACACAATTTTACCATTTAAAATGGATAAACAATTTTTTCTACTAAAAACTCAGAAAACTGGAACAAACCAACCAAACTACCAAATCGTTTAGTAATAAAAGAAATCTACCAATTTTGCTCCGATCAGACCAAAGTGGAATCCCTGCTCACCATCGCACTGTGGTCAATATTTTGAGATAGCGGCCAAAACTCCTTTTGGGTTTTTGTTCTCCGATTTTAAAGTTATTACACTCATATGAAAGTAGACAGTAGTAAACTTCGGGAGCCAAAAAATTAGAACTCTATTTCAACTATTTCACTGAAAACAGGGTTGTCCAAAATGGGCTTTTTCAGAATTTAGTAAATTTATGATATTTTTAGTTAATTTTTAAAGTTTAAATGATCATAACTTTTTTGTTTTTCAAGATTTTTGGACGAAACAAATTTTGTGTTGTAACTTAACTTATTTCCTATTACTGGTAAAAAAAAATTGAAGCTCTACTGTTTTCAGAACAATTTAAATATTTTTTTTTGAAAAGGTCAAATTTCTCGGAAATTTCCTACTTCATAGAGCACAACTCCTGTGAGTCCAGCTGAGTCAAAACACAAATTTACTATTATACAATATACTATTTTGTAGTCCTAACTCTCCCCTACATTGCTATATATACATGTCCATGCATCGGGACTGCACTTTTTGAGCTACAGCAATTTTTCTGACCCAAGGTAAGATATTCGGTACAAATGCACGTCATATTTTTTGAGAAGTTTCTCACTATAATACAAGTATTAATACTTTTGAATAAAATAAAACTCTGATCTAATTGTTGTTTGACATTTTTCAAAAAACAATAACAACTCATTATGTCATTGTTCATTTTCCTCAAAAGTATTAATACTTGTATTATAGTGTGAAAAGCCCTTTAGCAACATTCTTATTTATGTTCAGGATTTTTATTATTTACTTTGATAGCCCTTTTACGTAGTAAATGATAGGTAATTTAAGTGCTAGACCTTTTCCTGGACAACAGCGTTTAGACGTTTTTGCATTGACTCAATCAGTTCGGGCAGTATTCAGCTAATATATTTTTTTATTCTTCCTAATGAGAAATTGTAAGGTCTTCTTCAGTAATCAGATAACGCTTAAATTTTTTTTTTTCAAAAACTCTAGGAATACTCTAACGGATTAGGAAATCAGCAAGATTAACACAGTAATTTAAGGACTCAAAGCTAATTATCGTTACTTTAAAATACCCAACTATTTTAATGTCGAGCTGTTTACATTTGTTTACTTAATTTTAAATTTTGGTACAAGTGATGCTGATTTGGTACAATTTTGTCATTGGGACGGTACAATTTAAACATTGTCAGATCCCAACGCTGCTACATCAAGTACGAAACTGTTGTAACTGTACATAATTAGATAGGACATAATCATTTTTATAATCTTTCTAAATAAGTTAATATTTTCTATTGAGGTTGATAAGTCCCGAATTACAATATGGAACTTTTGTCGCTGCAATTCTTCATTAGTAGGCGAGAGGAGCGAGAGGAATTAATAAAGGTAAACATATACATACTCTTGAAATTCGTTTTGTCCTCTCATTCGTACTTTAATTTTGAAGTTTAAAATGTAAACAAATTTATACTTGATGCAATAAAAATTGCACGTTATAAACACAAATGCAATATAAAGGAGGAAAGAAAAAGGTTGCAGCGACAAAAATTGCATAATGTAATTCGGCACTAAGTATCCAAAGGTATGTTAAGATGTATAAAAATCTTTGAAAACCAAAAATTTTGTTTGTGATAATGAAAACTTTATATAAATTTATATGTTCTGAAAGTTTCGAGTTTCCAGAAGTAAAGACATCTTTAAATATGAAAAATAAGTTTATTTTACTTCAAAATCTTCATTATCAGTTTTGATGTTTGTTAATTCAGTCTCTAATGTTGATTAAATCAATGAAAAATCGCCAACAAAATCGCCCAAAATCACCATCTATTTTAAAAATCGCTTTAAAGTGCCATGTCGCCAATTCAAAAATTTTACCGCCAAATTAGATTGAATATCGCCACGTTTGTCGAGAAATCGCCATATCTGACAACTCTGTTGCCAACTACTAATAAATTAAATTAATATACTGACATTACACAAATAGAGAGAATGAATTCATAAGAAGGATAGCTTTATGCCATAAGTATTTAAAAGGGATTTGACATGTATATGCCTCAGCTGTTTTGGATGCTGCCAATTTAAAAGCCGTTTTTCGCACAGTTTTTCAAGTAATTGGGTCCGTATCTCGGCTATGGCTTGCATTATATTTCATTTTCTCTCGAATATTTTGACCAGTTTTTCCAGAAATCGTGGCCATATCTATGGCTATGGCTTGCATAATATTTTCTCGAATATCAATTTTTCTCGAATATCAATTTTTCTCGAATATCACTTTGGACGTCAATGTACACACTGACGTTATTCTTCGTCTTTAACTACTTGCAAATTAAAAAGAATTAATTAAATATATTCATCAACCACAACTCTTAGAAATAGGAGAATAATATGTAAATGTATTGAAACAAAAATCTTCAAATTTGTCTAGAAAATCGTCAAATCATCAATAGAACAATTTTGGTCTGTTTCAAATCGTTAAAAAAAAGATTATTAATAAATCTGGCAACAACAATTTCAACAATTTTATATTGGTTAGAACAGAAAAGTTGAGGGAGTTTTGAGATGTTTCTTTATGTATAATAATCTCCATTGAAATGTTGAGGAAGGTTATTGCAAATTTACTTGATTTGAAGGAAAATAAAACAATTGGTATAATTTCTACGAATTTATAAATATTGAGTAATTAATAATTTTATATTAAAAAAAATATATATTAAAAATACTAATTTAACAACAACTAGCAAATGCATAATTATTTACCGATTGAACAGCGATTACCTATTATACAACTGATTTTTTTTTTAACTTTCAAGTGTCAAAGTCCATATAATTATTTTATTTTTAAATGTCAAACACAACTCTTGCGATTACCTGGTAAATAAATATGCCGTGCCAAATAGTTATAAAATAACTCTTTAATATGAAGATATAAATGTCTCGAATCCATTTTCCATTATATTTCTAAAATATTTTAAAATCAATTTTCCTATTAGTTGTAAACAGACACCTTGAATGACACAATTAATGGGTACTAAAGCCAAATTAAATATTGTTGTTAAAAAATTGCGACTCTGTTTACTTAGTTTATTTTACAGTGTTGCAATGCCGCTGGTTTTAAAGGCCATCAATCCCCGTCTGCATTACCTCCCGTCTCCTTTAGACATTATAATAATAATGTTAAGACATGTTAACGAATAATGAGACTGGGGGTAATGAAGGTGGGGTCATGATTCACTACCATACTCAGTCGTACGATCTGTCAAAAGTAGCATGTGTGCTAAAAAATGTATGAAGTGCGAATTAGAAATGTATGTGTATGACAGGTCTATACAATTTGATAATCTTTTGAAAAAAATTATAAAATAAAATAATTTGTTTCCATAGAATCAGAGTTGGAAAATCCTCTTTTGTATGATAGTATGGCACCTACAACGCCGTTTTGAAACGATTTTTTAAATAGAACAGAATTCTGTCAGAGATATTTGTGATTAAATCGTACGATTGTGTAGGATAGTGTAACGTGGCCTTAAGTAATTTTATGTATTTGCAGTTTATTTCATCAACAATTATTGAAACGTCTGTAGTTGAATGCGTAGGCTGGCAAGCAAAAAAGGCCATTGCCTGCCATAACTAAGTGTACTGCCATACCTTCTCGCGATGGCGAACGTTAACAGGCTCCTAGTCACGTCATGTCTCTGCTAGGGGTAAAATTAATTCAAGCCATCTCTTAATTTCTGTCGACCATGACTTTGAATATAGAATTATCTGCGCACAATGAGCTCTGTGTAGGTGAGCTTCTTTTTCCATACTGGGAATTTTATGAATTCTGATTTTCATAAATTCAAACATGGATGGACAAGGAAGCCGCGCAATAGGTGAACGGCTCAAGCTCTACAGGCCACGAAAAACAGGTTTCAAACATTTACTAGAGACTTCGTAATGAGAAAGAAGTTCCACAGTTACCAGTCTACGGTCTGATTTCAGAGTCGAAAGTAGTGCGATCTTCAATACACGGCTTTGCTATTCTTATAGCATAATTGAATTTCACTTGAACTAGTTCTGCTTTGAAACTTTCTGTTTTTGCATTGCGGAAAAACAATTCGTCTAGAAAATTTATATGAAAAGCACTCAGTTATTTGGGTTGTTTCTAGTTTTCAAATTGATGATAACTCTCAAAAATTCGTTAAGGGTGGATCTATTTCATAATACAAATAGTTTTAAACTTTTAAAATTGAAGTAAGATTTTGTAAGTACAATGCCGAATGTCAAACTCCATGTACAAAAACTATGTAGTTTTTCGTTGGCGAATTTATTTATTCGCCATGGCTAGAAATTTTAAGCTCCATGTGAGTCAAGGCGAATCCGTAGCAGGTGATTGCAGTGGCGAAAAAGCTCATCATATGTATGTATGACCGCGAAATGTCAAACTCCATAAAAAATTATAAAGAATTTTTTTTTATATATGGAATTTGACAAGGCACATTCATCAGGTAACCTCACTAAGAAGATGAAATATAAAGGCGAACATTTTAAATTTTTTTTTATATGGAGATTGATAGTTAAACTTCCATTTAAGAGGAAAATTGTAAGTTTAACTGTCAAAATCCTTATAAAAAATGCATAATTTTCACCGTAATATTTCTCCTCCGTAGTGAGTCTACCTGATTAATGTGGCTTGGAATTTCACAACTGCAAAGGAGGCGAAAAGGTCTGAAATCGCCCGTGCAACCATATAGTAATAATTCGCCTTGATATGGGTATTAAAAGTTAGTTGGATTTGTCCATGGAACAATAAACAAGGTAGACTCGCGGCGAAAAAAAAGTACAACTCTGTAATAAAATTACTTTCATTTTGTTTTTGTATAAATCATTTTCGGCTGTCAAAACAAAAAATGTTAGTACATTTTGAATCTTTAAAATGGAGATAAAAAATAGTCACCTGACCTCTCGAGTTTGCCTGCTATGAATTCGCCTTGGCTTTGTTAAACTTCTTGTATAAAAAAGTGCATTTCGCACAATGGCGTAATACAATAAATTCGCCATTGCCAAATTGATTTGCCTTGTTTAAAATAAAAATATTTTTTATAAAGGAATTTTAATTATTGTTGTTTTTTTCGCAAGCAAATCATGTGATAATTAAGTTCAAATGAATTTTTGGCGCTTAAATGTTTCCAAAAAGAAAAAAAATTAAAAATCATTTCAAAGACATGCAAGTTTGTTTTAAACATATTTTTTTACTATTTTTAAATACGTTTCTTTTATAAGAAACAACAACAAAAATTAAAAATTTCGTTGTTCATTCAAAGGTATTAAAACACAGCAACAACAATAATATAAATAACAATAATAATGTGCAAATCCTTTGTATTTAATTTCCTGTTTAGGGTTAAAAACAACCCTTTGATTTAGTCCTTTTTTAGTTTTGCAGCAAAAGTATAAAGAATTCTTTTAAGCGAGTATGTAAAATGGTATAAAAGGATTAAAAATTGTAGTTAAACAGAATTAGCAACAAAAAGAGTGGTTGAGAAGGAAAGACGGTGCTAGAAGGGGAGAAACGGAGAGGTGAACGGTATGCAAATGTGTATTAACAAAAACTTATTTTTTGTTGTTTCTCTTAAAACAAAAATGAGCAAAAGTTTAGATTAAAGTAAAAACGATTAAAAAGAAAATATTTTAATTATAAGGCATTTTCGATAACATAAAAACTCCATTTACAACAAAAAAAGGAAAAGCTACTTCACACTTAAGCTTAAGAGAGTGTTAAAAAGAGAGTTAAATGAACTTGGATCTGAATGACTCAAGATCATATAAGAATCGCCTTTTAAGACCCCAATGTGAAAATCTAAAAATCTGTCTTATATTTTAAGCAGTATTTTGGACCTACAATAGTGGATTTAATCTAACACAGTAAACTCCTAGATGTAGCGATCAATCGTTAAGCTTTAAACACATAGAAAACAGCGGCTACAACGCTACACGACTACAAATGCCATTGGCTACAATCGTCGTAGTGTAGTCAGCTACTGAATTATGTTGAAGACGACAGCTACATACTTCAGAACTATGAAAATATTGTAGAAATACATATTTAACTTATAAAAAAAATTACTTTTTCAAAAAATTTTGTATTTTCAATTTTGTGACATTTTTTTCTGTTGAATAAAATAAAATTGTCGCAAACAAAAATAGCAATTAGCCTAAGTTAGCTACAGCCACAACAGTGGTCGTGTAGCCATGTAGCTACAATGTCGTCAAAATAATCGTCTTCATATAAACGTGTGAATTTTAATTTTGACAGGTTGTAGTCGGTAATCTGCTCTCTCGTCTATGTGTTTAATGCTTTAATTTCATTTCTGTATTGTGACAAATTGCTTTACTACCGTGACACTTTTATTCAGTGATCTGATTGTTTTGACCCGTGTCTTTAAATACTTTATTGGAAAATTCTTAAGATTTTGTTCTATTGTAAGCATTTTCGTAATCAGGCAAAGAAGCACTTTTAAAATAACTGCTTTTTCAGCATTATTTTAGTGGACCGTGTGGTTAATTTTGCATTCATTATCTTAATTGGTTGACCACTGTGGAGCTCATCCTTGGTAGCTTTTATTCGGCTTATTTCATTTAATTATAATCAAAAAAGTTTTTTCCTCGGTGCCATGATATCTTGGATATATCCCATCTCCTGATGGTTTATTATCGATGGCATGTGGGAAAATTGGCATCTAAGGCTTATTTAAGGCTTTAAAAAATGCTTTTGGGGTCGTGAAACTACGAAAGCACTAATGACAGCAGTTCTTTGCATTTTAATTCTTCCCATCGGGGAAGCTATTCCGTAGCAGTCATTGGGGGTGCAATTACAGTTCAATTACAATTAAAACAAATAATAATGCTATATTCGGCCATGCCGATTCTTATGTACCCTTCAACATAGTAATGCTAAATATTTTCTTACACTCTTATGTTTCTTTAAAAATTGTTTTAAATTTTTTTTTAAATATTTTTTTGAAATTTTTCTTGTAATTTTTTTTTTCAAAAATTTCTTATAAATTTTTTTATTTCCAAAAAATATTTTAAAAAATTTTACATTGTAAAATATTTTTTACATTGTAAAATTTTTTACAATAAAAATTTTTGTAAAATTTTTTAAAATATTTTTTTGAAAATTTATTTGAAAATTTTGTTTTAAAAATTTGTATAAAAAGTATTGGAAAATTTTTTTGAAATATTTGTATTTGTAATTTTTTTGGAAAATTTTTTTGAAAAATTTGTTTTAAAATTTTTTTAGAAATTTATTGTAAAATTTTTTGTAAAAATTTTCGGAAAATTTTTTTGAAAATTTTTTGTTAATTTTTTTTAAATATTTTTTGAAAAATTTATTTGAAAATTTTGTTTTAAAAATTTTTAGAAATTCTTTTAAAATTTTTTTTTAAATTTTTATAAAAATTTTTGGTAAATTTTTTTGAAAATATTTTGTAAAAGTTTTTTTGTAAAAATTAGTAACTTCTATATTGCGTTAGAATGGTCATACTAAAGCAAAATAATTCTTTAAAAAAATTTTCCTCATATGGATCCCATAATGGCCCTGCTTCTGGTTACCCTGTGGGTCTATTGGCTACCTCTATATGTATTGCTTTCTATAAAGGCCTTTAATACAAATGAAAACAGAAAAACACTGTCAACCTAAAAATAAACACAAAATCGGCCCTCGCAGGGGGTTATTGATCCTCCGAGATCTGTATGCACTCCTTACGATCTACCTGTCGCGGTCTAATATGTATTTCACAAAACAAAAGCAAAAGAGAATAATTAAAGCCGAAAAAAAATTAAAAAAAAAACGTGAAAAATATAGGTGGGCATGGTTTTTTGCCCGCAGCCTCCTAAGGAATGATCCGATGTTGCTGAATTGCAATGCCAAAATTTTCGAAACTATGCCTGGCAGATTGGTGGTCTTAAATCTTGTAATACATGTGTTGTAAATGAAGACTTCTCGTCTGGCGCCATAAATTCTTTGAGGTCACGGCTTACCAACTTGCCTAATTACTAGCAGGGTAATATGAAAGAATCAATCCCCGACACTTATTTAAGACCTGAAACTAGAAGAGGAGACATTCGAGGTCCGAGGTCAATGACTTAATTATACTGGGCCCATCCTCTCCGGGAGTGTAATATATATTAATGCGTCAACTACCGCTCTTATTCGAAATATCAATTGCATGTCTGCCAGGACCAGAAAAATAACTAAGCTCTTTTGCAATTTTGTAAACCTCTGTTTTTATACACCAGCACATCATACGATTTGTGCAAAAACCACAGCCACCTTGCTCTTTAAAAGCCTTCATTGGTAACCGGCTGCCATGGTGCCAGTGATTATGCAACTGATCAGACCTCGAAGATCCTTATCTTTCAGTTTTAGGCCCCTGACTTACCTCGAGGACTGGTGAAGTTCTCCAGGACGAACATGCTTCCGGGAGTAAACGATAGGAAATGGAATTGCACTTTTGATATGTTGTTGTTACAGCTACAAAAGCCTCCAATAGACCAGCAGAGTTAGGGTGGCCTCGAAACCCTTAACAATAAGTAAGGTAAAGCTATAGTTAGCCATTGATATTAATATTAAAGAGTCAAGAGGCGCATAAGGACACGGGTGGACGCATTGTATTAATCCTTATGTAGGTCACCATCAAGTTAAACAACGAAATAGTTGATGAAACTTTAATAAACGAAAGAGGAAAGTAAAGGCTTTAGATTTTTTTTTTTTTTTGTCTTTCCAACTGTAAGTAAAAGATCTTTTTCTAGATTTTAATTCCGGGTGAAAAAATTTTTTATATTTTTTTCCCATTTAATAACTTGAATTTTTAAACATAATTTATTTTTAATCACTCATGAATCCTTGAAAATTTATTAGATAAATATTTTATTGAATTTTTAACCTTTACAAGAAACTTAAACAGGACACAACGTATCATTTCTCATTTAGAGAAGACACATTTCCTTTTAACAAAACCGTAAATTAATACAATTTTTCCTAATCCTCTATGACAGTCAGCAATAACTGGCTGTTATCCTGTTGTTAACTAAAAAAAAAACTTTGTAAAATATCCTTTTCTCAATATTGTCTCCAATATCAAGTTTTCTTTGTTAAAAAATTTTTAAAAGTCCTTGAAAATATTCATTTTCAAAAACATTTAACTATTGGATTCACATTGTTTTTTTTGTTTTTGTTTTTAAATTCTAATTCTTGGAATTCCGTTTTGGCAAAAGTAAGGAAGACAAAACAAATAAATTTAAATAAATTTCAAATGATTTAAATCAAATTTTTTTATATTTTTTCCATATGACTGAGAGAAGCAACAGCTTCCGCACTTGTAGTTTGTTTGTTTGCTTTAAAAAAAAAGGAATTAAAAGTCCTTTTTGTTGTGTTTCTTTCGCTTCAACAAAAAAAAAAAAAAAATAAAATTTTTTTTGCTGAGTTCTTGAATTTATGGCCCCGAAGTACCAAACTGTTTCATATTTCAAATTGTAATCCATAGTGTTTTTTTATTCCTTCTGGGCTCAGGTTTTTAGAAAATACAAAATCCTTGCTGGCAAAAAACAAGAAATATACTCAACAAAGCGGAAATGTCCATACAAGACCAGCAAAAAGGAAAGAAAGAATGGAAAACCAGGAACAACAAAAATAAAAAAATCATATAAAAAAATAAAATGTTTGTACAATGTTAAATGGATGAAAACAACCTGCTGCATGTTGCAAGCATACATTTTCCATAAGACAACACAGACAGATACTTAAAAAACACTTGAAATTGAGTAAATCCACCAGAACTCTCAAAGGACATACGAAAAACATTTAGAAAAATTAAAAAGAAAAAAAAAAACACAAAGAGACACGTATACACTCAGCTTTTGCCAAATGACAAAAACAAAACGAAAACTTATCGTTCGTTTATTCGTTGGTTCGTACTTGTTGTTTTTTTTGGTAGATTGGTATCATTGATGGAATCGTGACTCATTTTTTGACTCACTCTTGATCATTTACCAGCTTTGTTTAGCTCCAGGTAAGTCCCTTTTTGAAAATGTCAACACGATCTGAAAAAGGAAATTTTTGAACTGTATTTCAAATTTCGATTATACGAGGCTTGTTCAAAAAAGGCGAGGTCTGCATGGAAGGCAGAAAAGACAATAAAATACAGTTTGTTAAAATGTAAAGTTTTTGCTCTCTTAAAAGTCATTGCTTGGTTGCAATTTTTTGGCAAAAAAAAATTAAAATTAAGCCTCCGCCAACGTTTTCCACTCTCGAAAGGGATAAGATCGCATCACTAAAAGAGCTCAAGGACATACCAGAAATCTTTTATCAGAAGTGTTTCCAGTATTTGAAAAAAAAAAATGCTAGCACATTCTATATGTAATACAAATTTACGTCGGTGCTGCCTTATTAATATTTTGTAGGGGGAATACCGAAGCAGGCCTCTAACTTCATGGATCCCTTTTCGAACCCCTTCGTTCCGCAACGATTTCTACAATGCGACTTGAAATTTACGAATACTTTACTTTCATTGAGTCTCGTGCTATCACTAGCCTTTTATTATATTACTGTAGAGCGAATATCGAAGTAAACCTCTTTCATAAGGGTTCCCATTTCGACCTCCTTCCGTCCACTATGATTATAGGCAACCGAAAGGTAATTAACGGAAACCTTACTAGCCTTTTACTGTCGACTGTAGTGATTTCAGATCGGCGACTGATACATGTCGACATTCTTCATTATCACACACAGCATCTTCCTCATCACACACAGCGTCTCCAAAGCATCTTCTTTTAATATGTGTCTGCCAGTGTTCCAAAGCCTTTTTATGTTAGCCTATTTCCAGGCCGTGATTTTTAACTTGGTTAGATAATAATTGACAGTTCATGACCTGTCACTAACTCAGTTAACCAATTGAAGGCACCTAGATTATATACAAGCTCCTTCTTTGTTTTCCTGCCAACTTGTAGTGAAAAATTTCAGAGTCTTTGGTAGGAATCGAACCCACAACCCTGGACTGATAGACTAGCACACTACCTACTAGTCCATTGAGCCCTAACGTGACGGTAGTCTTACCACTGCTTGAAGATAATGCGTCTACTAACACCCTATTTGCACATAGCGCCGCAACAATTTTAAAACATGGCTAGCAGGACTCATACCTCATACCCCTTGTTTAGGAGTTGAAGATTATCTATCCCTTCCTGGGATTTAGATCCAAACCACAGCCACCACATTATTCCCCGAAGATTGTCAGCAATAACCGGTCAAATAGATTTTTGGGAAATCCCAAAGGTCGTTTGGATACCTGATGAATGTGCTTTGGCTTTTACTTTATGATATTTTGTGAAGAGATGTCACTACGCGACAGATGTGCAGACTTTGGAGCAGTAGGCTTTTTGACTTATAACACCTTTACGCCAATGCTTCGTGAATCTTCGAGATCTGAATTATAACAGCTTCACGCCACTGCTTCGTGAACCTTCGAGATCTGACTACGGAGGGGATATATTGAGACGAAAATTATCAAATTTTTTATATGGATTTTGACACTTACTGCTCAACCTAAACAAGGGCGTTAGGCGTAAAATAACTGTAAAAAATTCTCATGTACATACAAAATGTATGAAGCAAACCTAAATAGCGTGGTGTCAATGCTGTGTAATTGGAAAATCCAATTTTGACAGAGCGTTAGGTAGTGAAGTTGGGTGTAAACAAAATTTTATTGTTTTTTTTTTTTTTTTGTGTAAGAGTGGTGCCATTTAGCTATTTTCTGCTTTATCTAGCGATTTTATCTCTCTTTTGCGATTAAATTTATTAGATTTTACTAAACAAAATATGTTAACATTACTGTTTATTACAAAACGTTGCGCTCTTATTTAGGTTTGTTCAAAGCAAGGCGCTAGACGTCGTTACGCCTTACGCCCTTGTTTAGGTCAGTCAGTTGAACTTACTATTTTTCGCCTTAAATGGAAAAAATTTAAAAAAATTTCGCCTTAATATTTTTCCTTCATAGTGAGGTTACCTGATGAATGTGCTTTGCCTTAAATAATATAAATTCACATTCAGAGTTGCCAGATAAAACTAGTAAAGAATCGTCAAATTCTGCAAATTCTGCAAATTCTGCAAAACGAAAATGACGAAATTTTTATTATATTCGTCATTTTAAAATTTTCCTATTTTTAACAGTTTGTAAAGCACTTTCATGGCGCTTTTTATGCAAAATTAAATTCATACTGTAAATTAAGACCGATTCGAACTTGAGAGACATGAATAACATTTGCTAAGGCCGACTAACTCATTCACGCCTAAGAGTTTAAAAAAAATGTAAATTACTCACGATGCATGACGTGATGCATGCCAACCCATGAACTTTGCTCATCTCCCGTGGATACTTGTGTAAATCATAAATTTAATGCTTGAGTTTAAGTGTTTGCAGTGTTGGCATTGGTGTTGGTGTTTGTTGTTGTATAGTCGTTGTTTTACTTCTATTTGCTAAGCGTCCGCATGTGAAATACAAATAAAAACCGGAAGTAGACTCCAAGTGCAAATAAAGGATCTCCTGTGTTGTTTTTTTTTTGCTTTACTTCACTCGTATTTTTCTTCGATTTGTTGTTGTTTTATAAATGAAACAAACGTCAGTGGGACTTGATAATGCGTAGCAGTGTTTTTGTTTTTGTGTTTATTTTTTAATAAAAATTAAATATTCATTTTTTTATCTACAATTTCTTTCAGTTGCTGTGAATCAAGTAAACGGAAGCTGTATACAAGGATTTCCTAGAATTTCCCACGATTTATACGCGCGCGTATTGCACACGTTTCCGTTTTTAATGGTTTTGTTTTTTAAGCGAAAATAATAAGAAAGATAATACTATGGCTCTCCTCTATCTATCCATTGAAGGCTACAAAAAGGATGTTTATATTTAAATATTTTGCAGGATCTCATATTTAAAATTTTTGAGAAAATTATATCATGTTATTCCAAGAAATAGGTCGACAATTATTATTAATATTATTATTGTTGTGTTGTCTTATTATGTTTGTTTCAAGTTGAGAGTTGGCATAAGAAATTTTCAGGTTTTGCCCCAACTTTCTGCTAAAATTGCGGCATTGCAAAAATATGATTATGTAGAAAATTGTCAAGCTGGCGATGTCCTTTAGCAAAATATGCTGACGCAAAGATGAATCATTTCCGTGTTAGACTACATCGTAACCAGCTGATATTGTTTTGTCTCAATGGACTAATTGGTAGAGTGCTAGTCTATTTTTCTGGGGGTTGTGGGTTCAATTCCCGTATTTTTCTGCAGAGCAGCAAAAAGCTGTATTGTTTGTAAATAATATTATACTGTGCCGAATTATCTCATCATTTAGCTCCTGAATTGTTGCTGGCTTATCGACGTACACCTTTTCTTTCAAATAACCCTACCAAAGAAAGAAGTCCAACGGTGTTAAATCACATGATCTTGGCGGAGAATTGACATCGCCATCACGTGAGATAACACGGCCATGGAATTTGTCGCGCAAAAGAGCTATTGTTTCGTTAGCTATGTGGCAAGTGACACCGTCCTGTTGAAACAAACATCCATATCTTCCAATTCGGGTCATAAAAAGTTCGTTATAATCTCACAATAGCGAACACCATTCACAGTAACTGCCTGACCGGCTTCATTTTGGAAAAATATGATGCCGCCAGCCCATAAACCGCACCAAACAGTCACTCATTCGCCCAAATGCGTCAATTTTGTTTACTGATGAAGTGTGCCTCATCACTGAAGATGATTTTCTTCGAAAATTTATCATCCAACGTTGCCAATCCTTGCCACCATTCTGACCATTGACAATCCCATGGATCAAATTGAATTAGTCTAAAATTGAGAAATGTAGAAAAAACGTTTAGGTGTGGTTGACATTCAAAATCGGCCCTTAAAATTTAACCACCCGATATTTTAAGTGATGTTCTCTTCTGTTAAAATAAAATATTTTTCTCGCTCTCAGCTATGACTTTTCATTGTCGCTTACAAAAGTAGAAATTGGATAACATCGCTGATCATGTAGCCGTCTATAAACTTGTGTATTTTAGTCTTGACATATTGTAGTCAGTGGCCTGCTGTCGTCATTGTGTTTACTGCATAAGTTGGCAACAGCTACAACGGTAGTGGTCTAGGTGTGATGGCGTGAAAAAAATCTTACGTATGCATTTTGGTAGCCTGCTGTCGTCTATGTATTTAATGAATTAAGGTTAATGGTCATATTAAAACTAAATGCAGTTAAGTTCCCAATCCTCGATGATGAAATGAGAATGGTATCAAAACAAGCTTTTGTGTCCAATTGCTATTTACTTACAAATTTACGAGCATCATATTTTCTGACAATTTTCAAAGACTGTTAACTAATGGAATGGCGGCAGTTAACTAAGAAAACATCATTTTCACCAGCTCTTCCAGCAGTATCCACTCCTCAGACCCTCCAGGGGCATTATTGTCTTGTTGACTTTCCCTCATAGTGAAATGTACACAGAAAATAATTTTTGCCCCAATTAAAGGTTTTAATTAGTTCCGAAAATATTTTTAATTAAATTTTTAATTGATTCAATTATTTACTTAATTGAAAAATTATTTTTTTCTTTCTGGTTATAATTGAGTCAATTAAAATAATAATTGCATTTATATCGGAAAGAAATGAAAACCGTTAGTTGGTACAAATATTTTTTTCTGTGTAGTGACTACTGATTGGACATAAATCGCAGGAAGGGCCAATTATTTTTAGGACTAAAGGCACCAGTTATGATAGTTATAATAGCCTCCAACACCTAAACAAGGTTAATGGCTACTTGTTGCGTCGCTATGCGCAACAAGGGCATTGCTAGACGCATTGTCATCAAGCAGTGGTAAGACTACTGTCAGGTTAAGGCGACAACCTAAGCACTGACGTACTTTCCATCTGTATTGAAGGGTATAACAAAATCGATACGATTAATTGTGGTAAGGTCACCGTCAGGTAAAGGCAACAAGTCAGGCATTGACGCAAATCAGTGTCATATCTACTTTGAAGAAAAACCAAGTATTGCAACTTTTTGCAATACTATACAAAATATTTTGTAAATTTTCGTAGTTGTATCGACGGGTTTCCCCGGTGAAGTAGTTGATAGTGCCCTAGTCTATCCGGGATTCTGGGTGCGATTTCCCCTTAAAGATTCTAGACTGTTTCACTACAACGGCGACAGGAAGGCCAGAAAGATGGTTACTCTTATCCGGGAAAACTTAAACTGGCGGACTTAGATAAAAATCGAAGAAGACGATACGTTGCTGATTATTCTTAGTAGAGTTTGTGTGCCAGAAAAAAATATTTTCACCAATAAAAGATTTTAACAGATTAAAATTTAATTAAATAATTAATTGATTTAATTATTTGTTTAGTTAGTAAATTTGTTTGTTCTGTTTTAAACAAATATTTAGTTGAATCAATTAAAAAAATAATTGAACTTTAATTTAAAACTAATTAAAACCTTTAATTGTAGGGAAATGTTTTTTCTGTGTGATGCTTGAGTGAACTTTCTAGCTTACATTAGGCTTTAATGTAGATGGTGGTATGGAGGACCTTAGCCTTAAATAAATATTAGAGACTTTTTAAGGACGAAAGTTATCAGTAGTCAGTGTGAAATTGCTACAGTTAGTGGGTTAAAAGGCTAGTGACAGCACGAGACTTAATAACATTAAGTTAGTCATAAATTACCAATAAAGTACCAGAAATCATTGAGAAGTGAAGGGGATCGCAAAGGGATAACCTTGGTATCCCCTTCAAAATAATAAATTATTATAGCGATAATAAAAAATAAAGCTGTAACCCAACTTGGAGTATCGCTGATACATCGGTGTCGGTTATATATTTATTCCTCAAACTCCCACTGGAGCATAGGGCGGCAATAATAGCTGTTCTCCATCTATTCCGGATTTGAGCAATAGACCTAAGTTCGTTCCAAGATATACCCAGTTGGTTCATTTCGGAGTTTATTGAACGTCTCCGTATTGTGCGAGGCCTGCCAATTACTCTACCATCTTGTTGAAATGGGTTCCATCTAAGCGATTGTTGTCGTCTCGACGAACGATATGTCCTATCCACTATTCGCATCCATTCCATTTGGTTTGTCTTTGCTAGAAACTTGATATCGTTCTAGGCCAAAAGATTCGTATTATTCTTCTTAAGCTTTCCTAATATTTTTCTTTCATTCTTTGCATTTGTATTTGTTAGTAGGGACGACTTAAAGGCAATTCAGCGCTAACAAGTATCATAATTTTAAATAAATTTTCAATAATTATTTTCTTAAGCTCCTTAATCGTTTTATTTCTACTTCCGTTTTGTAAATAATCCTTTTTTTCCTCGCATACAAATTTTCCTAGCACCCCTTCAATTTTTGCACAAAAACACCTGATCTACTTCCGGAAGTCATAAAAGAAAATTTGATAAAATTAAAAAAAAAGTTTCCCACAGTCCCACACAAACAAAATAAAGGACCCTTCTTAATACCAGCGGCGAAATCTTGGATTTAATAAAATAACAACAACAGACACAAGCACAGGCACAGAGAGATAGAGACACAACCTGTTAGAGATTGAAACAGATTTAAGACAAGCAAACAATGATGAGATGGATGCTTAAACAGATAGACGGACAGACGGACAAATAAACAAACCAAATAAACATATGTAGATATTTATTATTGGCAACAACTTCCGTTCCCAGGATAAAAACTTTTCATGCTCGTACACATATTAAGATTCAAATCCTTCAAGGCGAAGGTGTATACAACTGCTGCTGCTGCTGCCAATTAAAAAGTAGCAAAATCTTTTGAAAAACATTTTTTATTATTATTTATTTCAAAAACAAATTGTAAAAATCGTAAAAAAGGATAATCGCAAATGGTTGTGAAATAATAATTCGTAAAAATAACGGCAAAGCGAAAAGCAACATATGCTGCCACAGATAAAGAAAGGAAATTTCACATGAAAATGCATAAACAAAAATACACCAGCATAGCGAAAAGAACAACAAATCCTTTAAACACAGCTATTGAAATCATATCTTTAAATAATAATAGTCCTTGAAATATAAAATTTTAAATGTTCTGTTAGTTTCGGCTACACCACAAGCAAGCAGTTTTATTATAAAGAACTGATGAACATGCAACAACTTTGTTGTTGGCATTTTTTTACGAGCACCTACAAAAAAAAAAACACCAGCCAACATGTTTAACATTTACGAGCATCACCAACATGCCACCATGAGAAAACAATTTGCATCGTGGTGCACCTTTCCTTCAAACGAAAATAGTTTTTGTTTTAAATTTATTTCTTTTACAAGGATTTGTTAAATTTTTTTGTTTTTTTTTTGTTTCAAAGATTTTATTTCTTTTACAGCTTGAAGCACAGAAAATAATCTTTTACACACAGAAAACATAAAAAATATTTTTCTGGAAATTCTTCTCATCGTCTCAGATTTAACATATTCTATGCACAAACTACCTGCTGTTTCATCATTTATCCACGCCATACATACTTGAAATACCAAACCCCATTGTAATGGTTTACTGTGTGCAGATGCACACACTCACACAAGCACAGGTTTACTGCTGCAGTTTATCATATCCTTGTGGGAAAATATATTTTCCAGCATTTTCTTTATTTCTATTAAATATTACATTCTTCAACTCAACAGATTTTAATATTTTTGCAGCAAGTGTCACATAGTTTTTCTTGCTGTAGCAGTTTTTTTTGTTTTGTGTTAAACATTTGCATCCTGTTTTGAGACAAAAAAAAAAAATTGGATTTTTCATTTTCCTTTTGCCATTTCAAGTATGTGGGAATATTTTCTACATTTCTCTTATTTCCTTTTTTATACTTCGTATTGCAGTTTTCCAACATGGGAAAATTTTATAAAATTCATCTGCTACTTTCATTTATGAATCGGAAGAAACTATATGTTTTTTAAAAAAGAAAGAAATTATATTTTATAAAAAGAGAAATTAGTGGAGTTGATTTAATGATAGCATTGCAAAGCAGTAAATGTAGTTAACAACATAATCTAGTTTAGATATTTTCTTTTATTATTTTCCCATCAAATAAAAAATTTAAAAAAAACTTTATACAAAAAATTCTCGATTTTCATACAAAATTTATTTAAAAAAAAATCACTGAAAAGATCACAAGGTCCAAAAGTGCTTTGATAGAATGATAGTAGAGCGCTAGTTCACCAGTCTGGGGGTTGTGGCTTCGATTCCCATCACAAAAAAAAAATATTTGCACCAATTAAAGGTTGTAATTATTTTTAAATTAAAATTCAATTAATTTTTTAATTGATTCAAATATGTATTTATTTAAAGCAGAGCGAACCTTTAAATAAACCTTTAATTGGTAAAAATATTTTTTTCTGTGTTGTCTTTAAAAAATAATAAAAAAAAAAATATTAATGTGCAGCAAGAATGCACACAAATGATGTTAAGAAAAATATTTATTTTTTTACAAAAAATTATATTTTTAGACACAAAAAATATGGTTTGCTTAAATCACTATTTTTTTTTGCGGGTTTGGGATGGGAAAATGCTTTACGCATCTGACGCTGTCGTCACAGTTGTCGTATGCCGGGCTCTATTGATATCGGCTAAAAACCCACCCCGACCACCCCGGGGGTGTGGTGCCAGCTCGGAACTGCTTTCGCATTACTTCGAGGTGGACCCCCTTATGTGGTCTCGTTAACCATTGCTTCTATTATGTGCCTGCGTCCAGGCCCCGCTGTTCTATTCTGGTCGACTGTGTCCATTTCCGTCTTTTTCTTACGGAGTACATATTCTACATATCTTTTAACTGCTTCCCAGCTTCTTTCGCTCCTTGACATTTTGTGTACTATATTTCTAGCACAGATGGTGCCAATCTCTGCTTCGAGTATTCTGCGTTGAGCGGCCCAGCGGCCGCAGTTCAGAAAAGTATGTTCTGCGTCATCATACACTTCTTCCTCTTCGTATATGCGTATTAAACAAGATGATAGCGTAAGGGAGAGGAAATTTGAGCAAAAATTTTTTTGAATTTTTTTTTATATGGATTTTGACACTCTAATAGATATTATTCTCTCTTAAAAAACCTGATTAATGTCAAACTCCATATAAAAAAAATTGAAAAAATTTCTCTTTAATATTAGCTCCGCCTTGTGCAGTCATCTGATTAAATATGCCTTGCTGCTTCCTATATAAAACATTGTTCAAAAGCAGTATTGAGAAATTCATTTTTGGTTTTGGCTTTTATTATTTATACTAGAAATACATTTGTGCTAAAAAGAAATTTTAATTTTATTTTAATTTATTATTTTATTTTTTGACCTTTGCTATTATTAAAGCTTGCACCAAAAATCAGCATGCACACAAATAGCAATAGCACACAATTTTGAATAGGAATAGCACACAATTTTTATTACAGCTATTTCTTTATTCTTTCAACCAAAAAAACTAGCTCTCAAAAAGGTAAACTATAAAAAACCAAATGCACTAGTTTACGAAACGCAACAAAAGAAAAGTACTATCTGTCTGGCTACATAACATCAAGACAAAAACGTATATCAAAGCGAACAAGCGGATATAAAAGCGAACAAGTGATGATAGCGAACAAGTGCTAATAGCAGCACGAATAAGTGAAAACGGCTGCGAAAAAGAAATAATGCATATAATGATGTTAAGTCGAATAATTTAAATAGCATTTACATATAATCTTGGATACAAAATAATATGTTTTTCCTAATACGCCGTTTTCTATCTAAAACAGTGTTCAAAAGTAGTATTCAGGAATTCAGTTTTGATTTTGGCTATCGTTTTTTTGTACTAGAAACTTAAAAGTTCACAACAATAGCCAACATCGTGGTTCATATTTTCGCTAAAAAGTCACTTTTTTTTGACATTTGCTATTTTTATAGCTTGCAGCAAAAATCAGCATGTAAATAAATAGCACAATAGCACAAAGTGTTTATTTTTAGCTTTTTTTTTCTTAAAATTACATTTTCAGACTCAAAATTAAATTTTACTTAATCGTTATATTCTTTATGAAACAGTAGTATTCAAAAGCGGTATTAAGAAATTAATTTTTAATTTTGGCTATTTTTATTGATATTAGAAAATTAAAATTCAACACAATAGCCAATATATTGGTTCACATTTGTGATTAAAAGACATGTATTTTTTCTGTATTTTTATTTTTTTCACCTTTTATTTTTATTTATTTATTTTGATTTATTTTCAATAACCTAGGCTCTTGGCCATAATCGGTTACAATATTCTGCTTACATATTATTAACAATTAACAAATATTGTAATAAATTTAAATTAAAAGCTAAATTTAACAGTATAAAAATTAAAAAAAAAAAATAATTAATAATGAAATTAATAACAGAAAAATAAATAATAATAGAAATAAAAATAACGAAAATAATTATAATGAAAATGAGATCACAAAATTGCTCAATAGAATCTAAACCCAAAAACTTTTTCACAAAGCACTACAAAATGATTATTCTCAAAACAAATTCTACAATAAAAAAACAAAGAGATATAATAAGGGCATAGAAATAATCGAAATAGTAGCAAAGGTTACACAGTGTTAATCTAAAATTAAGCAAAAATGAAGAAATAAAGAAAAATATCCTACAAGGACAAAATTAACAATGTCAGTTCTCCATTCAGCATATGAAGTAAGTACATTCGTATTTGTAAAACATGTTGTAGGAATTGATACCAATATAAACTAACCATTACTTGAAAGTTCATGAAATAGTTTCCTCTTATAAGCATCAACAGAACAATCAAACATTCTCAAGCTTGTTGGTAAAACGTTGTAAGCTCGTGCCACTCTTACGCAAAATGAACGCTCCATTATGGGAGTTAATCTAGGAATTTTCAATTGCCTATTTCTAGGCGATCTACAAAACTCAAAGAAATTAACCAAATACCTAGGTGTTTGTAACCTATATGTCCTATAAAAGTGCAACAAGATCCTAAACTTAATAAATTCATTTAACGAAAAGCCGCAAAATTGTAAAACATATGACGAAACAAGCTGGTGTAACACAGTGCAACACGGAAAAAAATAACCATATACGGACACCACTACGTGATAAAAGACCAAAAAAAAAGACTCCTGTCTCCCAGTTTTGCCCAAAGTCCTCCAGTTTTTTTTTATGGGCCCTCAAAGATGTGGGGCCTCGATGTCATGTTTGCAAAAAAATGATCATTTACTCAAGCTCATATTTTGCAAACCATTTGGAATTTTGATATACTCTCTGAGGCAAAGTTGTAGCTCTTATCATAAAGAACAAAAATTGTGAACATATAAAATCAAATTAAATACTGAAAAGACTAAGGCTATGTTTTTTGATAGATGTAAAAGTTATAGGTTTTCAGTTGATTTTGGTGGTACCTTTATTGAATTTGTTAATAAACTTAAATGTCTTGGTGTTAGGCTTGACTTTTGAATATCTTGTTAACTTTATAATATCTAGAGTTCATTTTACTTTACGTAGATTATATAGTCTGAATTTGTTATTGCCTTTTCATATCAAGAAAAGAGTTGTTTATGGACTAGTGATGCCAATTTTCTTATATGCATTAGAGTTTTATTCTGGTACCTTTGGTTATATCATGAGGAAGTTAAGATTAGTCTTTAATAGGGTTATACGGTATCTTTACTCTCTTAGATTACACACTGTGTAATTTTTCAAGTCATAGCAAAATAACCATATACGGACACCACTACGTGATAAAAGACTAAAAAAAGAAGACCCCTGTCTCCCAGTTTTGCCCAAAGTCCTCCAGGTTTTTTTTATGGGCCCTCAAAGATGTGGGGCTTCGATGTCATTTTTGCAAAAAAATTATCATTTCCTCAAGCTCATATTTTGCAAACCGTTTGAAATTTTGATATACTCTCTGAGGCAAAGTTGTAGCTCATAAAGAACAAAAATTGTTAACATATAAAATCAAAAAAACTTCATCTTCAAGGTCAAAATTGCAAAAAAACTTTAAAAAATTAAATTTTTTTAACTTTTTTCCCCTGTTTAGGTCCATAGGTAGCAAACCTTTCAAAATTCAAGAAAACAATCAACAACAAAAATGAACCTATGGTCTCAATAGAACATATGAACTTCCTAGGAATGATTCTTAATACCGTTTGGGTAGCGCTTAAGTAGCCGCAAAAGTGAAAAATTTCCCAAAAATTGTTTAGCTACATAAGCGCTACCTAAACGGTGTAAAGAATCATTCCTAGGAAGTTCATATGTTCTAGAAAGTTGTTTATTGAGATCTTAGATTCATTTTTGTAGTTGAATGTAAGAATATAAGAAAATTGGCATCACTAGTCCATAAACAACTCTTTTCTTGATATGAAAAGGCAATAACAAATTCAGACTATATAATCTACGTAAAGTAAAATGAACTCTAGATATTATAAAGTTAACAAGATATTCAAAAGTCAAGCCTAACTCCAAGACATTTAAGTTTATTAACAAATTCAATAAAGGTACCACCAAAATCAACTGAAAACCTATAACTTTTACTTCTATCAAAAAACATAGCCTTAGTCTTGTCAGTATTGACCAAAAGACAATTTTCAGAAATCCAATTTAAAAGTAAGCGAACAGTCTATCATGTTTTGAAAAGCGTCATAAAATTCCAGTACCCCTAAATAGAAGCTGTACGTCATCTGCAAAGGAAAAAGGAAGACACACATTACTTGAAACTACATCAAAAAGATCGTTCATAAACATGATAAAAAGCAATGGTCCAAGTACAGATCCCTGAGGAACCCCACTGTAAACAGAAAGTAACCTGGAAGAACGACCATTACAGAAAACATACTGCATTCTATTGGAGAGGTATGAATATATCAACTTACAAGCAGAAGCAAAAAACCCAAATAATTGATGTAGCTTTTTAACCAAAAGTGAATGTTTAATTCTATCAAAAGCCTTAGAGAAATCCAAGGATAATAAAACACAAACTCCTTTTTCAGAAATATTACTCCTAATGCTGTCGTCGGTAAGACCAAGAAGCAATGAAGTAGTACTCCTATTAGATCTGAATCCTGATTGGCAATCATGAAGCAGGTCATTATCTTCAATGTACTTTACGATTTGAAATTTTATAAGATGTTCAACCATCTTAGACAAGATAGATAACATAGAAATTGGTCTGAATTCACTTCTACCTGCATAAACGCATTCTTTTTTATATATTTTTTTTTGTTTGCAGTAAAAATCAGCAGCTATAATAATAAGCAATAGCAATTTTTTTTAATTGTGCTTTCAGCACTAATTAGCTGCAAAAAGGCCAAACCAGAAACAACAAAATGCACAAGTTTACAAAACGGTATAATAGAAAATTACTAACTGTCTGGCTAAATAAAACAAAGATAGAATTTGATAAAAAAAAAGCGGAAAAGACTAATAGCCACACCAACGAGTGATAACAGCTACACGAATAAGTGCTAATAGAAGCACACATAAGGCCTACTGATTAAAGACATTTGAACAGGCAAATCATAAATATTTCGGTAATCATACGTTTATAAAGGGTGTTTTTTATAGAGGTATAGAACTTTAAGTTGGCATTACTTTTCAAGATGGTGACCGATTTAACAGCTGTAAAGTGATTTATTCTCAGTTTGGTTTGGTAATTCATCATGAATAGACTCACGCCTAAACAGCGCTTGCAAATAGTGCAATTTGGGCCCAAAACGAGATTACCGTTGTTCACGATTTTTATAAGCGAATTTTGTTTAGCGATGAGCGCTCTTCTGGTTGAATGGTTACGTCAACAAACAAAACTGCCGCATTTGGAGTGAAGGTTATCCTCAAGTGTATGTCGAAACACCGTTACATCCAGAAAAACTGGTGGAATCATTGGTCCGTACTTTTTCAAAAACGATGGTGGCCAGAACGTTACAGTCAATGTTAGTCGGTATAGAGCCATGATTACTAACTTTTTCATTCCTGAATTTAATAACCATGATGTCCAGTAGATGTGTTTTCAACAAGACGGCGCAACATGTCACACAGCTCCTGCCACAATAGATTCCAGGAAAGACACTTTTGGTGACCGCCTAATTTCACGTTTTGTACCTGTGAATTGGCCTCCAAGATCTTGTGATTTAACACCGCTAGACTACTTTCTGTGGGTCTATGTAAAGTCATTGGTCTATGCGGATAAGCCACAAACGCTTGACCATTTGGAAGACAACATTCGCCGTGTTATTGCCGATATACGGCCACAAATGTTGGAAAAAGTCATCGAGAATTGGACGTACAGATTGGACTACATCCGCGCCAGCCGTGGCGGTCATATGCCAGCAAACATATTTAAAATGTAATGCCACAAGATTATCTTTCGGATAAATAAAATTCATCATGTCAATCGAATAATCCATCGTTGTTTTATTGCAACTTAAAGTTCTATACCTCTATAAAAAACACCCTTTACAAATTGCTCATTTAATGCAACGTAGTTATAAATAAAAAAAAGTTCTGTTGAAGTTTTCCAAATAATAAAGTATAATCACATCAAAAGTATAATCAATATCAAATTGAGTATGGTATTGTAACAGTGACGCGGGCGCTGGATGAATTTTACATGGCAGTGAATAAATTTTAATGGTCAAACGTGACACATCACTGCCTTCTCTAAGGATATTTTAAAAGGTTGTTTTATTAAGAATATTTCTACTTATAAAATAATGTTTATTTAAAAGAATAAAAAAACTGTTTCTGTCAACGCTTTGCTTAAACCAAAAACTAACAAAAATTTTTTTATTCGCTCAAAAAAAATGTTTTATCTATAAAAAACACTACGCTACCAACAAAACGGGCATTACTAACACTAAAACTCATTTTCCAAATTTACATATATTTGAAAATAAATGTGTATTTTTTGCTGTACTTCCTCATATCAGTAACTTTCAATTACAATTTAACAAAACTGATAGAAGTTTCTGAAAAAAAAAAAAAATGATGAGGGTTTTGGAAATTTTGAAAAACTAAAGTTTTGTTTGAAAACAAAATACCGCAAATGCCCGCATTAAGTTTTTTTTGCCACTTTAATTTTCATAAAGTTGGTTGTTCATTAAAAACGCTTCAAAAGTTCGGTTCCCAAACACACACAACTTTTTGTTATAATAAAGTTTTTTTAATAAATGTTTTTTTTTTATTTGAAAAGTTCACGTGCGCGCTTTGAAAGGTTACAATTGCTGTGTTGGGGGCAGCAAAACCAAAAAACAAAGTGGAGACTCTACAGCAACAGGTTGTGGTCAGATATATTTTTTTTATTGTAAATTATGTTAAACATTTTATAAATTGTATACAAGTGGAATACTTCAAGTATTTATTTAATATTTGCATGTGTTAAGAGACACGTGCCTGTAATTATGATTTTGTCTTGTTAATTCAAAAATAAATTAAATTAAATTAAATTGTTTAGAGCATAGTATACGAGGGTGTTGCCAGAAATTCAAAGTTTCTGAAATTTTTATTTTTTTTTTGGCTAACATAAAGGCTTACATAAGTAATCATACGAATCGGAGCCTTTTTCAAGGACTCGCCGTCGATCTGTAACTTCGTATATGTATTTGTAGGGCAGATCAGAAGCAGATCTTTTCTCTACCAATTCTCAATTGATTCTTGCAGCCAATTGATAATTTACAAATACTCTTTTTTTTTAATGTAGGGGGAATAACAATGCAGACCACTTCCTTAACGGGTGCCTTTTCGACCCCCTTCCGTCCCCTATGATTATAGGCAACCGAAATTTAAATACGGCAACCTTACCCTCATAGAATCACGTGCTACAACCAGCCTTTAATCTTGACGTAAGTGATTTTAGAATGTCGACTGGTAACTCGTCGGCCTTCTTTCTCAGCACGCAATCTCTGTCAATTGCTAGCATATGTTTAAAGCTCAGGTCCCTGATGGCATCTAAATTTAACAAGCTTCTACCAGTGGTCCTTAGTCTTATGCTAGCCAGTGCCGGACATTTACACACAATGTGCTCTATAGTCTCAGCCTTTTTTTCGATTTTCATCTTGGCTAGATGATACTTGAAGTATCCATGACCTGTCACTAATGCAGTTATCCAGCTTAGAGCACTTCTATTGTATCCGAGTAACTTACTTGCCTTCCTGCCTATGGGCTCTTTGAGCACCATTCGAGCCTGTCTACATTAGCCAGTGCCAGCCGGAACTCCTAAAGAATTAACATCTCCACCTCTAACGAGGCTTCCTTATCCATCCCTATCGGAATATCTCGATTCAACGCCCTTAGACATTAACCTGTTCACGCCTTGCGCGGGGTTCCTGTTCATCCCTTCTGAATTCTTCCTTAGGCCAGTTAAGACCGGAGTTTCCTGAGGGAATAACCTTCTTACGAGGCTTCCTGGCTTATCCCTTTCGGATTCCCACAGTCATTCATGGAGATAATAAAGTCCAACCGCACAAAGCTCCTTATGCATGGGTCTACATTAAAACTGGAGGTCAACCGGTATCCAGAGTTCGCATACTAAAGGTCAAGCACGCTCTTGAACATGCATTCCTGGCGTTTGCTGTTCCACCGTGGATTAGGTGACCGCCAAGTCGCAGGCATTGCCGTAGGACGACATATTTTTTTTTGGAGGGGGGGGGGGGGTGTCAAAACTATTTTTATTGGAGAATACTATTCTGAAAATTATTATATATAGAAAAATTTTTAAAATTTCTGGGGGGCAACAGTAAACTTGGAGGGGGCATTGCACCCCCCAGAATGGCCTTTCAACGCCAATGGTGGTAGGCGTCCACAATATTTAATTCGCTTTTGCTTTAACTTCTAACTTTTTTTGAGTTATTGTTTATGTATTTATTTTATAAAGAGGTACCCATCCCTGGCTAATTACTCAGGAACAAGGGTTTTATATAAAATTCTAAAATTGATATGAAATTATAAAATCACTGTAGGGTTCAGTAAATAGTGTTTAAATAAAATAATAAATAAAAAATAAAAGGTGCTGTCAACCTTGCAGTACCTGTCAATAGGTAAAATTGCCTATTTTAATTTTTTTCTCTATTTTCTCTTGGAAATGAGATATTTATTTTTCGGAAAAAGGTATCCTATATTTGAACGGAGACACTAAGATACCGCATCACAAAATTTTATTAAAATTCATCCAGTAGGTTTTAAGTGATGCGAACACATTCAGACAAAAATTCCAAAATTGCTGTTTTGTATTTCATTACGGTTCGCACTAAATTTTAAAACTTTTACTTTATGGTTTATATATTTACTTTGTAAGAAGGTACCCGTCTCTGGATAATTATCCAGGATAATGTGGTACCGACTTATGTCAGTGTCTGGCTTGTTGCATTAACCTGACGGTGGTCTCTATGAAGAGCCTCACCCATAACCATTGTAGGACCTTAGCTCGCATTATGCCATTAGCCAACGCTATTCTGGATTCTGGTCCACATAAATTCAAAGCAGATCCCCCTTTTGTCAGTTGGTCCGCTGCTTCATTCCCAGTTGTGCATATGGGTCCCTTAATCCACATCAATGGTACCTCATTAACCGAGGCACATGTGTTAAGTTTTAAGACACATTCTAGAACAAGTTTGGAG
The DNA here is from genome assembly GCA_949628195.1 of Phasia obesa. Classification (NCBI taxonomy): domain Eukaryota; kingdom Metazoa; phylum Arthropoda; class Insecta; order Diptera; family Tachinidae; genus Phasia; species Phasia obesa. The sequence continues at coordinate 207,669,471 of OX451215.1, read as the reverse complement.
TATACGTTCACCTGCCTCATGAGTTTTATAACTGACTAGTTCTCGAGAGCAATAATAAGCTTTTATCCCTGCATCCGACATTCCAGCAGCCGATGCAATTATGCGGAGACGTATTCCCCCAATCGCATACTACAGGACAGGTTTAAGTCAGCTGAGTATTCAACTGCTCCCGCTCTACCGCCCATAAGAGAACCATCAGCAATAATGCTGATGTCGTTCTCCATACACTCATTGTGTATAATGCCTTCCGCATTTCTTCTACTCATGCGTTCCATCGGCACTAGAGCTTCCGTGATCTCCTTACTAGCCGGGGGGAATTACTCAGTATGTTGCAGCTCAGCATTTAAAGAGAGTTCTATTTCTGTTTTGTTAATAGTGTCTACAATTTGGCGTTTATAAAACTAAAAAGTGCTGCCAAGTTGGTAAAATTGTGTACTTTCGGATTTCATCTATATTTTCTACTGTAAATTCGATATTTTTACGGGAGAAAAACTGTCTGACAAAATTTTGTTAAAATGTATCTCGTAGTTTTTATGTGATGCGAGCACAGAAAGAGAGAGAGAGAGAGTATTTTTATAATTGGTGTTTTGTGTTCCATAAATTAAAAAAAAAAATATTTCTGTGTGTATACCACCGCCCGATAAATATATACTCGTATGAACATACTTCTGTATTCATGTATTTATTGCGATCACAAACGACATGTATGTACATATGTATTTTGCCGATTCTATCTTATTGTTTGAACTTCACTAGTAATATTCGGTTCGAAGGACCAAAATGTTTATAGCACAATCACGATCTACAAACGATTGGGACCGTGATTGTGCTAAAAAGAAGGTATAAAATATTATAATTAAATTAACAAAAAACAAAATCTTTAGAAAATCATATCCAAATCTTTTAAAATTTTTCGAGCCTACAGGAAAGAGTTAAGAAATTTAAAGTTTGGTAATAAGAAGAGAAATTATGTTGAGTTAAACATGACTGTTTTTGACGCAGAGCAGTTAACAAGGCTTAGCGAAAGACAAACTGGCGGACAAACAACTAACAGACGAAACACCAAATGTTGCAAAGTGCAATGGCTTCTTTTACCAGCAGCCGACTCGGTTCGTCTTTGACCAAATATCAGAAAAAAAAAAATAAATATTAACATGAGCAAACATGAGCCAAGGCGGTTGGTTGTTTTTATTTCATACTACTCTTTTTTTCTTCTTGTTTTTTTTTTTGCTTCAACCAGACATTAAAAGATGTTGTTCCTTTTTTATAAATTTTTAAAAGAATTTTTTGCTTTTGGTTGTTGTTGCAAAGCATAACTCAAATTTATTATACATGATGTTTTTAATTTTTTTTCTACTTATTTTTGGATACTTAAACAGCCTGCATTTGATTGTAAATTTTTTTCTTTTTTTTTGGTATCATAAACTTATTGACTGGCTGACTGACTGGTTGGTTGGTTGTTTGGATACACAACACGTACGCAACACAGTTTTTTTCTTAAATATTTTTTACGTGCTGCATGCAGCAGGTTTCCCAAAAAAATAAAAATAAAAAAATTTAAAAACACAACAGCAGCAACATAGTATCCATCGACATTTAAAACAAAAGAACTTTGGCACGCAAAAAGAAACTGGGAAAAGAAGAAATACATCAGCAACACGCATTGCACGGTGGGATCATGAGCCCATATCTGCGCAATATTTTCAAGATTCGAAGATTTAGTATTTATAAAATTAGTTTGCAATTTAAACAAAATCAATATCGAATTTACAAAATCTCAATCCTGGAAGCAATTACAGCTTTACATCATTTATGTTTGCCGTTTTTCTCTACTTATTTTAACTTATTTTCAGAATATATTTTTAAATAATCATAATCATATGAAATTTAAGCTTAAGTTCGTTTTATTCTCTGTAAGAAAAAATAATTTAAATTACAAATTAGGTGATAGTATTGAAGAAAAGTAAAGTATTTATTACCAGCAGAGCGGAATGCACGGAATTTTCAAAAAAAAAATATCATAATCTGTAAATAATTTGTTAGCAGGCCGGTCATAACTTTGCTTTAATAAACAGAATAACATGGTTTAATTTTAGCACAAACACGGACCACAAACGGTTGGTATAAATATTTGGGTCCTTCGAACCGGATATTACTAGTGAAGTTCAAACAATAAGATAGAATCGGCAAAATAAATACATACATTTCACATACATATTTCTCTGGCGATGGTAGATAGATACATGCACATCACATGAAGTATTTTTTTGTATGCAATACAAATGATTGGATTTGTTGAGCCAGTAAATGAAACACTTGTTATACCTTCCGGTGAAGGCCGTCATCACTGACTGTTCGCTTTTCAGGTTTATAAAGTCCAAATAGTGCAATTGCATTCATTTAAGATTTCTCTTGTAGGAACAGACAACTCCACAATTTCCTGGTGGATCCGTTAATCCCGCTAAAATTCACTCCATTTTTTCCAATAGACATACATACCTCTTATGTGCTTATTTTTTCATTCCGGTCAGTTGTCTCTAGTAGTACATAGTGGAGGCGACATAAAGTTTATGGGGTGATTCAGATTAAGTACGTAAATCTCTTTTCCAGAGTTCGTATATTAGCGAAAGTTCAGGTTGCTATGGTGTAAGCCCTTCAATTGTAGATGTTTCAAGGAAGTCATCAGTTGCATGCCACTTAGCGCACATTCCTCAAATAGTTAGTTATTTACAACCTCTAGCAGATTCCCTTAGACCTAAAGGTCAATTCTGCATTCATGCAAACCTGATTTAAACAAGTTTCCTCTAGTAGAATCAACCGGAGCCCATTATAAAACACAATAACTATGCATCCTAGTTCACTGTCAGCGAAGTCGAATACAATAGATTCAAGAGCGTTCATCCATTTTTTAAGTACTCTAGGACAGTGACACGCCTCTTTATCCATATCCATATCCATATCCTGAAAACCACGACTGAAAGTGGCTTCTAACTGCTGTGCCTGAATCCCAAGAAGGCAGTGTTAACTTTAGGTCAACCAAGTCAACAATGTTCTGGCAACAGTTTTGCATGACTCATAATGATCAATTCTGTAATTGCTTCCAAAGTCTACGTCAGCAAGTGTTGAGAAGTCTAAGGCTTCATTGCATATATTACAGACTTGGGTGGTGATGTCAATTATGGTTTGTAATTAATTACACATGTAATTATGCAATTATATGTAATTGTAATTAGAATTTTTCAATTACACTTACATTTAACTATTCGTAATTGTAATTGAGTTTTTTTTTTCAATAACACATTGCATGTAATTTGTAATTGAAATATTGCAATTACAATTACTTGTAATTGAAAATTATCAATTACAAATTAAATGTAATTTTAATTTAAAAAAAAAATCAATTATAATTACATTTAAGGGAAAATTTTAAGGAATACAATCGAATTTTTTTTAATTGAAAGTAATGACTATTTACAATTACTTGTAATTTGTAATTGAAAGTTTCCAATTACAATGTGTAATTGAACATTTTCAATTGACTTAAGTTCCTCATTTAAATTATAGTTATTTGAAACGAGTTTCAGAGAATATGTCATTACACATTACCTGTAATTTTAATTGTAATTGAATTGTAATTGAAATGTAATTGAAATGTAATTGAATGTATTGATGTTAGTTTTCTTTAAAAAAATCCGCCAGCAAAACTTAAATTTTCTTTATTTTAATTTAATCAATTTCTTCTCTAAACCACTGTGCTTTTCAATTCAATTTTTAATTTTTAATTTAATTAATTTCTCCTCTAAACCACTGTGCTTTTCAATTCAATTTTTAATTTAATTAATTTCTCCTCCAAACCACTGTGCTTTTCAATACTATTTTCTTTGATGGCAAATGCAACCAAAAGATATCAAAACTTCTCAACGACTTGCGTACATGACCCCAATTTTTATTAAATTCTTCTTTTTCTTTAATAACAGTGACTTTTTTCCGTGGAGAGTGAGTGGAGTTTCTTGTGACTTCTTGCCAGTCAAAATCTCAGGTTAAAGCAATTCATTATACAATAATCGAGCCGTTTTAATGAAATCCCATCAATATTTTTACGCCAATACCAATCGATTGATCGATTGAGCCATGCAATCAATACCATGCCATCCTTTCCAAGCGTTCGTGTTGGCCAGTTAGTAGAAGCAGATTTCAAAGACTTTTTCTTTGTTTTAGCATTTGTTGGGCTAAAACAAAGGGATTCACTACTTACTGGCATTGACCGACCGACCACTAACAATTAAACCATTACCTCTAGCTGCATATTTTCAGACTCCTCGCAATCTCTTTTTCTTTGGAATACGAACTCTCTTGCTTTAACTCTCTTAAGGACATCTGTTTTATTCTGACTTTCATATTTCTTTTTTTGTGAACTTTTTATTTACAGGTGTTTTGTTAACAAGTGTTTTTGTGTGTCTATGCGTGTGTGTGTGTGTGTTTGTATGTAAGCGTGCGAGTGTGCGTGAGGTTAGCTTTCAAGTTTTGCTTGCCGTTCTGTTTGCCTTTTATAAAGTTTAAACTAAGTCGTCAAAAATATGAATCTGCATGTTGTTGGCTGCCGTTTGTTTATGGCCTACAGCCCTAAGCGCTTTGCGTTCAATAAATTACAAAATAAATACTCATTTTCTCGTAAGATTTTGTTTTCCACCCAAACATATTGAATGAATTTAATTTTTAACTAAATCTTAAGAGAAAACTTTGTAAGTGTTTAAGCCAGGTTTGTGGCCATTTGTTTTGTGAATTATTCAGTGGGAACTGGAACAAGTTTTTTTTTTTTTTAATTATAAGTGAAAATATTTTTATGTAACTTTTGGCCCCAAAGCGTAATAATCTTAAGGGAAAATTTACTGTTTGGGAAAACAGTTGAGAGAAAACTGTTACTTTACTCGTACACCAGTATGATTGATATTCTGAGGTTTATGTATGATGTGTTGTTTAGGAATATGAAAGATTATGCTGATTAAAGTAAATTTATGCACCCACATAACGACTATAAGAGGTGCAAATAAAGGTATAAAAAAAATATAAAAAAGAACATAAAGATAAGTTTGTTAAGATAATCAGTTCTTCGCTATAAAGAAATCATATACAAAGTAATGCGTTTCATGCAATTCTTGTAGATTATTTTTAGTATTTCTTTAAAAAGTAATTTTTTTAAAAACACCTCTGTTTAAGGTACTGTTTGAAATTTGGATTTTTTTTTTAATAATTACTAATTATTAATGATAATTACTAATTGTTAATAATAATTACTAAGTATTAATAACAATTAATAATTGCAAGTGAATTTTTTAAAAATTACTTGTTCAAGATCTTCTAAAAAAAACATACTTTTTTGTCAAGATGATCCTCTTAACTCCTCTTTTATAAATTGTATTTTTTATAGGTAGTTTTTGTAAAGGTACTTTTTTATTTTTTATTTTTAAAGGAGAAGGTTTTTTTTAAGTACTTTTGAAAAATAAGTTTTCAAATGACACTTTTTTAAAATATACTTTTTAAAACATTTTTGAAAAGGTAGTTTTTAAAAGGTTCTTTAAAAAAAATCTATTTTAAAGTGCTATTTTTTAAAGAGCCCATTTAAAATATATTTTTTAAACCATACTTTTTTTTAAGATAATCCTCTTAACTCCTCTTTTATAACTTATATTTTTTATAGGTACTTTTTGTAAAGGCAGTTTTTATTATTTTTTAAAGAGCATCATTTAAAACGTACTTTTAAAAGTTAAAAAGCAGATTTTAAAAGGTTGTTTAAGACATTTTCAAAAGGTACTTTTTAAAGGTAGTTTCTAAAAGGTATTTTTAAGACACTTTTTTAAAGTGTTACTTTCTAAAAAGTGTTTTTAACAGATACTTTTTTAAAAAAAATTTTAAAAGGCTCTCAGTTTAAGAGGTTTCTTTTTAAGGGCTTTTAGTTTAAGAGGTACCTTTTTAAAATATGCCTTTTTTTAAAAGGTATTTGTAAAAATTACGCCTTTTTTAAATGAAAATGAAAAAAAAAACCAAAAAAAAGACCGCTTTAAAATGATCCTTTTGTTACTGCATATAAACAACGTACTTTTTTATAGGTATATCTTTTAAAAGTAGTTTTATGTAAATCACTTGTTTAAGATTAGTATTTTTTAAAAACTACACTAGCTACAATGCTTCTAGTTTAACTGCAGAAAACACCGAGAGTATTTAGTGTGAAACGAACCCACAACCCCCAAACTGATAGACTGAAAGTATACTACCAAACAGCCTATTGACGCACTCCATAAGAAGTATTTTTTACTTTAAAAAAAAGATGGAGATTATCAATTGGTCTGAATGTTGCTTTCTTATGTACGTCCTCGCAGAACTCAGCCATTTCTGAACCGATTTAAAAAAAATACTTCTTTATTCGAGAGGTTATTTTAAAAACAGTTCATTATTTAAAAAATTAAAGAGTTTCCCCATATAACATACATGTTTTTAAGCATATTAAGAACCGTAAAATCACTAAAGCTCCCAACAGTAATAAAAAATAAATTTAAAATTTAAAGGGTGTCCCCATAGGTAACGTAATTTGACCTATATGGACCTATATTTTGATAAATACATAGTTAAAACCTTGAAAATTTGCAAGAATATCGATTACTACGACCCCTGATAATAAAAAGTATAAATATTAAAAATTATATATTAAAGGGTGCTCCAATTTAATGTGATGTATATGGCTATACTTTTTAACAGTTGTTCACAGACCGTTGGAATTTACAAAGAATCTTTGTGGCCAAGTCCTCTATAACAACAGGTCTTTAATATAAAATTGTAAATTAAAGGGTGTCCCAATAGGTGATGTTATTTGATCTATGTGACCCTAATTTTGAAACCGTTATAGACAGAGGTACCTTTTAGAAAAAACCTTTAAAAGGTACTTTTAAGCAAATACTTTTTTCAAATTTACTTTTTAGATAAAATTTATTTAAAAGGTTCTTTTTAAAAAATACTTCTTTAAAAGGTACTTTTTATCAAATACTTTTTTAAAAGTTACTTTTTAGAAATAACTTTCTAAAAGGTACTTTTCAGTGTGCCTCGATAGACTGATTGGTAGCGCGCTAGTCTATCAGTCTGGAGGTTGTGGATTCGATTCCCACCAAAGACTCTGGGTGTTTTTCGCAGACAAGCAAAAAGCTTCGTAGAGGTAGTGTGGCGTCGTTAAAACAAAATACTTTTTTAAAAGGTAATTTTAGAAAATACTTTTCTAAAAGGTATTTTTAAGAAAAAACCTTTTATAAAATGCTTCTTTAAAATGTACTTTTTAGATAATACTATTTTAAAAGGTACTTTTTCGAAAATACTTTATTAAAAGGTATTTGTTAAATTTTTTTGAAATTAACATTGAAATGTATTTTTTTAAGTTCCTTTTTTAAAAAGTTATATTTTAATAAGATACTGTTTCAAAAGCAGTTGATGAAAAGCAATTATTTAATGTAAATTTTTAATACGTGCTTCTAAAGTTATTTTTTTAATACAACTGCTAAAACAACAATAAAAAGTTTTCGTTGGAATGTTTGTGTATTTTAAAGTCATTATTATGACAGAAAAAAACGTAATTAAAATGTCAACTACACACAAAAATAAAACAACTTAAAGTCATTAAACTTAAACTTCTGCCTGCTCTCCCTCCCCCTCTTGATTTTACAGCAAACTTTTGTTTATTGTTTATGAAGTTTGGGAACTTTTCATGTGGCGCCCTATAAAACAAGTAATAATGAATATTTAAAATTAACAACAAAGAAACGTTCAACTATTGCACGTTGGCTGAACTTAACAGCCAACAACCAACCATTGAGATGACAACAAATTAGTCGCGTGTTTGCCACATGATGATAATGACTCTTCTACGTTGTATTTTAGACACAACACAACAAAAACCTCCAGATAAAGATGGAACTAGGAAAAGAAAAACAAAAAAAAAAAAAACAAAAACGACAAAGCAAAGATCTCTTGACATGATCCTCACGAACATGATTAAAGAAAATTAAGTATTTTCTTTAGAAGAGCAAGGCAAAGAAAGAAATCCATAAAATAAAAAAGAAAAACTTAACAACAAACTATGGTGTCCAAATTCATTGCTAATCATGGTAATTATGCGAAAACTGTAAGTTTAAGGTTTTGATGTGCACAAGGTGTATGTGTTGCAACATAAAACAACATGCAATTGCTGAATGACAATGGCAATAACCATGACAAAAATAAAAAAAAAATAATAATAACATTAAATGAATAAAGAGTCTGAGTAGTGGAAAAAAGACGATTATTTGTTAATAAAGAAAAAAATTTCAAAATATTCGGATAAATGATTTTGTCTCCAAAGCTATAAAAAAATATTGCTCACATAAGGGCAGCTGAATCCAGCTTGCATTTTTTAATTTTTAATTATTTTAAATCGTAAAAATTTTTAAAAATAACTAACTACCCATTATGATAACGTCTTATGAATAGGTCTTACTAATTTAATAAAATTTTTGGTGCAAGAAATTAATAAAAATACAGCCAGCTGAATTTTTCTGCAATGCTGTAATCAAAAAAATTTTTACTTTTTGCATATTCGGTTGTCAATCGTTAGCGTCCAGTACAAATAAATTTGAGTATGTTGTATAAATAATTTTATAAATTTTTTTAAAATCCAAGGGAAAGCTTCTATTCATCTCACTTCGCTCAGAAGATTTCGTATATCTTAGGGATCAATTCACACCTGCATATTACTGACCCATCTCCATTCCTTTTTGCCTTATGTAGGACTTCCTTTTACCTTTGCAGTCGTTATGATTTTAGATTACTTATAATATGGCCCAAGTAGGCTGTCTTTTCTTTAAAAGGCCTACAATCTCTTTATCTTAATCTCAGTAAATTCTCCGAGACATATTAGACGTATTAGTTGCAATAGCTGAATAGCATTCATGCATTTGCAGATCCCTCAAATTTTTATCGTCCGCGAACGTGTTAAAGAACACGTTGCTTTGCACTTTGGAAATTATGATAAATAACAACGCAAATTACTTCATTAGATATAAAAAATTTACATTAATTTTCATTTTATCTAGCTGAATAAAGTTTAAAGTAAACAAAAATGAGGATTATATTTGAGTTATTTTTGTAGCTAAGATGGTTATGTTATTCAGCTGGCTGAATTAAAAAATAATCCTATTTTTATACATTTATATGTATACTTTTATGTTAGGTAAGAAATTAAAATAATTCAGCTAGCTGAATTTGTGTTGAATGTTGTAATAATTACAAATTAGTAGAAATAGCAATTATGGATACAATTTTTCTTAAGGTAAGTGAGTAGCTTTATAAATAAAAAAAGTATAATGTCATTAAGAAAATATTATTACATTTTATCTAGCTGAATAGATTATAAGTTAAAAAAAAATTAGTATCATATGTTAATTATTTTAGTTGCCAATGTTATGTTATTCAGCTAGCTGAATTAAAAAATAATGATATTTTTATAGCTTCATATGGATAGATTTATTTTAGGTAATAAATTAAAACAATTCAATTATGGATAAAAAATTTTCTGTATGTAACTGAGAAGCTTTAAAAATAAATAAAAGAAAATATTATTATATTTTATCTAGCTGAATAGATTATAAGGTAAATATAAATAAGGACCATATGTATGTATGTATGTTAATTCTTTTTGTTGCCAATATGGTTCTGCTATTTAGCTGGCTGAATTAAGAAATAATGATATTTTTATACTTTTTGGTGGATACATTTATTTTAGGTAAGAACTTAAAACAATTCAGCTAGCTGAATTTATTTTTATTTTTTGGCAATAATTTTAATTTATGGCAATAATTCCAATTTAATAAAAATAGAAATTATGAATAAAATCTTTTTATAGGTAACTGAGTAGCTTTAGAAATAAATAAAAGCCAAATATAATTAAGAAAATATTCTTACATTTTATCTAGCTGAATAGATAAAAAGGCAAATAAAAATGAGCATCATATGTTAATTATTTTTGTAGCCAAGGTAGTTGTGTTATTCAGCTGGCTGAATAAAAAAATATTGATATTTTTATACTTTTATGTTTTATTTATTTTAGATAATAAATTAAAACAATTCAGCTAGCTGAATTTGCTTTATATTAATATAAATTGAAATTTTGGATATACGTTTTCTGTAGGTAATTGAGTAGGGTTAGAAATAAATAAAAGGATAAGAAAACATTTAAATTGCAATCATGGATTATGTAGCTGAATTGCTTAAAATATAGAAACCTGTAAATAACAAAGGCTAATTATTGTCCATATCAATTCAGCAATTCAACTTGAAACAAATTCCTAAAATGTTTTCTTAAGCATTTGGCTGATTTATTAAAAAAATAAATACAAGTGAAATACAAAAAACACATTGTTGTGAATGGCAAGGCGTTTCAGGAATTCAGTTAGCTGAATAGTTTTTAGAACAAACTATTTACAAAAAAATTACATAATTCAGCTTACAATTTATCTTAGAAATGCTTAAATTATAAAATTACAAGCTTTTAGAATTTAGATGAAAATTATTAGAACGTTTGCTGAATTAGTAAAAGTTGAAATAAAAACTAGCATAAATAAGTAGATATTATACTGAAAAGAGACATCTATATATAAATTATATTTTAGGCAGCTGACTGTGATTTATTAAAAATTAGATGGTAGGCGCATACAACATCCATTTATTGTAAAAGGTAAGGCATTTTAGGAATTCAGCTAGCTGAATTGTTTTAAATATAGCCCATTCACAAAAAAATACACAATTCAGCTAGCTAAATCTGTCTTAGAAATGTTTAAATTATAAAATTTCCAAGATTTTAGACTTTAGATAAAAGCAATTAAACGTTTGCTGAATTTGTAAAAGTTTATATAAAAATTAGCACAAATATACTGAGTAAGTATGGTACTGAAGAAAGACATCTACATCTGAATAAGCCTTCAATGTAAATGCCCATTTCTATGGATCTTCTTCTAATCGTCTCTTTGGTGTTATACTGCATTTTTACTTGGGAGAAGGTCACAGCTGTACCCAATATTTTGGTAAGTTTTCTAGAAGAACAACTGCTAATAAAATCATTATGCGAGTGCCTAGGTAGGCTAGTAAGTAAATAGTGTGCTAGTGTATAAGTCTGGGGGTTGTGGGTTGGATTCCCACCAAAGACTCTGGGTGTTTCACTGCAACGAGTAAAGGTCTTCGTTATGTCCGATACTTTAAATTAGAAGATAAGTATGTAATAAATTAGTTTTTTGATTTTATTTTCCTTGAGTGTATATTTGCTTAAAACCTTACTACTGTTGAATATATGAGTGTATCAGTATTGCACACGTACTTCTCTTAATTTTTTCTACACGGAAAAAAGAAAAATGAAAGAAAGATGAACAAATTAAAACAATATTCCACCTGTTGGCGTCTTTATATAAAAAAAAAACATTCACACAAACTTCACTACATGTATGAGTATTAAGTTTTAGAACTGCTTATGGTTTGTTGTATGTTTGTTAAGCTTGACAGGCTTTTGGTGCGTTTCATTGTTACTGTGACTAAACGTCAGTCTTTGTGTCAATCTTTAGAAATTCAGTTGAAGTAACAATTTTTTGCAACACAAAACACAAAAGCTATAAAGAAACAATCAACAGCCAGAGGACGGCTGGCTGCTTTTGCTGTTTAATTCAACCTGTTGAACATGAGCACAACAGACATCAGTCGAACATCACTTTATGGCAGCTAAAAAAAAATGGACATATATACGTACACATACATGTATATTACAAGCAGAAATAATTAATAAAAGAAAAAGTCCTTTTAAAGAGTTTTTTTCTAAGCTTTACTCCTTTTCTCTCTTTGTTTTTTTATTTGTCTTTAAACTTTAGTCATTGCTAAAATTAAAGCATTGGGTTTAAAACTTTGTTTTTTTGGTTTGGTTCCTTATTTTGTTTTGGCAGCTAAACGGAAATTATCGTTAAAATAACCGGATGCAAAAAGGCAGCTGATGTAAATTTTTATTTTTTTCTTTCTTATTCCACATGCTTTTCTCCTGCCCTCTTGCAAGCTTTTGGATACTTAGCACCATAAAAAGAGCGAGAGTATAATACCAAGTGAGCGAGAAAGATAGAGAGAGATAGCATGAAAAGGAAGTAAATGTTTTGTTTTTACAGAAAACATGAATGAATAATGAAGATTTTGACAAAAGTTTATGTTTTAATAATAAATAAACGAACAGGTTGAATTTATTTCTCATTTAATACAAACCAGGTTTTACAGTTCGGTTTGGGGAAAAAATCAGCTTTTTTCCAAATTTGTGTTTTTTGTTTTTTTTTGTGGAGGATGTGCAGGTTTTTTAAAAGTTTTATTCCAAAAAAATACTGCAACCTAAACAAAAAAAACTTTGTGGAAGAAGCTTAATACCTATATGGCACACACTTTAATTTTTAGTAATTGTCACATCGGCCGTGGCAGCTCATCTTCTGTACAAAATTTTAAGAGTCTACCTATTACCTCTTATGATTAAAAAACTAGGCCATATTCATGCAAATCACATCACTGTCGGAATTCCCTTTAATTACACAGTGCAACACGGAAAAAAATAACCATATACGGACCATATTATGGGCCCTCAAAAATGTGTGGCCTCGATGCCATTTTTGCAAAAAAATGATCATTTACTCAAGCTCATATTTTGCAAACCGTTTGGAATTTTGATATACTCTCTGAGGCGAAGTTGTAGCTCTTGTCATAAAGAACAAAAATTGTGAACATATAAAATCAAAAAAAACTTCATCTTCAAGGTCAAAATCGCAAAAAACTTTAAAAAATTAAATTTTTTTTATTTTTTTCCGGTGTTCAGGTCCATACTTCTATAAAAATAAAAATAGGAAAAAATAAAGAGTGTACCGAAAGTCACGTTCTTATCATGAATATGGCCTAATTTTTGAACCATAAAAGGTAGACTCTTGAAATTTTTGCTTATGGTGTATTACTATGGCCTCTATAACAAATACTAAACATTAAAGGGCGTTCCGAGAGGTGACGTAATTTGCATGTATATGGCCTAAGTTTTAAACCATAATAGGTCGACTCTTGATAGTGTATTATTATGGCCACAGATGGTGTATTACTATGGCCACTAAACAAATAGTAAAAATTAAAGGGTGTTCCGACAGTGACATGATTTGTAATATTATTTTGTGAAACGTAATAGGAAGACCCTTAAAATTTTTTACAGCAAATGTGTTGCCACGATCGCTATAACAATTATTAAAAATTAAAGGGTGTTCCGACAGTGATATATTTTTCAGGTACGTTTCCATATTTTTTGAACCGCAATCGGTAGGCTGTTGATATTTTCATAGAAAGTGTAATACAATGGATGCTATAACAATAATTACTAAAATTTAAGGGGTGTTCCGTAATGATGCGATTTTAAAATACAAAAAATTAATGGGTGCCCCAGACGTGAAACAAAATTAACAACTTGTACCGAACCCTACGTGTGTGAGCCTGACTCCAACTTTACTGATATTTTTACTTTACCATACGTAGTATAAGGTAAAGTATAGTAATTATGAAAAAATCGAGGTCGGGATTTCGACGGATTTATACGTTTTGAGGTCTCCTGAATTCATTTTGACTATTTTCGCGATAATGTCTGTAGTGTATTCCACTATTTTTGTGGAGTTAAAAAATCAAAATGAAATTTGGTATGTGCCTTTGGTATGTGTTGGTGAAGAGTTTTATTAATTTTAGGCAAAATCGGGAGGGGGCAAGGTGTAGTTTACTTACTTCCAAATTTTTTGAACGCTCTACAGGTCATACCGTATGATATATAAAAATGACATTTAGTATGTGCCTTTGGTTAATAGAGATGAATAGTATACATTTTGGGCATAATCGGGAAGAGTCAAGGGGTAGTTTACTTAACACCCCAAACCGAATATAATTAATTTGTTTTTCTTTATGTAATATATCCATAAAAAAAATCTGTTTCCATTGGGTATGGTAAAGTTGAGTGTAGGCTACTTCAGTTATATTTTATTTTATTTTATTTTGTATCTTTGTTTTTTTTAACTTTTTACTTTATTAAAATTTCAGACGTTTTCGTAAGTAATGATTTTTTGGTAATTTTTTTTTTTGGATTTTATTAAAGAATTTCGTTAATTTTTTATTCTCGTACATAGTATGTGTTTCAAAACTATCAGAGATGTTTGTTTTTTATTCATATGTCACTTCTAATAATAAAACTTATTCTGAGCAGGTTATCCGCTGTTTGAAAATCTCATTTTTCTACAAACATATTTTTGTCCTTAACATAGAATCTAAAACATATGCAAAGCATGTCTAAGTGAACAAATATTTCAAGGAAATTCAACATTAGAAACCACATCCTGTCACTTAAAACCAACTGAACTACACAATACCACTCGAATTAAGGGTATCAAATGTTCAAAAAGAAAAAAACTATTATTTTTTTTTGTTCTAGAAAACACATATCTAAAATTTTCAACTAGTAAAACTGGAGAAACAAAAAATCAAACATAAAAAATAGATCTTAAACATGTAGAAAAAAGCAAAAGAAAAAAAATTAATTAATATGGAAAAAAAATTTTTTTTAGTGGGAGTATTTTTTTGTTGTTTATGTTGCTTCAAAAAAAAAAAAAAAAGAACATCACGTGCTACATTTCTTTAAAAAAAAAAAAAAAAAAAAATACAAAAAAATATCAAACATGTAAACCGTTTTTGCTTGCTAATCACCTTAAAAGTCTTTGTATTTAAATCTGTTGATTTCCTTCTTTACTTTGCCCTACAAAGGAGACCGCCTTAAATCGATTCGTGTTACTTCATTTGATCTGTAATTTAAAAATTCAGATCCAATGCTTAGAATTCTTAAGAAATTTTATGAACCTGCCGAGCATGACAAATATTTACTTTTGCATTAGAAATGTTAAAGGAAATTTTCAATAACAATACATATGTACTTACATCTGATTCATATAATATCCTTGCAGAGGCGTGTTACTTTTGACCAATGACTGGTTTTTGCTTTAATACTTTGTGGCAGACAGTCGTTTATGCGCAAAAACTTCCTAAACGCCTACATGTGTTTTACAAAATTATCATTTTCAGCGCAGTATAACAGCAACAGTATTTTTTTTTTAATACGTCCTTGTTAATCCTCTACATGTTGTAAAACGTAGAGAATAAAAAGCAGAGGAGTTTTTACAACCTGCAGGTGCATTTTATTTAGTTTTAAGAATTTTCTGTTTTTTTTTACATTTCGTTAAATAAACAAATTTATTTTGTTTTTTTTTTTGCCAACTCAAAATTGGTTCAAGTCTAGACGTTTTGCTATTAAATTTGAAACAAAGTTTTGCCTTAACAGCCCTGTATTACATTGTAGAATTATAAACAAAATATAAAAAATAATTGATAGCAATTATTGCAACTAATTAAGGGTAGACTTTAGAATAAAATTTTGATAGGAAAGACCTAAAAAGATAATTTTTAATATTTATTAAAGGGTGCTCCCATAAGTTTTTTTTTAAATTATAAAATTTAAATTTTTTCCATTGTCGTCTTTTATAGTCGTTTGTTTAAAGTTTTGTGGCCAAATTCGAATTGAGTTGAGGTAGCAAACAGCCAACCGCGGCATGTGAAGGACGCAAGACAGCAGCTCTGTATGTGGCAGCTGTAAGTGTGTCAGCTTAAAGCACTGAATTATATTCATTCGGTCCAGCTCGCTCTTTCGAAAAAATTAAAACCGAAGGCTCAAAGTCAAACAGATTAAAAATATTTTTGAAGTGAAAACTTCTTTAGGCACGTTCAGAACTTTTTGGTGGACATTGGTTTCTATATATCGGTCTGCTCGTTTTGGTTGAAGATAAATTATTGAAATCGCAACATCGTCACCACCGTCACCATCGTCACCTAACATTGGCTTCTATAGAGATGTCTGCATGTTTTGCTTAAAGAAAAATGTTTGAACTCGCGTAATTCGCATTATTCCCTAAAAAAAAATTTTAAATATAAATTATTATTCCCAAGTTTTCACTTCTATTGGCAGTCCCAATGACTGCCCTGCACTTTTTTTTTTAGTTTTGATAACCTCTCAATTATTGCTAATATGTAAATCAATCATAATATGTTGCTCTTAGATTGTGGTTACTTCAAACATGTATTTTCTTTGCAGGTAGAGCCCTGCTAAACCGAAATTTCTTTATTCTCTACTTTGGAATAGCGAGAGCTAAACGAGATATACAGTTAAGCTTCGCTAGCGGCAGATAAAGGTGGTAAATCCAGCAGCAAGTGGGTTGAATGTGGAATGAAGATGAAGAACTGTTAGTTCCAACAACTAAAGCCCAACTTGCATCGAATGAACGAGTGGACGGTATTGCAGGTAAGAGGATCGGTAGAAAAATTTTATAGTGACAAACCCCCTCGTACTCGTGTAGTGTTGAAGTTTCATGTGATCTGCTTAGGTTTCATAATGACCCATAATTGCATTAGTAGTGCCAGTTAAGCCAGGGTTGGACGCACCCCTTAAACCCAAAAAGAAACTTGCAGAGGATGGCTACATGTTGACAAATTTGTAAGGTGCATAATAAGTCCCTAGACGGGACAGCAAATAGATACTTTGACAAATTCGGTGTGCCCCAACCTACATCTCTCCTACAGTAATAGGCAACTTCATAGATACTGTGCTTTGTTCCATACCAAAGAAAATAAAGTACGAGATAGACATACATATACCGTGTAGAGGTGCAAATACAAGTATCTTTTTAAAGCTTAAATGCCCGAAATATTGATTAAGAGTCAAAATCATACCTATGCGGACTAAAATATACGCATAAAAAACGTTGGGAAGTTTTACAAACTATGCGATTGATAAAAAAAAAAAATTGGCCGAAATAGAGCACTTACCGTGTGTGCTGTGTGCCTCCATAGACAGATTGGTAGAGCGGTAGTGTATCATTCTGGGGGTTGTGGGTTCGATTCCCACCAAAGACTCTGGTTGTTTTTTTTTTTGGAGACAAGCAAAAAGCTTTGCAGGTAATGTCTTAAAAAAACTAAAGTTTGTATGAAACGTTGGTGAGGCTGGCTTGCTAGTGGACAAACTCGGTTCCCGTCGTCGTACGGTGCAATCGATCTGAACATAACATTTAACGCACCAGTATGATGGGAATTACTCACAAACATCTCGATTATTTGCTTATAAGGTCCAGTTAACTCAAAAATTGAAGGCAAACGACCAGAAACTTCAATTGGAAATTGCAATTGGCCCAAAAATCATATTTTTTGAAGTCATAGTTTATCTCGGCGGCTATGTCAACAGACAAAATTGCAACATCTGGGGATCAGAAACACTGCACGTCATAATTTCTACAATATATTAATTTCCGACCCCATAGAGTATATATATTCTGGATCCTTATACATAGAGAAGCTGTTTAAGCGATGTCCGTCCGTTCGTCCGTCTGTGTTCCTGTTGAAATCAACGTTGCCAAGGCAACAGAAGAGATAAAGAAAATAAAAGCCCGCCATTCTGCCAGGCATAGTTTCGAAAATATAGCTAAAGCAATTCAACAACATCAGACCATTCCATTGGAGGCTGCAAGCAAAAAGCCACGCCCTCCTATTTTTTTTTTAATTGTTTTTATTCTTTTTTCGGTTGTAATGATGATCTTTTGTTTTTTTTTGTTAAATAAATATTAGACTGCGTACAGATCTCGGGGGATCAATAATCACGATTTTTGTTTGTTTTTGGGTTGGTAGGATTTTTTTGCTTTGATTTGTATTAAAGGCCTTAATAGAAAGCAATACACATAGAGGTAGCCAATAGACCCACACGGAACCAGGAGCATTCAATACGGACTTTGGGCTTTTTGTTTTAGTCTGACCATTCTAAAGGAATATAGAATTTATACAAAAAACTTTCGATAGTATTTTTTTAAACAATTTTCGATAATATTTTTTTAAAAAACTTTCGATAAAATTTTTACAAAAAATATTCGATAACATTTTTACAAAAAATTTTCGATAAAATTTTTACAAAAATGTTTGATAAAATTTCTAAAAAAATTTTCGATAAAATTTTTAAAAAAATGTTCGATAAAATTTTTAAAAAAATGTTCGATAAAATTTTTAAAAAAATTTTCGATAAAATTTTTACAAAAATTACGATAAAATTTTTACAAAAATTACGATAAAATTTTTACAAAAATTACGATAAAATTTTTACAAAAAATATTGATAAAATTTTTACAAAAAAATTTCGATAAAATTTTTACAAAAAAAATTCGATAAAATTTTTACAAAAAAATTTCGATAAAATTTTTACAAAAAAATTTCGATAAAATTTTTACAAAAAAATTTCGATAAAATTTTTACAAAAAAATTTCGATAAAAAATGTATAATGATTTTTGATAAAATTTAATCAAAACATTTTCGATTAAAATTTTACAAAAACATTATCTATATCTTTATATTGATTATACTGAAGTTAAAAATTATAAAACTAAAAACCGAATGTATATTATGTGAAATAGGACAACATAACAGAGGAAGAGAATATGTTGAAGGGAATATAAAGTTAGGATGGCCGAATATAGCATTCTGACTTGTTTTTTCTTATATTTGTTATTTCGCATAAAGCCATAATATACCAAAAGACATTAAGTCTAATTTATTTAATTTAATTTTTATAAAGATACTTGTATTTGAACTTCAAATATTAAATAAAAGAGATAAAATTGAGGAAAATGGCCGACATTAATGGCTGCGCCTAAGGGACGCTGGCTGATATGACAACCGACCGTTTCGTGCATACTGAAGGTGTAAGCGATTGGAGTTGCCAGATTAATCGGAAACAGTGATACGAAAAACTACCGTAAAAGTTTAAAAAAACCACTGGAAATCACGAAGAGGATTTGAAGACTTTCCCACAACAGTTTGCGGGTAACATAGTACTTCTCAAAAGAAAATTACATATTAATGTTTTTGAAGAACAATTAAAAAACTAAAATTTCTTATGTAATAGATGAAGATGTTGGAACAATAGAAAACAATACTTTTTCAAACATTTTAAAAAATTAAAAAAATATTTCTAAAAACTTTCTAAAAATCCTTCGTAGAAAAACTACTTGATGGCACAGCAGCCCATTTGTCCACAGTTGGTGTAAACAATTTTATGTTTTAATTCTAACGACAAATTACAGCAACTGAACAAACATTGCAAAACAAATTCTTTTCCTTTCTCCTGCCAAACAAAATCTTCTACACAGTTGCAAATATAAGTCATCATCATTGGTCATCACAATGCCAGTATTTTTGCGTAATGATGCCTTGGAAAAACAAATAAAAACTTGTAATAGAAGAAAATAGGAACTGCCGGTTGTACAAATAACATTTTTGGCAATTAATGTCCTTAAAGAAAACAACGTTTGTAGCAGGCATGGCACACACACACACACGCGTGCATACAACATATGTTGGCCATAAGGATACATTACATTTCCTTTGAAATGATTAAGAATTAGAAAACTGCACAACATCATACTAACAATGACCATTACACACATTCATTTTTAAAGTTACAGCAAGAAAGAAAAAAATCTTCGGAGACATCAACAAAAAAAAAAAGAAAACATGCTGAGATCCTTCTTTTACTATTTTTTCAATCGAACTAAATTAAAAGACAACTGCAACACAGCATGTGGCTGAAATAATGATATTAAGTGAGAGACTTCTTTATTTTGAATTTTTTTGTTTTTTTCATATTTTGTTTCTAACTCTCAAAGGCTAGTCTAAGGACTTAAGATTTATTTCATTTTGGTCTAACTAACAGTAGGAGTTTAAGTACCACCCTCACATGATCTTTGCATGATCTTTTTAAGAATTTGCTCGAACAGAAAATTGATAATTTTGGAAAGACGCATTTAAGAAAAATTGTATAGTCAACACCTACTGTACATGCAGGAGTGGACTGCAGTGGAATATTTTCTTAAAATTTGTTTTATTTCAATTTGAAATATATTAGGAAGCTCTTATTGTTTCTTTTCTCCTGAATCTCTGATAACAATGGATGTTCGAAAAATGTTAGTTTTATAGCATTTACCGTAATTGGTAAAAGTATGCATAAGTCGGCTATTCCGTTTGTAAAATGTATTGAACCACATACATACATATATTAAGAACTCTTGTAGTTAGTTTGATAACGATCACAACTTTGATATAAATTATGGACCTGTACCTTGTATGAATAATTGTTTTTGAGCAAAAATCCACCACTGCTTTTTTTTATATTATTTAGCAAAAGTAAAATGAGTAAAAAAATCTTTTATACAAAAAATTTGGTTGAAAGAAAAACTTCAATTAAAAGTTCAAAGACTGCTTATTTGTTATTATAGCGATCATGGTACTAAATACCCTGACAAAATATCGGGTGGTTCAATTTTTTTCCAGTCAAGTTTTTTCTGCATTTAATTTGACATTTCTCAATTTCAGACTAAGTCGATTTGAACCATGAAAAGATATACAAAGTTATTCAGGCTTATTATGAAAATGGGCGTTCAAATCAAAATGCATATCGTGCACTTCGTGAATTTTTCGGTCAATTTAATCGTACAAATGTGCATACAATCGGAAAATCGTGCAAACCAGGTGTGTAGGAGATGTGAAAATACCACTGCATACTCGTACAGCTCGTACTGCAGAAAATATTGCTGCTGTTCGTGATAGCTGTGGCTGAAGAGCCGTCCACCTCAACTCGTCGTCGTGCCCAACAATTGCACCTCTCATGCTCGTCGTTGATGAACATTATGCATAAAGACTTGTGTTTACACGCTTACAAGGGGCAATTGTCTCAAGAACTAAAGTCACTTGATCATTCCAGACGTCGTCAATTGTCAGAATGGTGACAAAAAATGTCAACGTTGGATGATAAATTTTCGACGAAAATCACATTCAGTGATGAGGCACATTTTCACCTCAGTGGATTCGTCAATAAGCAGAATTGCCGCATTTAGGCGAATAATAATCCAAGAATGTTTGCCGAAAAACCAATGCACCCACAAAGAGTGGTGACTGTTTGGTGCGGTTTATGGGCGGGCGGCATCATCGGGCCGTATTTTTCCCAAATGTATCCTTTCTCAGTCAGTTACTGTGAATTGTGTTCGCTATTGTGAGATGATAACGAACTTTTTATGGCCCGAATTTGAAGATATGGATGTGGACGATATGTGGCTTCAACAGGATGGTGCCACTTGTCACACAGCTAACGTAACAATAACTCGTTTGCTCGTCAAATTCAATGGCCGTGTTATCTCACGTGGTGGCGATGTCAATTGGCCGCCATGTGATTTATGTGATTATGTGATTTGGCTCCGTTGTACTTCTCTCTTTGGGGTTATTTGAGAGAAAAGGTGTACGTCGATAAGCCAGCAACAATTCAAGATCTAAAGGATTTTGTGGAACAAGATTAACGTGAGTACCTGCCTAGTCGGCCTAACCTCACGGTGTTCTTACCACCGAATGAAACTTAGGCGTAGACTAGTGCCCCCATTGTGTAGTATAACAACACTTTACGATTGCCACCAATCGCTTTTTGTGTGTCACAATGAGTAGCAATTTATATAATATGGCAAGCCTAGGTCCACATTATAATCTCTTGCTTAGCGATTTGGAGACTATCCAAACTCCGTCTGTTGAGAGTGCCACAGCACACTTGATCGACCTTGTACCTTACCTACTTAATGGATCTTAAACCACAGCCACCACGTGTACCCTCGAAGGGGACCTCACCAATAACCGGTCACAGAGAGGATAGGCTCTCTGTGGGGCCACCGATTCCCGTGGTACCAGTCCTTCGGGCCTCGAAGAGGACCCGTGTAATAAAACAACAGACCTTTTCTTCCAGATTTAGGCTCTAGGAACCCTAGCTTCTGGTGCCCCTATTCTCCCCGAGTGAACCGCGTCAAAGCATTTGCCATATTCCTGCAGTGACATTTGGAACCCCCGGGGGTAAGAGCTAAAGGATGAGATAATTCGGCAAATTAACGAGATAGAACCTCAATTATGCCTCGGCGTCATCGAAAATTTGGAGCATCGGATGCAGGTGTGCCGCCGAAGCCGTGTTGGCGGTCATTTGGCCGATATTTTGTTCAATACATAATTGAACCATACCAGTATTATGAAAATAAATAGAAATGACAATAATTTCCTAAATAATTTGTGATTTATTCAAAATTAACATCGGCCCCTTTAAACTTAACCACTAAAATTAATGTTTGTTACGATTAAGATCTCATTACGAAATTTTTTTAAATTATTTTTATACACATACTTGCAGTACTGGCACGTGTATTTTAATTTTTCAATATTTTTGCGCCAATCAAATATAAAATATAAATTAAGCAATAATACTTGAAGCTCTATTAAAAATAATTTTTAAGAATTGCTCACAGATAAGATATAAATCAATATTTAATTTAAACAAATAAATAAATTTTGTAGCTTGCGCCAAAAAACACTAATTCAAACAAATAAATATAAATTCCTACGAAATCAGGTTAAATATAAAGATAAGAAAGGAAACCTTGAATGAGTTTAAAATAAAATAAATAACAAAAAAAACAATATTTTATTTGAAGTATGAGTATTCAAATTTGAAGGAAATTTTTATTATTTTAAGATAAATTTTTAGGATCATAAAATTATGTGAAGTTATCACACAGCTGTGTTCACAATTCTTTGCTCGCAATCATATACTCGTAGTCGTATTTATTGCAACATTTGTTGTTTCGCTGTCAAATAGTTAATAAAAATGCTAAGAAAAGTATAACAAATTTTGAAATTTTTTTGGAATAATTTCCTTGATGTATTTCATAACATTTTATTGCTC
The DNA here is from genome assembly GCA_949628195.1 of Phasia obesa. Classification (NCBI taxonomy): domain Eukaryota; kingdom Metazoa; phylum Arthropoda; class Insecta; order Diptera; family Tachinidae; genus Phasia; species Phasia obesa. The sequence continues at coordinate 207,646,522 of OX451215.1, read as the reverse complement.
TTCGTAACGAGTAATTAATGTCTTATTAATCAAGCAATTTATAGGTTTTTAAATATTCTTTAGATAATGAGAAATTTCTCTCAATATCATGTTATTGCAGGCAGTGTAGTCCGCTTCCAATACTCATTTAGCAATTAAACATAAAAGTCCTTCTTTTGTTATGCTAAATTAAGTTTAAAGGACTTCTTTATAATGGCCTTTATTTATCAACTTCAAAGGGGAAAAAATGGATTTTATTACCAGTTTTTATGACTTAAATTTATCTTAAAATTTTATTACTTTCTTTTTCTTAAGATAAAGTTCTTAAGATAAAGTGAGGGTCCACACAATGTTAGTGGAAAAGTAATTTTAGAAGAGATATTCTTCGTTAAAATATTCTTAGGTGTTTGATATTTTCACATAAAATAAATTTATGAAAATTTATAAGTCGTTTTCATCTTTAACCTTAGCCAAACCTAAAAACCGCGCCAAGCGTATCGTTGTCTAGTGCCTAGCTTTAATGCTGCACTGACATCTATATCTATTACATATAAGAAAACTATATATAACTATAGAAATGGTACGGCCATTTCTGTATATGAAATATTTTCTGAAAATTTTGTTTCTGGTGCAGATACTCGTAGTAGTCGAAATGGAATACAAAACAGCAATTTTTGTAACTGTTGTCTGTCTGTCTGTTTGTGTTCGCATCACGTACAAACTACTACATGGATATTAAAAAATTTGGTGAGGAGGTACCTTAGTATTTGGGTTCAAATATAGGATAATCTTTTCTCCGCAAAAATATCTCTTTTCTTGGAATGAAAATAGAGAACTTGATAGTACGCAATTTCACCGATTCTTTGGTAATACAAACTTGGCAACACCTTTTATTTTTATCAGCGCGGGAAATTTTGAACACTATTTACAGAAGTCTACAATAATTTTTAAATTTATTCTTGGGTTGGGCTCCAATATATAAAGAAAATATATAAACCATAACTGCAGTATAGCAAAAGTAGGAATATTCAAATTTTGTGTGAATTACTTTCAAAATATAATCGAACAGACGCCTACGACGTGGCGGGTACAGCTAATAACAAAAGTAAGAAAACTAAAAATTGAAGGCTGTTTCAATAGTGATGCGATTTTACATATATGTATGACCTTATTTTTGAACCGTAATAGTCATACACTTTAAATATGATGATGATGTTTCGCTATTCTCCAGCTGGGGAACAAACGGTCTTAATCAATGCCTTCCAACGGACTCTGTTGTGGGCTGTTCTTAATGCCTCGTTCCATGCAGTAGTCAGCTGACGTACAGCTGCGATGCGCCAAGTTGTTATTGGGCGTCCACGGCGCCGAGAACCTTGGGAATTGTACTGCATCGCTGCCTTGGCTACTTCGATATCGGATCTCAGTATATGACCAATCCATCCAAATTTCCTTTTCATGATCGTCGTACTGGATTGGCTACGCAGTAGCTCAGCGTTAGTTATTGTGTTGGGCCAAAAACATCGAATAATCCTTCGTAAGCAACGGTTAGTCAAAACTTGCAGTCGTCATATATCGCTTTTCGGCAAACCCCAAGTTTCACATCCGTATGGGAATATGGGTTTCACACATGTATTAAATACTTTGGACTTTTTTGTGTTGATATCTCGGATGATAGCCATAATTTTTTTTTCAAACAATACATGGCATGGCGGGCCTTGTTGATTCGCGCAGAAACGTCGTCATTTGCATCACTGTTCATTGTAATTATGCAGCCTAAATAACAGAAAGATTTTACATCTTCTATGGTGTCCCCCCGGGGGTTCCAATTGTCATTGCAGGAATGGCAAATGCTTTGACGCGGTTCACTCGGGGAAAATAGGGGCACCAGACGCTAGGGTTCCTAGTGCCTAAATCTGGAAGAAAAGGTCTGCGATAAACATTGAGGGTCCTCTTCGAGGCCCGACCAGTGCCCAAAGGACTGGCACCACGGGAATCGGTGGCCCCACAGAGAGCCTATCCTCTCTGTGACCGGTTATTGGTGAGGTTCCCTTCGGGGGTACACGTGGTGGTTGTGGTTTAAGATCGATTTATATAGGTAAGGTGCAAGGTCGATCAAGTGTGCTGTTGTACTCTCAAGAGATGGAGTTTGGATAGTCTCCAAACCCCTAAGCAAGAGGTTATAATGTGGATCTAGGCTTGCCTTGGTAAGGCTTGCCATATTATATAAATTGCTACTCATTGTGACTATATCACACACAAAAAGCGATTGGTGGCAATCGTAAAGTGTTGTTATATTACACAATGGGTCGCTAGTCTACGCCTAAGTTTCACGCGGTGGTAAGACCACCGTGAGGTTAGGCCGAGTAGGCAGGTACTCACGTTAATCTTGTTCCACAAATCCTTTAGCTCTTAGCTTTGTTGCTGGCTTAGTGCCGAGTTACATTATGCAACTTTAGTCGCTGCAATTCTTCATTATTAGGCAAGAGGGTAGAGAGAAATTAAAAAGGGTATACATATGCATGTACTCTGGAAATTCGTCCTTTCATTCGTAGTTTTAGTTTTGAATGCAAATTGCTGCAACAAAAATTGCATGATATAAACACAAATGCAATATTAAAGAAGAAACGAGAAAGATTGCAGCGGCAAAAGTTGCGTAATGTAATTAGGCAGTTATCGACGTATACCTTTTCTTTCAAATAACTCCAAAGAAGTCCAACGCATTGTTTTGTTAGCTGTGTGGCAAGTGGCACCGTCCTGTTGAAACCACATATCGTCCACATGCATATCTTCCAATTCGGGCTATGAAAAGTTCATTATCATCTCACGATAGCGAACACCATTCACAGTAATTGCCTGAGAACGGATATATTTGGGAAAAAATACGGCCCGATGATGCCGCCAGTCCATAAACCGCACCAAATAGTCACTCTTTGTGGGTGCATTGGTAATTATTGGATTATCATTCGCCCGGTAATTCTGCTTATTGACAGTGGATTCACTGAGGTGAAAATGTGCCTCATCACTGATTTTCTTTGAAAATTGATCTTCCACTGTTGCCATTTCTTGCCACCATTCTGACCACTGACGACGCACATAGGGGTATTTTGCCAATCTAGCCGGACAATACTTTTTTTTTAGCTTATATTGGCTCTAAAAATGTACTGACTGCCCCTAGGTTAATGAAACTTTGCAGAAAAATCTGTTATGGTCATAGGCTGTCAATGCTATAAAATAGGAAAAATCGGATCAGGGAGAAAAAAGTTCCCCTTGGAAGAACTAATCCTACCTCTAAAAAATGCAAGTTTTTTTTTGATTTTTCCGTCATTTTGTTTAGCAATTACAACTTTTAAGGTCAAAGAATGTTTAAAAACTTAAAGTTGGACTCAAGAGATTCTTAAATGCCATTTTTATCCCCGCCCCCTTTTGTGGGCGGTGAAATAAAAAATTATTTGAAAAAATAATGCAATTATTAAAAGAAATGGATTACATACTTCTTAAAACCATACAAATTTATTTTGCAGGGTGGGGGGAAATCCTCCATCCCCACCCCCCAAAATGTCGCTGTGAAAAAAAAAATTTTTATTTTTTTTTGCCAATTTCCTAAAAATATTAAGTTTTTATTTATGCAATGCCCAACCAGTCCCCGCCTCCCAAGAATATTATTAAAAAAATATTTTTGCAATTTGTTACTTTATAGAATTTTATTTATCGGAAAATAATTAATTTATTCATAGTAATAACTTATTTATGATTGTAACGATAAATTTTATTTAAAATTATAGCAATTAATTTATTTAAAACAACTTCTCCTTTGCACTAAGGTGATGATGACTGCCATGGTTCTTCTTTGTCGGATTCTTCAAAGACCTCTTCCGAATCTGAATCCTCTTCAGCGTTAAGTACAATTATTTCTGCAGCTAATTCAGGATTGGAAAAAAATCTTCTGCTAGTGTTACCATCGTTGGTGTTTCCAAATCCAGCTTTCAGTACACCCACTAATACCTCTAGTTCACTTCTAAATTTTTCTTGGATATTTTTTTTCGTCGCGTTAACAATGGCTTTGTCCGCATCAGATTTTATTTGCCATTTTTTCACTGACAGTTTATATGACAGGTGTAATATGCTCTCAAATAGGCGAATTCGGGCGTGTAAAGTAGAAAATCCGAAAGAAAGGGCATCTACGTCTATATCTCTCAAATAACACCACTATCGGTACACTATTTAATTTTTAGGTTTATTTTTTTAGACTTGTTTATATAGTGAACTAAGTTTTAATTACTGTTTTTAAATCTTGAGTCTTTGCCTCCCACAGTTCAGGAAATAAACACATATTCGTGAATAACACCTCTCTATCGGAACACCCTATAAGTTTTAGTATTTGTTGCTATAGCGGCAACAGCTATACATCATTTGTGAAAATTTCAAGAGTCTACCTGTTACGGTTCCAGTGATAAAAGGCGCTGACAGACGGACAGACATTGTAGCGAAAACAATAGCGTTACGTTTTTACACTTTGTGTACGGAACCCTAAAAACATCTACCTTCAGTTCTTAAAAACCAAAACATTTTATGAAGTGGAGTGATCAAGAGGCTTTAGTTCTTGACACAATTGCCCCTTGTAAGCGTGTAAATGCGAGTCTTTATGCATAATGTTCATCAACGACGAGTGTGAGAGGTGCAATTGTTGGGCACGACGACGAGTTGAGGTGGACGGCTCTTCAGCCACACTATCACGAACAGCACCAATATTTTCTGCAGTACGAGCTGTACGAGCATGCACTGGTGTTTTCACATCTCCTACAGACCCGGTTTGCTTAAATTTTTGCACGATTTATCCGATTGTACCGCCCATTTTCATTATAAACCTGAATAACTTTAACGCGTTGCTAGATTGTGTATCTTTCCATGATTCCAATTGAGTTAGTCTGAAATTGAGAAATGTCAAGGCCTATGTTTCCCATTCAACAGCGGCCTTGCAATATCGGTTGGAAGGTAGTCGTAAATTACCAGTGCCTTAATAAGGCACGAAGGGCGTTTAAAAGGGACTCATGAAGTCAGTGATATGATTCTGTATCCCTCTACAAAATAATAATAATTACCTTAACCTTGTTTTTTCTTTTTGGTACGAGTAAAGGCTGTTTGTTCATAACCAAGCCGCCTTGTTTCCAAGCGTGTACATACCGGTTTCTCGACGTTTGCTTTCAAAATCAAATGAATGAATCTATGTTATGTAATAAATATTATAATATAAACGAAATAAGGAGAATAGAAGAATATTATAAAAAAAAAAATAATGTGTAAAGCATTGAATTAATTTTGTCCGGACTTCATAATCCACATTACAAACTATTCCAAAAACGTCTTCTCTATTATTCAATCTGCCAGTAGTTGCTTCGCCAATCTGTGTTAGTATTTAAATCAAAGTCAAACCACAAAACTATGAGATAAACTACCAATAAATGCCAAAATAATAGACATCAAATATCTTACAAAAGGCATCAAAGACATGATTAAACCAGTCCCGAAAGAAAGGCGAATCAAACAAAAGGAAAATGTAACACACAACCAACTACATGAATATTAAACAAAAAGAAAAAATCTAATAAAATAATTCTGCTATAAAAAGAATAAAAATAGTAAAACAAAAAAGAAACCCGAAGAAATGCTACAACAAAAGAAACTGCTGTAGCGAATTGAGCAGATGAGCACAATTTTTTGCGCAGGAGGTTACGCTTCGACATCAATTCAACGTTCTATAAGTCAATATGTAAGAATTTCTGTAGTTATCTGGCTGAGACAGTAGTACAAAGTGGTGGAATTTGCTATACTTATTTATTTCGTATTACAACTCAATAGAAATATCGTTTACAACCTTAAACAAAAGGACCTTTACGAACGTTTATAACAAAAAGTCAAAATTAAAAAAAAAAAAAAAAAAACGATGAAGCTGTCATGTCTTATAAAGGATAAAAGATCCTTTTTAATGTTTGTTATGTTTGTTCGTGATCTACATTTCATGCTTAGGGTGAAAGAAAATACATTTTTTCTTGTCTTTGGTGTTATTCCTTCGGTTTGCCTGTTTTTTTTTTTGTATTTTAAGATCTTTTGTGGCAGATTATCCTAGACGAGTTTGAACTCCTGAAAATTGCAAAATTTCCTTTAAGCTGACGGTAGTAGATGGATTTATCAACACATCATAAGTATGTTATGTAAACGATCACTATACTGACATTTTCAGTAGTCAATCATAATTATATGCATCAAGATTAAAAGATATTTTTTAATATTCAGCCCATAAATAATAAAAGTCATTGAGGTTCCTTCTACTTCATAATTGTTGGGGTATTCATGCAGTTTTTTCCTTTTTTTTGAGGGTAAAATTTAAATGATCGATTACTTATGGACAATTTAAATGATTTAAGGGAATTTTGTGGTTATCAAAAAATGTAGAGGGAAACATCTCCACTTCCACGCTATTATGATGTTTTAACAATAATGCCAGTGATATGTCCAATGTTGTTTTTTTTCTATAATAGAATTTTTTTTATTATTTTTGGGTTTTTAAGAAAAAAATATTATTATAAAAAAGAATGAATTATATGAAATTTTAATTTCATCGGAAGTAACATTTCGAAAAAATTCTCTTTTTAAAAGACTATTTTAATAAAAGTACCTTAAATTAAAATAGATTTTAAAAAAGTTTGTGCGAATATTAAAAAAAAAATAATTTTTTATATAAAGGGTTCCTTCATAAAAACGCCTTTCCTTAGTTCATACAATAAATAATATGAACAAATATTAAAAATTCCTTTAAAAAAATACCATAATAAGAAGTACCTCTTATAAAAAAGTAACATGTATAAAAGTACCATATATAAAAGTAGCTTATATAAAAAGTACCTTATATAAAAAGCACATTTTATAAAAAAGTACCGTTTATAAAAAGTACGTTTTTAAAAAAGTTCTTTTTTAAAACAGTTCCTTTTTAAAAAAGCTAATTTTTTAAAAAGTACCTTTTTAAAAAAGTACCCTTTATAAAAAGTTCCCTTTATAAAACGTACCTTTTATAAAATATATCTTTTATAACGAAAAACTTTAATAAAAACTATAAAAACATATAAATAGTACCTTAAAGAAATTTTATAAATAGTACCTTTATAAAAAGTAATTTTATAAAACGTAACTTTTAGAAAAGGGACTTTTAATAGAAAGTACATATTAAAAAAGTACCTCTTACAAGAAGGTACATACATATATAAAAATTATTAAAAGCACCTATTGTAAACAGTTACTTTTATATGAGTATCTCTTGTAAAAAGTACCTTTAATAAAAAGCCATTATTTAAGACCCTTTTATAAAGTAAAAATTTTTATGAAACCTAACTTTTAGAAGAAGTCTCCATTGTTACTTTATATAGGAAGTACCTTAACAAAATTACATTTTATTGAAAAAGCCTGAATAATATCTTTTGTAATATTCATTTTTTATAAAAAGCTACTTTTATGTGAAGTACTTTTTTAAAGCTACTTTTGTAATATATACCTTTTTTTAAAAAAGTTAACTTTATAATATATACCTTTTTCAAAAAAGCTACCTTTATAATAAGTACTTTGTTTTAAAAAAAGTACCTATTATGAAAAGCCACTTTTACTAAAAGTACCTTTATGAAAAATTAGCTTTTACTATATCAGAATTTTGTTTTATGAAAAGTATCTTATTAAAAAATATAACTGTTACTTAATGTACATTAGTAAAAAAAATTAAAAAAATACGATTGGTAAAAGGTTAGCTTTGTAGTAATAGGTAACTTTTCAAAAAGTACCGTTTATTAAAAATACCTTTAAAAGGTATCTTTAAAAAAAAAGGAACTTGAACGAAAATTTCCTTCTAAAAAATAGATTTTGAAAAAGTACTTATTATGCCTTTTATAAGAAATATCTTTAAAGAAAAATGCATTTTATTCAAAGAAACTAAAAAGTACCTTTTATAAAGTGCACTTTTAAAAATTGTTCTTTATAGTAAGTAACTTTTGTTTAATATACCTTTTGTAAAAAGTATATTTTTTGTAGGAGACACTTTACGGTACCTTTATTGCCCCTATATCAAGATACTTAGGTATAGGTACTATATATAAAAGTATCTTTTATAAAAATTCATTTTATATAAAGTAAATTTTATAAAAAGTATCCCTTTAGGTACTTTATATAGTACCTAAAGGGTTGAATTTCTATGGAATAGACCCAGGGTAATACTGGGAAATGGCGTAATGCGAGCAAAGGTCCTACTATGGGTGAACTCACTATACTTAAAAAATTGGAAGGAGGGTATTACATGTAGACAGGCTCGAATGGTGCTCAAAGAAGGCCTTCGCAGGAAGGCCAGCAAGGTGGTGATATAGAAGAGAAGTACCTTACGCTGCCTTGGTGACAGGTTATGGAAACTTCAAGTATCATCTAGCCAATATGGAAATTGAGGTGGATGATACTTACTTGTGTAAATGTCCATCACTTGCCTATAGGGGGTCTAAGCCTTGGACAAATGCTAGCAATAACTAGCTCCTTGATGAGAAAGAAGGCCACCACTGTTGGTAGCTCGTGACTCAATGAAAGTAAGGTTGCCATAAAATACAAATCGCTTGTCTATCATAATTGTGGACGGAAGGGGGTCGAAAAGGGAGCCAATAAGGAAGTGGTCTGCTTCAATAGGGGGGATATTAATAATAGTACAAAGTACTATTTATAAAAAGTAACTTTTAAAAAAGGTATATTTTATAGAAAGCAGCTATTATAAAACAGTACATTTTATAAAAAGTACCTTTTAAAAAAAGTACCTTTTATAAAAAGTACATTTTACAAAAAAAACCTTTTATAAAAAGTACCTTTTATATAAACTACTTTTTTGAAATACCTTTTATATAAAGTACTTTTTTCTAAATAACTTTTGAAAAAGGACCTTTTATAAAAAGAACCTTTAACAGAAAGTACCTTTTATAAAAAATAACTTTTATAAAAAGAACCCGTAATAAAAAGTACCTTTTATAAATAGTTCGTTTTAGAAAATGTGTTCTTTTATTAAAAATACTATTTGCATAGAAAATTTTTGAAAATTTATTTTCTCAAAAAGGTTTTTTAAAAATTATCCCAAAATTAATTTTATTAAGTATTTCAACAAACAATAAAAAGGCTTTTAATTTTAACTCTTTCTTTAAAATTCCGATGGAAAAAAACGGAAAATTTTTTAAGTCCCTGCAATTACATTCATTATAAGCATTTTTTATTCGGTCTGTTTAATTCTTATGCTCTCATAAATGTCTCCCTTACTTCCGCTTTTCTTTACTTCAAACTGGTAGAGAACTTAATAAAAAACATAATTAAATTGTATGTGATTTCGAAATTTATAATAAACTCAATTCGATATTTATATCACGTAATAGCCCTTTAAAACTTTATTTTGAGAGTTTTCAATCAAGTTTTCTTTTTTTTTCTGGGCAGTTTTCACACAAAACTATTACAGAAACAATTCTTTTGATTTTATTTTCAACTTACCGCTTGTGTCGTTAAAAATTAAAGGCTTAAAAGTTGTTGCTATTGTTGGTATTGCATTTGACCATGTTCAGTTAATGGCTCCTGTAAATGAAATTAATGACAGTTTTAATGAAATGAAATGGAAATTATAAAATTTTACTGTCGTCTAACAAAAAACGTGTAAAAACGTTTAATGAATTTGTATTAAGTTTAGGGTTCGTTTGTACTTTAAGCCGCCGCTTAACAAAAACTTATTCAAACTCATGGGTGCCTTGTTTTTTTCTATTTTTGTTGTCTGTTTCAAATCAAACTTGTAAAGAAAATTTTATTTTGAAATAAAAATTCCTTTGACCACACAGACAGACGTGCAAGAAAAAAGAGATGTTAATCTAGGAAAAACTAAATACAAGTAATTGAGGAGTTTAGTATCATGTATCTCATGATTAGTGATAATTTCATTTTAATTATGCTGCGTACTTTGCAAATTCTTTAAAATATTTTCCTTTTTTTTGAGGTAATTTTATATGATATTTATCTTTAGGTCATTATGGAAGATTTAAGTAATTCCCAATAATTGTTTCGGTTTTTAGATCAAGATTGTAAAAATGTAAATGCTATTTTTTTCTTCGAAAATTTTGCAAATAATTAAGTGAAATAGATATTATTTTAAGTAAATGACTCAATTAATTAATGTATGAGATTTGAAGAAATAAAACTTGTGGTAAACTAATCGGCTCTATTTCCGTAGGCGTTGTAGTTTGAAAACGAAATAAAAACGGCAACTTGGCATTACCGTTGGCGATAACGACACTCGTCTTAAATATATCGGTATTCTCTATTATGAAACGAAGATAGAAACGACAATAATACATTCGTTCTCTGTCGTCATCATTGTAGGCACCGAAATTCCAATGGCAACAAGAAAAAAAAATTGAAATTGTGTGAGTTTTTTAGCGAAACTGCCGAGAAATTAAATAATTTTGGGCCTCCAGTTCTTGATGTAGAAGGTTGGCATAGGGTAGTTTCCTTACCCCCTAATTTTGTGAACGTATGACATATCAAAATGAAATTCAGTAGTTCCTTTGGTATATGGAGATGAAGAGCTGTATTTATTTTGAGCATATTCGGAAAGGGACAAGGGGTAGTTTACTTAACACCTCAAATCTAAAATAATTAATTTTTCGATTCGAATATCTGTAAAATAATCTGTTTCCTAGTTAAAACTTCCGTATTGATTTTTGCAAATCATTGAAATTTTTTAAAATCTTTGGAAATCATTTTTATTACTTTAGAGGCTTCGTCTCCGAAACCTACTGCAGAGGAGAAATAAAGGTAACCTAAGCAGAGCTTAGCTGACGCTGGTTAGGTCGTATTAAAACGAGTGTTCCGTTAGTATTTAGATATCACAATATTTCATATTGTACCATAATATCACCTATGAGTATGTCCTATTAGAATTTGCCACAATATATTGGCACACATTAAAAGGCTTTTATTTTTATTACAAATGGATGTGTATTGTTAAACGCCTATGTTTCAATTTATTTAATTGTGAAAAAATTTTCGCCATTTATGTATTATTGAAATTGTTGTGGAAAATGACAATAAGAAGAATGATGGTTATTCGAATAAAAATTATTCCTCATTTGAATAGAATTTATTCTAGATTCAAATAAAAATTATTCGACATTGAAATAAAAATAATTCAACATTCGAATAAAAATTATTCGACATTCGAATAAAAATTATTCGACATTCGAATAAAAATTATTCAACATTTGAATTAAAATTATTCAAGATTCGAATAAATATTATTCTAGGTTGAAATAAAAATAATTCAACATTTAAAAAAGATTTAACGGCAGTTGAAAAAATATTATTCGACATTCGAATAAAAATTATTCGACATTCGAATAAAAATTATTCGACATTCGAATAAAAATTGTTCGACATTTTTATAAAAATTATTCGATTTTTTTTACAAGAATAAACAAAATTTGTCTACTTCTACTTAGGACAATAAATTATTTTATCAATAATATTCGAATAAATCAATATTCCAATAAAGTTTTAACTATTATATAATATTATATAATATATAGGCCACTATACAACTATGATTGTCATACGAATAAAAAATATTCGACATTCGAATAACAATAATTCTGGTTTTTAATTCTATTTAGAATAATAGGTTATTAAATCAGTAATATTCGAATAAAGTTTTTTAAATCAGATATTTTTTATATGTTTATTATACAAAAATAAATATAAAAAAAAAAAATTTATATACATTTTTATGCATCTTTTCAGGTTCAGACATAATATGTTTTACATAAAAATGGTAAAAAATTTATTAATAGGTACCATTTTTGGATCAGTTTAAATATATATTTTTATGCAAGTAATTGGTATCACATAAAACAGTATTAAATAAATTCAGCCGGTAACTTAAAATAGCAATTCGACAGTAAGTATCACGTCAAAGATAGTTATTTAAGGTCGGCCAAAAATTTTAAAACAAAAAAAGATCAATGTTCTCCCAAACTAAAAGATATAACGCGGACAATAAAAGTTTGATTAAAAGAATCGATTATATTTTAAAATAACTCAATTATAAACTTTTAATTACATTAAAATAAAAATTATTTCGTCGCTAACTCGTTCTAGGGACTAATCCACAAGCTCCTCTTCGCCCCAGGGGTCGAACAGTTTCCAGCTCGACTCAAAAATCTCTACTTTGCCTCTGTTCATTAAGTTCATTAAGATATCTTTAGTGGTTTACAATTCAACGAATTATTTCCAAAATACAAAGTTGTTAAATCACTGTGTACCAGTATGTCCAACCAGATATATATTGTAATTGGCACTTGGGTTAAAATGTTTGATTTCATTTAAATTTTAATTTTTCGAATAATCCAATAATTTTTTTAATTTAATCGAATAACAAAAAATGAACTAACTTCTATTTGAAAAAAGTAAAACTGGAATAATTGACAACAGTATTTAGCATCTTTATGTAACTTATTTATTTAAAAAAAAGTTGTTAAACCACTGTGCAGCAGTATTTCCTTGCTTGAAAATTTTATATTTGGCCAGATATAGATTGTAAATTGATAGTTTAAATAAAATGTTTTATTTCTTTTTTTATTCGTTTTAATTTTTCGAATAATCAGATAATTTTTTAAATTTAATCGATTATTCGAATAATAAAATATTTATTCGAATAATAAAAAAATTTTTATTATTCGAATAATGTTTTGATTTTAATCGATTATTCGAATAATACAAAATGGACGAACTTCTATTTAGAAAAATTAAAACTCGTATAATTGACAGCTTTATTTAGTACCTTTATGTAACTTATTTATTTAAAAAAAGTTGTTAAACCACTGTGCAGCAGTATTTCCTTGTTTGAAAATTTTATATTTGGCCAGATATAGATTGTAAATTGATAGTTTAAATAAAATTTGTCATTTCTTTTTTTATTCGTTTTAATTTTTCGAATAATCAGAGAATTTTTAAATTTAATCGATTATTCGAATAATAAAATATTTATTCGAATAATAAAAATTTTTTTATTATTCGAAAAATTTTTTAATTTTAATCGATTATTCGAATAATACAAAATGGACGAACTTCTATTTAGAAGAATTAAAACTCGTATAATTGACAGCTTTATTTAATACCTTTATGTAACTTATTTATTTAAAAAAAAAGTTGTTAAGCCACTATGCAGCAGTATTTCCTTGTATGAAAATTTTATGTTTGGCCAGATATAGATTGTAAATTGATAGTTTGAATAAAATTTGTCATTTGTGGTTTTATTCGTTTTAATTTTTTGAATAATCAGAGAATTTTTTAAATTAAATTGATTATTCGAATAATAAAATATTTATTCGAATAATAAAATTTTTTTTATTATTCGAATAATGTTTTGATTTTAATCGATTATTCGAATAATACAAAATGGACAAACTTCTATTTAGAAGAACTAAAACTCGTATAATTGACAGCTTTATTTAGTACCTTTATGTAACTTATTTATTTAAAAAAAGTTGTTAAACCACTGTGCAGCAGTATTTTCTTGTTTGAAAATTTTATATTTGCCCAGATATAGATTGTAAATTGATAGTTTAAATAAAATTTGTCATTTCTTTTTTTATTCGTTTTAATTTTTCGAATAATCAGAGAATTTTTTTAAATTTAATCGATTATTCGAATAATAAAATATTTATTCGATTAATAAAAATTTTTTTTATTATATAATAAAATATTTTTTATTATTCGAATAATAAAAAAATTTAAGCAAATAAAAACTCGAATAAATGCCAGCTTTATTTAGCAACTTTCTGTAACTTTTTCATTTTAGTTTTGTGATTAACAAAAAAATTCACTTGTTTAATCTATGTGTCTATTATCACATGCTTTTTGTAATTAATTGTTGCACAATTTACATTTTATTTCGACATTTATTTAGCACAAAATTCACATAAATACAATCGCAATTCGTTTAGAAATTATATATTAACTTTCTAAAAAACTTTTCAAAATTGCTTAATTTTGCTCTGTTTTATTTTAATGCAGCCACAAACTAGAGATCATGACAGCTGTATTTAACATTCATTCATAATCAGCAAAAATAAAGCATTAGTTGTTCCCACTATTATCCATCTATCCAGGCAGTCATTTATGTCTGTAACATCTCTTCTCCAAAAATGAACAAAAAAAACGAATTCTGTGTTTGCATCAACAACATATTTGCAACACATGACAACAAGTCATCAACATGTAACACGGCCTGTTGTAGGCAACAGCACTTTACAGTTGTTGTCCTCATTGTTGGTAACATTTTTCCTAAGAATGTGAAAAGGAACAAAAAAAAAAAAAAAAACAGCAGAAATACTTTAAATAAATTACAGTGATAATGGGTCAAAAAATTATTTTTAGTTGTAAACGAATGCAGCAACATATTTTGCAAGAAGCATGAAACAAATGCTAAGCAAAGGGCCTGCTTTGCTCAGTCTGGTTAATAACAGCAACAATTGTTATATACAAAAACATTTTACGTATTATATTAACAATAATGATATTGTACAAATAATGAAAATTGTAGTAAAATTTTAATCTAAGCTTTTCCTAGTCGTGTTAAATGTTGGTTAAGGGTAATAGATATTTCGCACGTTTTGTTGCACATGTTAATCGGCTCCGAGGTAATTTTAAGGCATTGAGAAAGTTAGTTATATTTTTTGTAAATATAAAATAATTCTTAATGATGACATCCAGAGTCTTTGCTGGGAATCGATCCCGCAGCCCCCCGACTATTTGACTAGCGCACTTCCAATCAGTCTAAAAAAGCTGTCACTGCAGATTATTGCTTTAAAAAACGAGGAAAGCCATTCCGTGCCTTGCACAAGATCTCGATATTGAAGAAGATTTTGAAGGTGGATGATTTGACTGTAAAGGCCATGGGGGCCAACGCTGATTGGAACACAGTTTTTAATACACACAAATTTCTTAATATCCTTCGAGTTTAATGGAAATATTTTATAAAAGCCGACCTACATACATTTCTTGAGAATTCTTCTGCTCTGTTATAACAACTAAATATTGGGTGACAGAATTTTTTATTCTGTTCATGTCAAACTGGGTCATTTAGACCTCCTACGAACTTCTTAACAGCACTGATAGAACTGTGATATATACCGATGGTTCAAAAAAGGTTTGCGGTACAGGAAGAAAGTCTACTAAACAAAGTTAAGCTACATAAGCTTTCTAGTTTGAAAACTTATCTAGCCTTTTCCAAACCGAAATTTTGTAAACTATCCGAAGCTGCTAAGTTGCTTTCTTCGAGGTCGATTTTCTGTAGCGATACCATCATTCACATAAATAGTCAGGAGGCTATAAGGGAATTCCGTAATAGGGCAATTTGATTGAAGATGGTCAGCCGAAGTCTAGGAGAGCTACAAGTACTCATTCGGTACCCGGTCTTTACAAAATCTTAGGAAATGTAGTTGCAAACATACTGGCATGTAGTTACAAACGAACATTAAAGTTAGTTTTTTTTATCAACGAAACTAATTTTTAACCCCTCTAATATTAACGTATGCTGAAACGGGGCTTCTAAAAATGATAAATTATTTGTAAAGTGGATAAATTAATGTCTCAACGAATCCACGAATAAATAAATGAATGAATTTAAGCCGGGATGGATAGATAGATAAATGTATAACTGGCTGGTTGGTGTGTTGGCTGACTATTTCTCTGGATGGATGGATGGATGGATGGTTGGATAAACGTAAATTAAGCTACAAAACAAAATATTAGCTCCACTTAAGAAGCAGATGTTGAACGATAATTCACGTAACAACTAAACTGAAAACAAAACCAAAACTACAAGACACAAAAAAAAAAAATTAAGAAAAAAAAAACAAGCGAAAATTACAGCGATCTAATTTAGTTCAGGTGTTTCTTAGGGTTATTGCTGTCGTTTTTTTGCTTAAAATGGTTTTAGTGCATTCATTGCAGGTAAGAAAAAAAAACGTATAAAACACGACTAAACATTTTTGAAATGAAACCAAAAACGAAACACTGCAACATGTGAGTGATTGAATGTTAAACGAAAAATTTAATATCGCCTTCACCACACGGTATTGGTCGCCATCACCATCATCATCACCAACAACAACATCATCAACATTATCATCGTCCTCTACTTCAACATCGCCTTCGCTATTGTGTGTATTTTTATCGTTTGAACTGTTGTATAAAATTATAGGTAAAAAGGGGTTAAACTCAACAATTGGTTGCATTTTGGCCAATATGGTGTTCATTTTTCTTCATTCTAGCAGAAAATTATCCAATTCACGAAAATAATTTCAATAATTACAACTAAATAACATTTGTATTTTTAATTTAAATTTCAGTTTTAAATGATCTTGAAACATCACTTTATAGAAAAATAACAACACGACACATTCAAAGAAAGATCCCAATATCCCTTGGGTTAAGACGGCCCTAATTACAAAACTGTATTGAAACATAAGAAGAATTACACATATCACAGTTAGTAATTCCTTCTCTACCGAACCCGAGTCATTTGTGGAACAAGATTAACGTGAGTACCTGCCATACTCGGTCTAACCTCACGGTGGTCTTACCACCGAGTGAAACTTAGGAGTAGATTAGCGCCCCCATTGTGTAGTATAACAACACTTTACGATTACCACCAATCGCTTTTTGTGTGTGATACAGTCACAATGAGTAGCAATTTATATAATATGGCAAGCCTTTCCAAGGCAAGCCTAGATCCACATTATAACCTCTTGCTTAGGTGTTTGGAGACTATCCAAACTCCGTCTGTTGAGAGTGCAACAGCACACTTGATCGACCGTGCACCATACCTACATAAATCGATCTTAAACCACAACCACCACGTGTACCCCGGAAGGGGACCTCACCAATAACCGGTCACAGAGAGGATAGGCTCTCTATGGGGCCACCGATTCCCGTGGTACCAGTCCTTTGGGCACTGGTCAGGCCTCGAAGAGGACCCGTGTTATAAAACAGCAGACCTTTTCTTCCAGATTTAGGCTCTAGGAACCCTAGCGTCTGGTGCCCCTATTTTCCCCGAGTGGACCGCGTCAAAGCATTTGCCATATTCCTGCAGTGACAATTGGAACCCCCGGGGGTAACCGAACCCGAGTCATACCAAATCCTCCAGTGGCTCCAAAGCACTTTCTCTTTAGTATAACAGCTATGACGGTGATCATGAAGTTATGATATGTTTTTGTCGCCAGAGTATATATCTTCTAGTTCTGCATTAACAGCTACACAAATAGGTGCTGCTGGCTCAAGAGCCATCTTTAGCTAGGGCCTTCGACCTCCAGAGCGTCCTTAAAGGCCGATATACTTGCCTAGAAGAAAGATAGAAGGTGGGTAATTTTGTATTTTACTGCACAGAAAAAATTGTTTCATTAATTAAAGTTTTTAATTGGTTTCAGATTAAAATTTAATTAAATAATTAAATAATTAATTGATTCAATTATTTGTTTAATTAAGAATTTTTTTGTACTGTTTTAAACAAATATATATTTGAATCAATGAAAAAATTAATTGAACTTTAATTTAAAATTAATTAAAACCTTTAATTGATCCAAACATTTTTTTTTATTTATAATTTTTTAATTTATATGTAAAGTTTCGATACCTGTTGGATCGTAATATTTTTTATTGACCACGAAGTAGTATTGTTTTTCTTGGCCAAATATCAGAGAAATGAATTCTCAACTGCTGCAGCAATTTTGGAATGGTCTAGGGCGTGTAAAGGTTCAACAATAGGTAGACTTCTTAAACCTGAACAGGTAGAGGAAAGTTACGAAGTGTAGACAGGCTCGAATGGTGCTCAAAAAGCCCTTCAGCTGATACGTCAGTAAGATGTTTGGATGTTATAGGAGTGCCTTAGTAGAAGAAACAAGAGGCCCACGTTTTCGATACCGCTCCTAAGTGGAGTGGACTCTCTAAGTTTTTAAGAAGGCCCCAGGAAAAATCTGGGGAATCAATGTCAGAAACGTCTACTGGCTTTTTAACACGTCGAAGTTAAAGTCCATACTAAAGTATGGTACGCTGGTGTGGTGGCCCGTTCTAGGAAAACCTATCTAATGCTCTATTGTTAACATAATACTGTGCACCTCTGCCTTGATGAATATGGGTGCTGCACAAAACGTCATCGAAGGCACTTTTCACATTGTTACACTGGCTCTCAGACGATCTTCAATTGGTCATAAATTTGGCAATAAGGGTCCGTGGGACCTGGGTGGGGACAGACGAACTACGGCCATTCGATCATTTTGTGATGTGCTTCAAACTATCCTTGGTAATAGTGACTACTGTTCATCCTCATCTATGCCAGTTTCGAAGATTTGGAGTATCAATGTCGGAAAGGTGAAGGTGCTTGTACGTTACCATAAAGACGGGCTTGAAGTTTATACAGACGGATCAAAAACAGGTAGTGGAGTAGGGGGAAACGTTTGCATCCCTCGATTTCAGACAAGGATGTAGTTGAGGCTACAAAATCAATGCAGCACTGTTCAGAGCAAATTTTCTGCTATAAAAAAGAGCAGCAAGCTGGCTGAGGAACCACAGGATATGTGGCAAAGATATCCGGATTTGTACCAACAATAAAGCCGAAATTTCTGGCATAAAAAGAGCAGCAAGCTGTCTGAGGTACCACAGGATATATGGCAAAGATATCCGGACTTGTAAAATCAATGCCGCTTTAAATTCCTTATCGCTCGACTATATAACGTCCGGATTGATTCGTGAATGCGGGACATCTTTATATGAGATGGCGAGACATTTCCACCGACCTTAAACTCTTTTGGGTACGGACGAACTTACTAGAAGTGGTATTTACCTTAGGGATTAGCAAATAGACCAGCGGATCATCGACTAGATCCGCTAAGCTACTGTAAAGACAACTTCCAACAGGAACTACTGGGTGCCGCGCAGACCAGATGATGTAACGAGTTCATCTGTACAATCTCGAGTTTCCTATGGCCTCAATATTGCAAGAATGCTGCAAGCCTGCTGAGAACTCGAGAACATATTGGTATTTTAGTAGCTGTGCGGTCAGGGCTCTGCGTCATTGGTGTCCCAGATAAAATATTTAATTTCCCATATAACGACTTCTGTAGAATGAGCAGAAAGAGACAAAGAAGCACCTCCTCTATAATTGTTTAGCCCTTTCTACTGGGAGGGCGTCATGCTGTCAGGCAGTCCGAGGCTGCAAGACCTTGTAGACGTTTCGGGCTGGAAACTCATTTATCCGAGCAATTGGATGGTTTTGCTCTAGACCAAGTGTGGATCTGCAGGAACATTAAGGATCTGCCTGCTCGACCCTCTTTCAGGTATTAGAAGGGGACCACAAGGATCATGTCGATCATCGTTTGCCAGGTCATCATCATCAACGATGATAGCCTGGCCAATATCGTTCTCAAATATTTGTGGAACGATGAAGAAAGATTACTCAATAAAAATGTAGTTAAAATAAAGCCAACAGAGTCTTTGTAAAAGACACAAGAAGACAAAAACTATCTAAATAATTCTTTTTTTTCTTTGAGATCCTTTAAGAATCCTGCTTAGCGGGTTTCGCCAAAATGGTCAAACATGAGATGAGATGCTTAAAAAAATAAAATAAAAAATATGCACATAAGTGAAAGAAGGATTAGATGAAGAATTTGAATACTGTAAGTGTGCAGCACCTGGCATTAGGATACTTTAAAAGATTGTGATTTTCTTTAAGGAAGGTTCTGCAATGTTGTTTAATTCTTTGAAATTTTATTTAAAAACAGAAAAAAAAGATATGCAAATTCAACACGTGCTTAAGGAAAGAAGAAAGTATTTTTTTTTTAGTTTTTGATGTTTGCTACCAAAACACCCAACATATGGATTTTGAGAAGGAAAAAATGTTTGTAGAATTTTTTTTAAGGAAACCATATTTATTTCCTTAAAGAGAAAGGACATGTGTTTGCATTAAAGTTAATTTTATTTGATATTTTTTTGGTGATTTTTTTTTAATGAAAAAAAAAAAGAATTATAAGTAATTTTATGTGTTTGAAACAAAACATATGCTGAGTATATTAAAAATAACGTGAACGAGTAGAAGATGGTTTGCATTTGTTTTTATATATCTTTTTAATTTACAGCTCTATTAAATTTTGTTTTATTTCTTAAGAAATAAATTATAACGATTTAAAGCCAAATGTCCTTTTTAAGACTTTATCAGAAGACCAGCAAAGAGTTGTTTAACAGACAGCTGTTAAATCCTTTTTAAGGCTAAAAAAATGAAAACAACATATTTAATTGCCTTCAAGGTTTGTTTTATTTAAAACATCTTTTGTATCATTCGTATATATTTAATAACAACAAAATTTTTTCACAAAAACTTATCGTATTGTAGCCTGCTTTTTTTTCCAAAATTATTACAGGAGACAATAAAGGTGCTTTTTTGGAGATATTATTCTTTTAGGGTTAAAAAAATGTTGCAACAAGTTAACAATGCTTGTTGAAAATTTGGCATTAACTTACTCCAAATCTAATATTTTTCAGTTAAAGATTTCTGCAGTTCCCATTACTGAGACTTATGAATTTCGATTCCTGGGTGATAACAGATTTTATCTTATTTTCATTAAGAGATAATCGGATTTTAATTTTAGCTTAAGGGCACAGGTTTACTCTCTAGAGAATATGAGATGGATTACCAGACTAGGATTTGTTCTGCAATTTCATACGTATACGAGTACTTATTTATTCTCTTCGATGTTGAATGAATCTTTGTTGTTTTAAGACAACACTACCTGCGAATCTTTTCGCATATCTGCAGAACACATTCAGAGGCTTTTGGTGGGAATTTAACTCACAACCCCCAGACTGATAGACTAGCGCAGTCTATCGAGGCACTCAATCAAAATACACAAGCAATTATTTAACGCTCAAATCAGATGGCGGCTTAATGAAAGTAGGTGGCGATCTATACATATAATAAAATTGTAACTCACTTCCGTCTGTCTGTCTGTCTGTCTGTCTGCTTTTCATTGACGTTCGCATCACGTAAAAACTACTTAATGGACTTAATGTATCCTGGTCCCAATATAGCATAATTTTTTCCGCAAAAATATCTTAGAAAGTGGAGAAAAAGCAGTGAAAGTACGCAGTTTAACTTTACTTTTTATAAAGTAAAAAAATACATAAACTGATACGTAGCATATCTTAAGGCGGAACTAAAAACGCCGTTATTACCACATAGCACTAAATCGCCGGCGAAGTAAAATAATTATTAATTGGCTATGCTAGCTATGCCACTATGCCTTTCTAAAGGAAGTGACACAGTTAATATAGGCATTAGTTGCCTGAGTGTTACTTTTCTTAAAAAAAAAAACTAAAAACGTAACGGTCTTTGGTGTGGATTGCTTTCAAACCAAAATATTGAAGGACGCTGATGATGTGGCGGGCACACCTATTTATGATATAAAACTGACCGAGACCGGATTAAAGGTATTTCGAGATTTCAACAGATGCTGTTAAAGGACTTTATCTCAATTCTTTGACCCACGGGGGTTCCAATTGTCACTGCAGGAATGGCAAATGCTTTGACGCGGTTCACTCGGGGAAAATAAGGGCACCAGACGCTAGGGTTCCTAGAGCCTAAATCTGGAAGAAGAGGTCTGTGATAAAAATCGCGGGTCCTCTTCGAGGCCCGACCAGTGCCCAAAGGGAATCGGTGGCCCCACAGAGAGCCTATCCTCTCTGTGACCGGTTATTGGTGAGGTCCTCTTCTGGGGTACACGTGGTGGTTGTGGTTTAAGATCGCTTTATGTAGGTATGGTGCACGGTCGATCAAGTGTGCTGTTGCACTCTCAACAGACGGAGTTTGGATAGTCTCCAAACCCCTAAGCAAGAGGCTATAATATGGATCTAGGCTTGCCTTGGATAAGGCTTGCCATATTATATAAATTGCTACTCTTTGTGACTGTATCACACACAAAAAGCGATTGGTGGCAATCGTAAAGTGTTGTTATACTACACAATGGGGGCGCTAGTCTACGTCTTTATTTCACTCGGTGATTGGAGCATTGTGGTATAAAGCCACCGTAGCAAATAACAAAATTCAAGGGTGTTCCGACAGAAACATGATTTGTTCGTAAATAGCTCTATTTTTTGAACCGTAATAGGTAGACTCTTTAAATGTTTACAGTAGATGTTGTACTTCGGCCGCTGTAACAATTACTAATATCTAAAGGGTGTTCCATCAGTGACATGTTTTTCACGTATATTACCTTATTTTTTGAACCGCAATAGACAGGCTGATGTATATTTCTATAGATAGTGTATTACCATGCCGCCATAACGAAAATTGCTAAAATTTAAAGGGTGTTCCAACAGTGATGCAATTATGACTTTAATTTTAAAATTAAAGGGTCACTCATAAGACAAGAAAAAATTAACAACTTGAATTTTTAAAGTTGTACTGAACATAGCACGGAACCCTAAGTGTGTGAGTCTAACTCGCACTTGCCGAATTTATTTAAATTTTATTTTCAATGATACAGTTTGACGTGTACTTAAGTAAAATGCCTTTGCATTTTACTTAAGTACACGTTTCCTTGGAAGCAGATTTGTAAGGGAGAGAGAAATAGACTCTCCATTCCAACCTGATTCAGGAAGACATAATTTTTGTTTGCGATGTCCCACTTGGTAAGTCTCTTTGCTTCACCAAATTCTTTATAAAAACTTATTCTCTTACATACCTGTATCCACGTAAGCGAGAGAGGTCTCTCTGTTTCTGTTTGCTTACCAAAACTCAATAATTTCATGCTGGGATACTTACGGCTCCCCCAGGTACAAGTTTGCCTTTACAGGGTTCACTAATACATGCATTCCTGGTGAATGGAACAATAAGGACCTCTCAGGTCTAATCATTTGCCTTATACTGGAACCGCGACTGCAGCCCACAGGTACCCAGAATTCCTATTTCTGTTTTTAGTAAAGTTATTCGGCAATACAGATGGTGGCTTTGCTTTAAAAGCAAGTTGCAATAATGAACATCAGAAGCACGATAGAGTACAGATAGAACATCTGTTCTTCTTCCTCAAGATAGGGGTATGAACATGGTCCAGGCAGTTATGAAGTTAAAATTGCAGGGTTAAGGCATTAGCATTGTTTGCAACCATAAGTAAAAATACCGTAAGGGCCAGGTACTTACATAAATCACGCTTCAGGCCACGGGAAACAAGTAAAAACGGGGCAATAAAAAACTCAAATCGTCCTTTAAGCTATACTTAAGTGTATTAAAGGATTTTGGCTTAATTTGTGGTAGCATCTGTAACTTTTCCCTAAAAAAACCTAACATGTCTTTGACCCAAAGGGTTTTTATTGGCTTCTGCATTTTTCACTTTGAGAAGCAGATTTTTTTTTTCAAACAACTGCTTTTTATTTTTATTACAATTTATTTATTGTTGGCTTTGTAAAGGATTCTTAGCCAGAAGTGAAATACAAAAATACTCGTAACTTTATATTCGTTTTCTTCACTCACACTTTTTTGAGGGGCATAAAAAAATCAACAGTCAAAGTCTTCAGATGTATTTTTTATCCCTTTTAATAATGTGTGTGTTTGTTGTTGTCGTTGTTGGCTCATTAGTGTTGGCAGTTGGTCATTACGTATGCACGCATGCGCGTTAGCAGATGCCATTCACTCACTTAGTCAGTCACTTGAAAAACCATCATCAACTTCATCCAATATTCCACACAGTCACCAAAAAAAAAAAACAACTCTCTTCTACACTTCAGCTAAAAAGTAGAAGAAAACAAACGAACGAAAAGACCATCAAGACAAAAAAAGGGTCAAGAGCTGTAAATAACACCTTTGATTTGTCCTTCTGTTCAGAATGGAGAAAAAAGGGTAAATTGAATTGCTCGGGCTTTTTTCTTTCTTTCGTTCGTTCTTTCTTACTTTTTTTGTGAACATAAGCAGTTGTATTTTTTAGGCAATATTTTATTGACCATCTGATTGTTGTCTCAAGATAAACGTTTAATAAATATGCATGTATGTTGGAAGTGTGTTCGTGTGTGTGTGTGTGATTGGTTTTTGGTAATAAAAATGTTAGGAATTGTTATGAGGTTGCCTTTTTTTAGTCTTAGGTAAAAGAAAATTAGTCAAGAAACAAATGTTAGAAAAGAAAAGGATTAAAAAACGAAAGGGAATTAAACAGTGAAGACATTTTCAGTTATCAACAGGGTTAAAACTAACAGCTGTCTTACAGGCGCCAAAGTAGGATGGTCCTGGTAGTTTTTTAACATTATTTAATTATTTTAATCATTCAACATAGATTTGAAACATTAAATTAATTATTTAATGGCGAACAACAAAATTTGTATTAATGTTTTCCTTTCATTTTAAAAGTTGGGAATGCAGTATAAAATTATTATGTTAGATATGTGTACATCGTACATCATTTAATTGGGAGAAACTTTTCATAAAAGTACTTTCTTCAAAGAGTTTCTTGCAAACAGTTGTTTTTATAAAAAAGTTCTTTTTACAAAAAGTACTACGTATATAAGGTAATTTTTACAAAAGTTACTTTTTTACAAAACATTTTACAAAAAGTACTTTTGAAAATGGTACTTTTTACAAAAGGTACTTTTTACAAAAAGTACTTTTGGGAAAGGTAAATGTACTTTTTAAAGTTCTACTTACAACAAGATAATTTTTTAAAAGGTTCTTTTTGTGAAAGAAACCTTTTACAAACGGCACTTTTTATAAAAAAATTTACTTTTTACAAAAAGCCTCTTTTAAAAACCTAGTTTTTGCCACACATACATTTCAAAGGCGCTACTTCATGCTTTTCGAAAGTTTGGGACACAAAATACCCCCTTTCAGAATTTTTGTCTGTGTCCTCCTCATGTACCACGTTTAACATTTAAGATTCTATTTTCCCGTGAAAATGTCCTATTTCCAAGAGGTACACAATTTTCTAAATTAAAAGACTCGACAGCACCTTTTACAGAACTCTACAATAGTAGAATCAAAGCACATTTATCAGGTAGCCTCACTATTGAGGGGAAATATTAAGGAACATTTTGTAATTTTTTTTTATATGGAGTTTGACATTTAAACTTAAAAATTTTCCCCTTAAATGTCAGTATAACTGTTAAACTCCATATAAGAAAAAAATTAAAAATGTTCCCCTTAATATTTCTCCTCCGTAGTGTGTCTTGAATAGAATTTTATTCTATACAAAAATCTACATTCCAACTTCCTGAGTAATTACACAGAGATGTGTACCTCAAAACATAGGTAAAATTCGAACAAAATATTGTGAGGACTTTGACGACTTGGGGCACTGCTAGTCTTTTACAAAAGGTACGTTTTTGAGTGATTTCATTAGAAATATCACTTTTTCATACATCATTTTGATAGAAAATATTATATACAAATAGTACTTTTTACTTAAGGTACCTTTCACGAGTCCTAACCATTACCAAAGGTTTTTTTTACTAATGGTTATTTATCAAAAATACTTTTTACTTAAAGTATTTTTTATAACAGCAGGTTTTCTTTAAAATCATTATTTTTAGCAAATCTAATTTCTTGGAATGGTACTTTTTGCAAAGGGTAGCTTTTTTCTAAAAATATAAGGTATTTAAACTAAAGCTGTTTTTACAAAAGAGTGCCTTTTATAAAGGTATCTTTCTTTCAGCGGTTTTTCTTTCAAAAGAATTTGAAACTGAAGATACTTTTTATAAAATATACATTTAAAAAATATACATTTAAAAAAATATAATTTATATAAAATCAAATTTTCACATAAAAACAAATATATTTTACAAAAGATACATTTTACGAAAGGCTCTTTTTATATAATTTATATACAGAAAAGGCACTTTTTATTAAAGGGTTTTTATATATGTAAATGATAATACTTTTTAAAGGTACTTTAAAAAAAAGTACTTTAAAAATTTGGTACTTTTTATGAAATATTTTTTTTTATAAATGTACTTTACTAAAAATTATTTTTTTAAAAGTAGACTTTATATAAAACTATCAAATACAAAAAATTTTTTCTTTAAAGAAATCTGCCCATTTTGTTATAGAATGGTACGTGCTTATAAAAAGGTATTTTGGACCAAATGCCTATGAAATTTATTTAAAAAAGTTATTTTTTAGAGCTAGAATATTTTTTTTAGAAAAGAGAACTTTTTTCCAAGCACAAATTTATATTTTTTTGGAAAAAACCTATAATACTTTAAAAAAAGGTATTTTTTATGAATGGGTTTGATTAAATGTACTTCATATTAAAAGTATATCTTATAAAATGTACTTTATATATAAATTACTTTTAAAACAAAAATTATTTTTAAAGCAAACAGTATTATTTTTAAAGTTTTTACAAAAAGGTACTTTGCACCAAATGTCAAAGTTTTTTAATAAAAAAATATTTCTTTTTATTTTACGGTATTATTTGTCCCAAAAGAGTTACTTTTTGCATATACATACTATTCTTTTTATAGAAAAAGTAGTGATAATTTTCTTGTACAAAAAGACACGTCTTAAAATGTGCTTCTCATAACACACCTTTCTTAAATGCGTACTTTTATAACGAGAGTAGTTTTTTAATAAAATAGGATTTTTCAAAAAGGAACTTTTCTACAAAAAGGGTTTAAATTATAATAAAAAGTGTTTTTTTAAAAGTAAAAAAGTTAGTATCAAATAAGGTGGTTTTAAGAAAAGGTAGTTCTTTAAAAAAACACTTTAAATATAAAATAATTTATATTTAAAGTGTTTTTTTTTTTGGAATGGTACTATAGCAAAATTTTTTTTGATACTTTTTAAAATTTAAAAGGTAGTTTTTATAAAAAAGTACTTTTTTGAAATAGTTCTTTTCAAATAAGGTGTTTTTAAAAAGGCACACCTTTCAGATAGACACTTTGTATAAAAAAACCTTTCAATACTTTTTTTAAAGTACTTTTTAAAATTTAAAAGGTTGTTTTTACAAAAAATATTAGTTTTCAAATAAAGTAGTTAAAAAAAGTAATAAAAGGTATTTTCATACAAAGTGTCTATTTGAAAGTAGTGCCTTTAAGAATTAGACACTCTGTGTTAAAATACTTTTCTACAAAGAGGTATTAAATTAGTTTGAAACGGTACTTATCTTAAAAGTTGTTTTATTAAAGAACTTTTTAAAATTTAAAAGGTCGGTTTTATAAAAAGCTACTTCTTTGAAATAAATATTTAGTGTAAAAATACCTTTTAAGTAAAGGTACTTAAAAAAAGTACTTTTCATAAAAAGCTACTTTTTATAATTTTTTAAGAAAATTTGAAAAATTTTTCTGACATATTTTTATATATTCCTTTTTAGTTGAGCTAAAGTTGCGGTTTAGTGTCAAATATTTTTGTATAAAAAGATATTTCTTTGAAATAGTTCTTTTTTAAACAGGTTTTTCTTTGAAATAGACACTTTGTGTAAAAGTTCTTTTCAAGAAAGAGGAATTAAATTATAAAAAAAGGTACTTTTTAAAAAAAAGGGTTTTTTTAAATAATTTTTCTAAAAGGTAACTTTAAAATGCTACTTCTTTGAAATAGTACTTTTTAAACCAGGTGGTTTTAAAAACGGTACTTCTTTGAAATAGACACTTTATGTAAAAATACTTTTCTGCAAAGAGGTATTAAATTATAATGAAAAGGAACTTTTTTTAAAAAAGGTTTCTTAAAGTACTTTTTAAAATTTGAAAGGTAGGTTTTATAAAAAGGTACTTTTTTGTAATAGTACTTTTTAAACAAACAGAAATAGACACTTTGTGTAAAAATACTTTTCTGCAAAGAGGAATTAAATTATAATGAAAAGGTACTTTGTTAAACAAGTTTTTATAAGTACTTTTTAAAACTTGAAAGGTAGTTTTTATAAAAAAGTACTTTTTAAACTAGGAGGTTTTAAAAAATGCACTTCTTTGAAATAGACACTTTGTGTAAAAATACTTTTCTCAAAGAGGGATAACATTATAATGAAAAAGTACTTTTTAAAAAAAGATTTATTTTAAGTACTTTTTAAAATTTAAAAGGTAGTTTTAATTAAAAGGTTCTTCTTTATAATAACACTTTGTGTAAAAATAATTTTATGCAAAGAGGGATTAAATAATAATGAAAAGGTACTTTTAAAAAAAAAGTACCTTTTTTTTAAAAGAAGTACTATTTAAAATTAAATAGGCCATTTTGATAAAAAGGTACTTCTTTGAAATAGTCATATTTTATATCTGCTTTTTGAGTTAAACCTAAGTTGCGGTTTAGTGTGAAATATTTTTATGAAATTCTTACCACAAGATTTAACCCTTTTTTGCTATTTATATCAATTATTTAACCTCAGCTGTTCTTTTCTAACACCCAAGTACACTTTCACTATTTGCTCGATAAAAATGATTTCAATTACCTTGATTGTTTGCTTATCCTCCGTTCTGTAATGAAATTTAAATATTTTTACAGCTGCCCCCCATTAATTTCCCTCACTTTTGGCTTCCAATCCTTTCTTCACTTTAATCCTTTGCCAATTGCAAAAAATTGACGCATTTTATAAATTTTACCAAATTTTTTTTTTTGACAAAACGCAAGGCCCTGTTTTTCTTTTGGTTTAAATTCTTTCAAACAATTGTCACTTTAAGGACGAAACAGATGTTCGCATACAATGTTGCATAGGCAATTATTATTGTGTTGCATGCCACCTTTTGTTTATTATTAACTCTTTCGTTGTTTTGTTAGGAAACTTTCAAGATTTGTTGTGTGGAGTAGGAAAATTAAGAAGGATGTTTGGAATTTAAATAAAGGATGTTTTGATAGTGTTTGGTTTGAAATTGCACAGGGATTAATTGTAATTGTGGCATTAGTTTCAGAGAGGACAATAAGGAAAAGGGGTTTTAGAGAGCGGTAATATTTTGGTAGGAGTTCTGACTGCTTTTCTTATTTAGTAAGAAGTTTACTCCAGCATTTATCTAAATGCAACTAGGATACAGCCAGCAGTTTCTATGCAGAACTAATGAGTTCATGGATTTTTTTAAGATCCTATTTAAAAAGAAAATATTTAAAAAAATTATTATTAATAGGGCTTGATTAATAAAAAGACAATTTATAATATTTTTTTAAAGCTGCATTTTAATAAAATTTTTATTTATTAATTTTGCCATTTCCTTTATCAGTAAAAGGTGTTGTTATTCTTATACTAAATATATATTTTTTTCATTATAAGTGGCAACTTGAGTGTTTGTTTAACATACAGGTCCTTTAAAATTCTTAAATAAGCACGAGTCTAGTCATCTATTCATGAACCAGCAAAATGTCTATTTATTGTACAATAGACACCCACTGTGTCAGGCATATGCAAATATGCAGCTGCAAACTCAGTTACTTCACAGAAAACCAAAGTATGGTCAATATACAAAAGAGAGAGAGAGAGAGAGAGTGAGAGTGTATGCAACAGGCTGTTAAGGATCAAATAAAATTTAACACATGTAGTAAATATACCAAAAGAATAAACATAAAAGGCGATTCAGTCAAAGAGAAATAATTTGGTTTCTGAAATAAAATAAAATTACAAACAGATACGACCTGCCAAACAACTCATCAAGGATCTCTTTATAAGTAAAATAAGAATACAACTTTTAAATAATAGAGGTTACGGGCAGGTTGCTTTTGGCACAAAAAAAATCTAAACGTGTTTGTTTCATATTTCATGTCCCATTGTGCGTTGGATTATTTGAAAATTGAAAATTTTTATTTTTTTTGACGAAACATAAGTGAAACGTGAGTTTTCCTTTACTTTGTTAAATTTTCTCTTTACCACTGACCTTCACTATTATTATTATTATCGTTTTGTTTACTTACTGACATACAAATGAGAAAAACTTTTGTAGCCATTATCTGGTCGTGACTTAATAATGCAAATTTATTTATTTTATTATCTCACACATGCAAATGAAATGCAGCATTGGTTTATTTTCAATTTTTCTGAAAGGTGTGCAACATCTGTTGCACACGTACCTTTGGCTTTTGTTTGTGTCTATTGACCACTCACTGTTCAAATCCTTTTTTTTGAGAGTTTTTGTTTAATGTCTTCTGGGAAAGTATTGCTTGTTTATTTATTCGAGTTTAGTTTAGTTGCAGACAAGGTAAATTAGATTTAATCATATAAAAAATTCACACCTATTTATTGATTTTAAAAATCTAACACTTCATCTTTAAAGCTGGAAAACTCAAATTTTTATAGATTTTGAAATTTATTTGAAAATGATCTTTATGAAATTTAATTTGAGTTTAGTTATGCCCGTCACGTCTTAGGCGTCCTGACAATATTTTATCCGATTTTGCTTTGAAAGTAATCCACACCAAATTTTAAGACTCTTACTTTTTTAGTGCTTCAGTCATGGTACCCATCCCTGTACAATTCTAAAATTTATATTAAATTCCAAAACTATTTTTAAATTAAATTGTTTAGTTTTGTAAATAGTATTTAAAATATCTCGCTGTCATATTTGCAGTACCTTAAAATCGGAAAAAAGTATCCTATATTTGAACCTAGATACTAAGGTACCTCCTCGAAATTTTATTAAAATTCATTTATTTTATCCATGCGAACAAATATCGACAGACAGACAGACAAAAATTCTAAAATTTGGCGTTTTGTATTCCAATGCGATTACTATCTGCACCAAAAACAATATTTTCAAAAAAATATTTCATGTACAGAAATGGTACTCTTTCAGTTTTATTCAATGTATAGATGCCTTTCTCTATCTCTATCTCTCTCCCTCTTCCTTTATCACTCACGCTATTTGCACGTAGAAAAAATGTTAATGTTATGGTCACAAGAACCATCTAATATTCTAATGGAGGCAATAAAATTAATCATTATTATTTTAATCATTACTATGGTCACGGTGAACAAGTTTTTGTTATTATTTAATCATTGGTTTGGGTTACTACACCCAATATGATTGGTTTGAACTCTATAATATTCAAACCTCAACCAAAGTCTTATTAGTATTCTAAAATCATATTGTATTTATAACCATAATATGTTATTAGCAAACAAGTTTATGCGTATGTAACCACAGTATGATTAAAAAAAAAAAACAAATAATGTTTGGTTTTTTCAATAAATAATAAACTAATATCTATACTTATAATCAAACCGTAACAGGACTATTTCTCTACATGAAATATTTTTTGAAAATTTTGTTGCTGTTGCAGATAGTATTTGAAATTGAATACAAAACAATAACACAGTGCAACACGGACCTGCAAAAATGAACCTAAGATCTCAATAAACATCTTTCTAGAACATATGAACTTCCTAGGAATGATTCTTAACACCGTTAAAAAAATTTCGGTATATTTTTCACTTTTGCGGCTACCTAAGCGCTACCTAAACGGTGTTAAGAATCATTCCTAGGAAGTTCATACGTTCTAGAAAGTTGTTTATTGAGATCTTAGGTTCATTTTTGTGATTGATTGTTTCCTTGAATTTTGAACGGTTTGCTACCTATGGACCTGAACAGGGGAAAAAAGGTAAAAAAATAGAATTTTTTAAAGTTTTTTGCGATTTTGACCTTGAAGATGAAGTTTTTTTGATTTTATATGTTCACAATTTGTTGTTCTTTATGACAAGAGCTACAACTTTGCCTCAGAGAGCATTTCAAAATTTCAAACGGTTTGCAAAATATAAGCTTGAGGAAATGATAATTTTTTTGCAAAAATGACATCGAGGCCCCACATCTTTGAGGGCCCATAAAAAAAAACCTGGAGGACTTTGGGAAAAACTGGGAGACAGGGGTCTTTTTTTATTTGTCTTTTATGACTTAGTGGTGTCCGTATATGGTTATTTTGCCATGAATTAAAAAATTACACAGTGTGTAATTTTTAGAATTTCTGTATTTCTGTCTCTGTTACCATCACGTAAAAACTATTAAATGAATTTTAATAAAATTTTGTAAGGCGATACCTTAGTATCTTGGTTCAAATATAGAATGCTTCATTTCCGCGAAAATTCATTTCCAAGAGAAAAAGTAGTGAAAGTACGCAATTTTTACTGTTCTAAAGGTACAGCAAACTTGGCAGCAACTTTTTAAAAAGGGGATATTTTAAACACTATTTTCAGAACTCTACAATAATTTTAGAATTTTATATAAATTTTATCCAGGTATGGGTACCTCTATGTAAAGAAAATTCTTAAACTATGACTGAAGCCCTATAAAAGTAGAAGTCCAGCAAAAAATACTGCTTCGCTGTGTGCAGCTTTGTATGGAAATTACGAGTTGTTATTGCTTACAAACCTTAAGATTCTTAAGATTCTAACATAACAGTATTATAATTATTCTTATATTAATAATAATATGGCCATGTAATTCAATCATGATATATGTTGACTTAGATTTTAGATACCTCAATCATGTTTTTTCTTTTCGTATGGCAAGAACAAAATAAAATTGTTTCACAAAGGAAAGCAAAGCAAAGTTCGGACCTGTTTAGGGTTCTTTTCAACTGGTAACCCCTTATACTCCAGGGGTTACCGGTTTTAGTGATCCTTTCTCGTTGACTGTGGTCTTACAATAGTCTTCTTTATCATTGACTGCGCGGAGTCAAAGTCCTCATGACATTCACTTACTGTATGTGTCTACTTATGGGCTACAGTCTAATTCCAACATGTGCTGGATATTCACACATAATACGTGCGACCAGGATACGTGTTATGTATATTTCGTGCACAGTATACACATATATATTATCGTCCACGATTATAATTACCATGGTTACATAAAAACTGAAGCTGCCATAACCTAACACTAGTGCGGAGTACTAAGGGTACTCCGATCTTTCACCTTCTTTGTAGCTTTGTAGGAACCATTTGATTTTGCCCATAAGAAGCCCTAGTGCACCGTTTTCTCAATTGTGAGATTAGGCTTGCATCAAGTCACATCAGATTATCTGCTGCTAATCATTCAAGGAAGGTAAAAGAGGTTTGTATGTTTTACTTTCCTTGAATGATTCAATCAATTCAACTTACGGAGAGGACTCCCCACTCATCTGACACTAATTTGATTTTCGTTATAGTAACTGATTTCTCTGCATATTCTTTGGAAATTTGGTCCATTCATTACCTTTTCGAATGGAATTACCGCACGAATTAACCTTTCCGCTCCTTGCTTCTTTCCTACAGAGGAGGAAACACGATCTACCTATTCAGTGGTCCATATTACGCTAGTAAGTCGGTATTAAATATTATATTCCGAGTTCAAATACTATCTAAACTAATACAAAAAAAGTTTCATTGCCAACACAATTTCAAGCTTGTTTTTTGACAAGCTGTATCATATATCTCTATCCGAGTTATTTAAACACCTGGCTTCTTCTTTTCGCAACTAGAAGGAGGAGGTATAAGAAGCAATTCTCTTAGAATATGGAATAAAATGATTAATAATTTTACTTAAAGGTGATATAAAGGGTACTCCAATATGGAATGAACATTTTGACAGTTTATGGTGGTAATGTTTTTAACCGACTTAAAACTTGACTTAATTTATAGACAAACTCTTGAAAGTTGAACAGAATGTTCGTTACTATGTCTCTTATAATAAGTACAAATATTTAAAATTAGAAAATTAAAGGGTGTCATTAGTTGGTTTATTTTGATATATATATGGCCAAACTTTTGAACCGTTATAGACAGACAGTTGAAATTTACAAAGTACTTGTATTGCTAAGTCCGCTAAAATAACAAGTGTAAAATATGAATTTGGAAATTAAAGGGTGTCCCATAGTTAATGTAAAAGTAATATATATGGCCAAACTTTTCAACTGTTATAGATAGACAGTTGAAATTTACAAAGAACCTATATTGCTTAGTCCGCTATTACAACAAGTATAAAATTTGGATCTATAAATTAAAGGGTGTCCCCATTATTGATGTAATTTGACCATTATG
This sequence comes from Phasia obesa, assembly GCA_949628195.1. Classification (NCBI taxonomy): domain Eukaryota; kingdom Metazoa; phylum Arthropoda; class Insecta; order Diptera; family Tachinidae; genus Phasia; species Phasia obesa. Next base: position 207,612,497 of record OX451215.1, on the reverse strand, counting down.
TCCTCATCTTTGGAACCGTTATAGACAAACACTTAAAAAATAGACAGAATGTTCACTACTATGTCTGGTATAACAACAAGTATAAATATTTAAAATTGGAAATTAAAGGGTGTCCCAATAGTTGATGTAATTTGATGTATATGGACACAAAGTTAAAATTTAAAAAGAATCTGTATTACAAAGTCCTCCTTAAAAAGTATATATATTAAAATTTGAATTTAAAGGGTGTCCCAATAGGTGACGTCATTTGATATATATGACCCTATCTTTTAAACAGTTATTAATAAACACTTAACAATTAGACAGAATGTCCATTACTATATCTGTTATAATAAGTATAAATATTTAAAGTTATAAATTACAGGGTGTCGCAATAGTTTATGTAATTTGATGTAAATGACAAAACTTTTAAACCGTTACAGACAGATGGTTGAAATTTACAATGAACCTGTATTGCTACGACCGCTATAACTAGTATAAAATTTGAATCAGGAAATTACAGGGTGTCGCAATAGTTACCGTCTTAAAGAAACATGATTTTAAGTTTGTCTGTTTTGAAGTCGGTTTTTTTTGCAAGAATTATTATAGACAAATCTCGATGACAAGTAGGAAATACGAGCAAGATTGTGTGAAGGAGATCCGGCGTCGTATACTGATTTTTTCCAAACGTTAACATCAGATGTTAGTGATGTACTGGACTTTGGTAAGTGGCACTAAATTAATGCAAACTTCTTAAGTTTTATCTATATTAATTGGAACACCCGTTGCAAAATATATAAAAAATTAAAACAAAATTCACATTCTCATTACAGTCGGAACCACAAAGTTGTATTTTACTCTAAAATAATTCGTAAAAAATATTCCACTTCAGGAACAGTAGATATGGATTTTTGTTTGTTTTTTTAACATCATTACAGGGTAAGCCAAAATACAATGAATATGGCTACAAAGAAGTATCTACGAACAACTGTTGTTTGATATTAAACTCAGTTTAAGCTCCAGTTTTAAAAGAACGAGGCAGCTGTATTTTGAAAAGATTTCCAAATTTATTCTTAAGAAAGTAAAAAATAAAAAAGTTGTCTATGTAGCGGCTTAATTTAAATAAAAACGATATTCTTTACAAAGAACTTACGAAGTTTAAGACATTTTTTTTTTCGAAATTAATCCCTACTTTCCTTCACAAAGCAGCTGTAGTTCGAAGGAGTTTTTGTTAATAAAATCTGACAAAGCAAAATTTCCATGAAAATAAAAACCAACGTCTTTTTATCTGAAGCATTTAATTTTACTCCTTTATTTGTTTCCTAAAGTCAAAGGATTTAAATTTCAAAGCGGCAGATGAAACAAAACCGCTTTTTAAGAGAAGAAATGAATAGAATAGAATAGATCATCTTGATCTAGCAAAGGAAATTAATAACAATAGAGGAAAATTGGCGAAATTAATCGCCAAACAAAAGGCATAGACACGCCGTATTTTTAAAAAGAATATGGAGAAGAGTTAGAAGTTTGGGAAAAAAGAGTTAAATGTGAAAACAAAATTTGATAGTTAAGAGAAGTAGAGCAGCATTGAAAAGCCATGAATGATTTCCAACAACAGAAAAACAGAAAACAGAAAAACAGAATTTATAAAATGTGTGCAAAATTTGATTAAAAGGGTTTTGTTGCAAATGAAGTACATATTTTTCTAAGAGAAAAAAAAAAAAAAAAAAACAAAACAATTGTGTCATGTATGGGGCTGTAAGTGCTGGTTATGCTCCAGTTGTTTATTAAGTGTTTTTGGAATTCATTGAAATTTACGAAGACTTTTTCGGCAGTAAAGAATATTTGTTTTCAAAAAAATAATAAATTGGGAAAAACCAGTTTTTTGTGTGTCCACATATAAGGTTAGAAATCTGACTTATACCTCATCTTATTGCGACCAAAAGCAAGCGTTAAGAAGTGGAGCAAACTAAATAAAATTAATTGGAGAAATTCCAGTTGTCTAAAACATTTTACGCTGGATACATGTCCAAGAAAAGCGTAGGCCCGCTAGAACAAAAATTTGGCCACCTATCTTTCTCCATATGGCTTACCTATGTATATTGATAGAGCTCTGCAACTGAATATATTCACCCCTACGCGAATTCCCATGAAAAAACACTCATAATTTCTATCGTGAATGATTTATACCGTAAAATAGAAGTCATTCACAATAGCACATTTGGGAGTTTTTTTTTAATGGGAATAATTATTCCCGATAGGGGTGATTATTTTTAATATGCCCAGAAGGTTAACCTTTGAGGTAGCTTCAGTAAAAACAAGTGGTGAATATTAACATAGAGGGCAAATATACCCAAGAAGGTAAATATTAATTTTTTAGAGCGGTCACGAGACAATGACTCCTCCTGAGGTTGAAAAAGTCGAACAAGAACTATACACGTGACAACTTTGGTCTGAGGCCAGAGGTGTTACTGCGTAATTCGATTCGAAAAGGAAATCATTCGAATTTATATGACTCTAACAATGTGTTTCGAAAAAGATTCCTTTCGAAACGAAATACGCAGTAGCCTCCCAGTGCTGTACCGGGTAGTTGTACGGTTTTGTAAGGATAGTAGACTATACAATAAAAGGTGAATTAGGTCAGCTACCATAGGCAACCTAGAGCTGTACTTAATAAGGTCTTAAGAGGGAAAGAGAAAACCTATTTAATGTAATAAATGAACAAGTAAAAGCTGGATTACTGCGTTGGAAATGAACAAGGCAATTTCAAATATCATCTAGAATTAAAATCCAGATATATGATGGTAGATGGCTGTTCGGCAGTAGAATGAGGATAATAGGCATAGTATAGTCAAAATATCAAACTTTGGACAACATTAAGTTGAGTACCACAGAGAGTCATATACTTAAAGTGGTTGCAATGATGAACCTATGATGAAGTAGGGATTAAGAGTATTAATTGATGTAAAAGAAGGTTGTTCACCTAGCGTTTATCAGAAATCTGGATGGATTTATTTTAAAATAAATAATTTTTTTATTATTTATAATATGAATTGGTGATGTCAATTGACCGCTTCATTCTTATAAATCAATGCCGCTGGAATACTGTTGCTGAAGGATATTTTAAAGACAGGGCTTATGTGAGAAAACCACAAACAACAAAAGCGTTTTTGCAAAATATGGTACAAAACACATTGCATTGTGAGAAAGGTAGACATTTGGGTGACGACGTATTCTACTTGCTACTTTACGTTGGTTTTAATAAAACTTAAAAAATGGGAGTCGAAATGCCTCTATATTTTGAAACTTTTAACGGCCATGATTCATTATCATAATCAGCCGTTCGATCTGTCAAAAAAGACGCGTGTGCGTGTGAGCTCCAAGAGTCTCATAGTGTGAATTAGAACTGCATGTGTATGACAGACTTTTTGACAAATCTGTACGATTTCATAATCTTTTGAAAAAAATTTTAATAAAACTTTTTTTCCCATGCGACCAGAGTTGCAAATTCTTGTTTTGTATAGTAGTGTAACACCTTTAACGGCATTTTGAAACGATGTTTTGAGTAGGACAGATTTCTGCCAGATTTTTTTGTGATTGAACCGTAATATTGTGTAGGATTACAAGCACATCATAGCCGATAAAATTTTAGCAACTGTCAAAAATAAAGTTATGTGAATTATGAATGCAACATTTAAGGGCGAATTCATTTAACTAGGCTTCACGCCCACAGCTTTGTTTATTTTTTGCTTATTTTAACTTATAATTATTTCTAAAAATAAATCCAGACATTAAAAATCCTATGAAAAACTTTTAGAAAAGTGTAATTCAATAATTATTGTTTCCCTTACTTTTAATCTTCTTGTGTTTTGGCAAGTGTTGACCGCGCTGCTGCCACCTAATATGAATTCCCCTTGAATGTTTATAAAAACAATATAAAATTTATTTGAACGTGTAAGATGCAGAAATCAAGAATGATCTTTTAGTTTTTGTAACAGTCAAACATAAATAAACGCGCTAAGCCCTGACTGACTGACAAAATTTCTCATGTACTCGTACATACAAAATGTATGAAGCAGACATAAATATTGGGTCGTCAACGTTTGGTAATTGGAAAATCCGATGTTGACCGAGCGTTAAGTAGTGAAGTTGGCTGCAAACAAACTGTCATTCTTTATTTATGCGTGGTAATGTCATGACATTTTAGTTTAGCGTTCTGTTTTTCTTAGAGATAAGCTATATTTTACGTTTTAATTAAAAGCATGCTCACGAGTTCAATACTCAGCCGTGGCAACATCAATTTTTCTTATATGTGTTTGATTCTCTTTATATTAATGCATGTCACAGTGCCCTCCTTCGCCGGTATTACCACATAGCACTAAATCGCCGGCGAAGTAAAATAATTATAAATTGTATAGCTTCAAACCAATATGCCGTCATAACACCAGAGGCGCTGTGCAACACTGTTCTAAAAATAATCATAACGTGCAATTGCAGTGTTGCCATAAGTGAAGCTTTACTATCACACTAAACATCTGTCCTATCTACTCGTATCGCTTTCCAAAGGAAGTAACAATGTTGATATTTAGTCATTAATTGCCTGAATGTTAACATTACTGCTCATTATAGAGTGTTGTGCTCTTATTTAGGCGTTAAAGATAAAAGCTAGACTGTGTTCAAAGCGTTAATTTAGGTTTGTCTGTTATTTTCGATTGCGTTTGTTCTTCATATTTTTTTTGAATATTTCACTGTAAAGCTTCGCTATATTTTAGCCAATGCTATTGCGAATATTTAAAATACGGTTGTGCACTTTCACCGCTTACCTCATTCTAAGACTGCACTCGTATGTTATACAAAATATTTACTTTAGAATTTTAGCTAATTTTACATGAAGTATTTGTTTATTTATTTATTTAATTTGCATTTATTAAGAGGGCGTATTGATAATTGATCGATCGTAAAGGGGTTATTAAATTCCTGGAAAAAGGTGTTTGGTTATGCTACAAATTACAGCTGCTCTATATTTGATTTCTATAGAAATTAACTTGATTTCTTTTTTTTTGCTTTAAGTGGAGTAAAATGTGGCAATTTTTCAAGTAATATTATAGAAAATTATATAAAATTTTGTGTTGTTTTGCAGTGGCATAAATTAGCTAAAAATTCAATAAATAAAGAAAAAAAATATATTGGACACCCCAATTTAATGTTAAGCCTACGCAGCTGTAATTTAGTTGCAACATAAAGACATTTGCTGCGCTAAAACCTGATGAAAAGGATCTAAAGAAGATAATGGATATTAAAATCAAAATAACACGCGTTAAAGTTTCGTTGAGTAGTTTTGTTGTTGTTGTTGCTGTTGTCAATTCTAAAGGACGCGCATATGCTTTCTAAATTTTTATTTTTTTATTAATAAAATTAACAGAAATAAATGATAAATGACATGAAGGCCTGCTAACTCAATCATAATAGGTCATGATGTTTGTCATGATGTCATTAATGTTCGTTCATATTCTTACAATTTTTACCATTTGACTTAATATTTTTTTAGTTTTAGTTTTTTTTTCTGCTGCTGTAGTTGCCACTCATTGTCATTGTTGTCCTCATCACTGTTACTTATCATTGACATTTTCTACTTTACGCGCTTGTCACATCTGGCACACATGCACCATAAATCATACACAGTAAACTTAACATGCTTATGACTCGTCTTAAATGGAATAGTTTTTTATTTCGTTTGGGTTTTTTTATTTTTTATATATTTTTTATTTTTTATATTTTATGTTATTTAATGTGTCCTTAAAGCAGGATACGCATGTGTTGTCATACATCATACGTCTTAAGACACATTTGTTGTGCTCATAAAATACACATGCGTGGAGTACGATGAAAAAAAGCATAATGTAAAAAACTGATAATTGTTCAAATAATTTTAAGTACAAAACAAGAAAAAAAAAATAAATTAATAGCATGTACTATTGTTGACCTTGACATTGTTTTCCTGATGTCGTTCATGTCGTTCTCGTTCGCTATAAGTCTTTTGAGAAATAAAATTAACCCTCAAACGTAGCAAATAATATTGCAGCCAGTCGTAAATGAATTATTATTTTCAGTCTCCGCAACTTTATTATTATTTTAATGTAGGGGGAATAACAAAGCAGACCACTTCCTTAACGGTTCCCTTTTCGACCCCCTTCCGTCATCTATGATTATAGACATACGAAATGTTATTACGGCAACCTTACCCTCATAGAGGTCATGTGCTACTACAAGCCTTTAATATTGACTTTAGTGATTTCAGACTGTCGATTGGTAGCTGTCGGGCTTCTTTCTCATCACGCAGTCTCTGATAATTGCTAGTATTATTTGTTCAAGGCTCAGATCCCCCATGGCATCCACATTTAACAATCTTCTACCAGTGGTCCTTAGTCTTATGCTAGCCAGTGCCGGAAATTCAAACACAATGTGCGCTATCGTTTCAGCCTCCTCCAGGCACAGTCTGCAAGTAACATCTTCTTCGCTTTCACACTGTGTAATTTTTTAAGTCATGGCAAAATAACCATATACGGAGTATATGGTTATTTTGTTTTTCCCAAAGTCCTCCAGGTGAACTTCCTAGGAATGATTCTTAACACCGTTTAGGTAGCCGCAAAAATTTTTCACTTTTGTCATTAATGTTCGTTCATATTCTTACAATTTTTACCATTAAGTGAAAAACTTTTGCGGCTACCTAAGCGCTACCTAAACGGTGTTAAGAATCATTCCTAGGAAGTTCATATGTTCTAGAAAGTTGTTTACTGAGATCTTAGGTTCATTTTTGTAGTTGATTGTTTCCTTGAATTTTGAACGGTTTGCTACCTATGGACCTGAACAGGGGAAAAAAGGTAAAAAAATTGAATTTTTTAAAGTTTTTTGCGATTTTGACCTTGAAGATGAAGTTTTTTTGATTTTATATGTTAACAATTTTTGTTCTTTATGATAAGGGCTACAACTTTGCCTCAGAGAGTATATCAAAATTTCAAGCGGTTTGCAAAATATGAGCTTGAGGAAATGATCATTTTTTTTGCAAAAATGACATCGAGGCCCCACATCTTTGAGGGCCCATAAAAAAAAAACCTGGAGGACATTGGGCAAAAGTGGGAGCCAGGGGTCTTTTTTTTTTGGTCTTTTATCACGTAGTGGTGTCCGTATATGGTTATTTTTTTCCGTGTTGCACTGTGTTTTCATGGCTACATGATAGTTGATGTTTCCATGACCTGTCTGCTTTCACTGCATAAGTTGGCGGCTTCTGTATCCATGGAGTAGCACATCGGAGTCATAACTCCTATGAGTTAAAACTGCAGCCTATAAATTACTATTCTGCAGTCTCCTCACTAACTTTGATATTAACGGCATATCAAAGTTAGTAAGTAGACTGCTTTAGATTCAGGCCCCACACAGATTTTGGGTTTTATACAGAAAAAATTTTTTTTTAACCAATTAAATGTTTTAATCAGTTTTAAATTAAGGTTCGATTAATTATTTAATTAATTTAAATATATATTTGCTTAAGACAGAACAAAAAAATCCTTACTAAACAATTAATTGAATCAATTAATTATTTAATTAAATGGTAATCTAAAATCAATTACAACCTTTAATTGGTGAACATATTATTTTCGGTGTAATATCCCTGGAATATCAATTTGAAAAAAAGCAGTAAATATCCAAGCTATCATTACTTTGATAGAAACTCAGTAATAAATAAAAATCTGCCCTAAGTGTTATCAAAAAATCTTAATGTTCAGATAAAATTACAAAACCAAAATGGTTCATAATATCCTGATTGCCCCCCTATTGCACCAATAAATGAAAACTTAAGATTATTTTATTTTTCATTTAAACTTTTAATTACTTTTTATTATTATCAATATAAGTCTCGGAGATGAGCCGAAAATCCTGTGTATCATTTAAGGGTTAATTGTAGGTTGTACAGGACATAAGCAACACATTTTTTACACTCTACACCTACTTATTGCATACATTTGTGTATGTGTGAGTGTAAAAAATGTATGTAAGTATGCGGAGTCCTTTCAAAACAGGACTTTATAATAAGTGCGCACACATTAAGTCGACTGTACTGAGTTGTTCTCCACAAATGCGTAAATGGGAATGTGTAAAAAATTAAGTGCTTTTGTGTGTGTATGTGTGTGTAAGTGTGTTGGTAAGAGTTGTGTTAAAAAATATTTACGCAGATGTTTCCTTTAAGAAAACATTACTTCGTAAGAAGTCATGCACCACGCATGATCAATTCATTTTTTTCTCTACTTTTTCTTACATTTATTTAATACAAGTAGTTCATGGTTGTTGTTTTTTTGTTTTTGCTCATACATGTATGTCTTCCTTTTGTTTGTAGTCATGTCCTTTCTATTTTTTGTTTCCAACAACAACATCTTCTCTAATTTTTGTTCTTACAATAATAATGTCTTTTGACTGTATCTCATAGAAATGAGTAGAGAAGACAATAGTTTTTTTTAATTCTATTCTTTGGAATTTTTTTTTCAAGAAATATCCTTTTATAGTTTTTTGAAAGAATAGTTATTGTTTTGTTTAATTCAAAATTTATAATAGAATTAAGTGAAATTTTTTTTTAATTCTGCTCTATTGTTGTAAAGTTTTTGTTTTTTAGCGCAGGAGATGTTAAAAAAAATGATGGTGGATCATGAGGGTTTAAGTGATCTGTTTTTTAGAAAATGTGCCAACTGTACTTTTATAATTTCTAGGAAATAAAATTTTATACTATTAAAACATATATTTTAATGCGTAATTATTTATTATTATTCCGGGGTTATGAAGCTGGGCGGCTCAAGCCATCATGTATCGACTAGCTTACTATGCTCCTATGCTCCCTAAGCTACAGCAGCACTCGGCAAAAAATGTTTTTCTTTGTTTATTAACTTCACAGAAGATTTTAAAGAAGTAACGGGATTTCACCCTTTTTTTTTGAAATTTATGGATTCCATGTCAAAACCACTTGCTTTCTTTTGAAGTAAGACGTAGAGTATGTTACAGATAGGGCGTTCTGCATCGAGAGGAAAAAAATAGTCAAAAGGGAAAATGTCTTCAAATGTATCAATTGTGTTCGGTATAGGTCCTCTGTTTTCGTTTGGATGATTTTAAGAACTCAGAATATACAGCACTCTTCTGATACCACCAAGTGCAGGGCGCGATGGTTATTTGGTTTTAGTGGGGCGAAAAATATTGCTGCTTTTGGATGCTCTCTTGCGTTTGATAAAAGTCTTCTTCATATTTAGACTTTTCCTAATCGGGAGACTAGATATGAGTACATCGACAAACCGATTAGTAGCGCGCTAGTCTATCAGTCTTGAGGTTGCGAGTTCGATTCTCGCCAAAGACTATGTGAGTTTTCTGCAGACAAGCAAAATGCTTCACTGAGGTAGTGTTGCCTTCAAAAAAATATCGAAATCACCTCAGTTAGTCCATGATCTCCATAAACTTTTTCAAAAATTATTTTGCAGCAGTTCTCTTCCAAAAATAATTAATGATGTAAAACTTTTCGCGAAAGCTTCTTTTTAATATAAAAGCTCCATTTTCATAGCTTAATACAGAATGAGAATAAAATGCAAAAATGGCTTCTAAATAAAGAAATTAAAAATATTCTTTCATTTTATGATACAAATATTAAAGAAAAACTTCCTTAAAATTTTAATAAAGATGTTATTAAAAGTTCTTAATTAAGCTTTTATAAAAAGCTTTAATTAAAATCAATTTTAATTTATCAATAGTTTGGAAAGCATACGTCAAGGCACATTTATCAGGTAGCCTTACTACGGAAGAGATATATAAAGCTAAAAGTATAAAAAAAAAATTTTATATGGAGTTTGACAGTTAAAGTACCGTTTAAGGGAAACAATTGTAAGTTTAAATGTCAAAATCCATATAAAAAATTAAAAATGTTCGTGTTAATATTTCGTGTTAATACTACCTGAAGATTTCGAAGAAGTTTTCAATAAAACAAACTTTTTAGAAAGCTTTCTTAAAAATTTTACAGAAAAACTTTAAAGCTTTAATGTTTATCGTCCATTTGTACAAATTAATTAAATATTCGCATAAAAGCTATTAATGTCCCCTGTGCATTTGCCGCATCCAGGTTTAAACGTGTCAACAACCGAAAGCATCCTGAACCGTGAAAATTGAACTGCTTTGTCTCAGAGAAAGTATAAAGCCAAAAATGGAAAAAATTTGTATATGGAGTTTGACAGTTAAACTACCGTCTAAGGAAAGAAATTTTAAGTCGAAATACATACTCGTATAACAAATAAAATTATCGTCTTAATATTTCTCCCTCCGTAGTGAGACTACCTGATAAATGTGTCTTGGAATACGTATTGTTCATTAAACTAAATCAATAAAAGCTTTTAATGAAGCTTTCTCAGAAGTTTTAAATAAGCCTAAAATAAAACAAACTTTTTATAAAGCTTTTTTAAAAGCCTATTATAATGCTTACTTCAAACAATTTTTGTTTAAATTTTTTTGTAAAGGTTTGTTTTCGAGCGCCAGTGACTTTTTAACCGACTTCAAAAAAGAAGGAGGTTATCTATTCGTCTGAATGTTGCTTTTTTATGTATGTAACCGCAGAACTCAGCCATTTCTGAACCGATTTTAAAATTTCTTCCTTTATTTGAAAGGTTATGATTTCAGGTTGGTCCCATTTTAAAAACAGTTCATTATATTAAAAATTAAAGGGTGTCCCCATACAACATACATGTTTTTTACGTGTATTAAGAACCGCAAAGGGCACCAAATTAAAATTTTAAAAAATTGCTTGTCGCTATAGCTCTCAACAGCAGAAATGTATAAAAAAATAAATTTAAAATTTAAAGGGTGTCCCCATAGGTGACATAATTTGACATAATTTGGGTCTATCTTTTGAACCGTTATAGACAAAACCTTGAAAATTTGACAGAATGTCGATTACGATGACCGCTATAATAAAATGTATAAATATTCAAAATTTTAAATTAAAGGGTGCTCCAATAGTTCATTTAATTTGATGTATATGGCCATTGTACACAGACCGCTGAAATTTACAAAGAACCTGTAGTGCTAAGTCAGCTATAACAAAAAGTATAAAATTTGAATTTGGAACTAAAAGGGTGTCCCAATAGTTAACGTAATTCTATGTGAGTGACCAAACTTTTGAACTGTTAGAGACAGACAGCTGAAATTTACAAGGAACCTGTATTGCAAAGTCCACTATAGCAAGTATACAATTCGAATTTAGAAATTAAAGGGTCTCCCCATAAATTATGTAATTTGATATATATGGCCGTATCTTTTGCACCGTTAAACACAAACACTTGAAAATTAGGCAGAATGTCCACTACTATCTCTGGTATGATAACAGGTATAAATAATTGGTTTTATAATGTAAAGGGTGTCCCAATAGTTCATGTAGTTTGATATATATGGCTAAAATTTTTAACCGTTATAGACAGATAGTTGAAATTTACAAAGAATCTTTCTGGCCAAGTCCCGTATAACAACAGGTCTTTAATTTAACAATGTAAATTAAAGGGTGTCCGAATATGTGATGTTATTTGATCTGTGTGCCCCTATCTGTGAAACCGTAGACAGAGGCTTGAATGGTGTCCCTATAAAAGACGGATGCTGATGAAAAGAGGAGAGGCTTGACATTCAAATAGTCTTCATTTTTCCCTCTAAGTTTGGCGCATCTTTTATTTGATTCAAATCTAATTCTTATAGATTACTTCTTACATTTTTAGTTTAGAATTTGTGCCCTTCTATCTGTTTTGAAGTCGGTTTTTTTTACAAGAATCATAAATAAAGATAATCTAAAAGTGGTTATTGTAGATCGCCTAGAAGCCGTTTCATTTAGCGCCCTTTCGCGTAAATTTGGCCAGGTTCAAACCATTCCTCACGCTTTCGTCTCATCATTTCCACGTTGAAAACATGCGTGGAAATGATGAATACAAGCTACACTAACACAATGTCAGAGATTATATGCACATCAGTATACATTTCGACTTCACCTTCTTCGAATCAAGCCTTTGTGGCGGCTACAGAAATTTCCGTCGCCTCCATTACAAGTTCTCCTATTCTTCTTGCAGCTACTAATAACGCAGTTGTAGGCTAGACTGATTGCGACCGAAAGGCCAATATCATCAGTGAAGATTCCTCGATCTTATCTGGATTTACGGAATTCTCCCTTAAGTCATGGCTTTTTGTCATTTTAATATGTTCCCTTAAGACATTTCCACCTACCTGATGTAGAGTGGTGTCATATCAACTACTATCATGCTTTAATTTGCCTGACGGCCTGATCTTTGGGTTGATCAGACAGATTTGATGAGGAGGTCGTAGATAGTCGATGATTTACACATCGATAACCTTTGGACTAAACTAGTAAAGAGAGAGAAAGAGAGATAGAGAGAAAGAGAGAGAGAGATAGAAAGGTATTATACCTTTCGGGCCACCTTTGTTTATTTTTCAAGATTTATATTAAAAAATATTTCACGAATTTCTTTTTTGTAAAGGTTTGAGAGAAACGAAGGTTTATTTAAAGTAACATTGAAAAAAACATAATTCTTTTCTGCCCGGAAACATTTGTATGTTTGCAAAGGTGTCACCTATAAAAATGATCATCATTAATCAATATTCCTTTTCGCGAACATTTTATTGTTTCCGTGTTGCGTTTGTTGTTCAACAAATGAAGTCATAAAATGCTGTATAAAATAAATAAAATTTACCCTTTTCATTATTATATAACATTTTGTAGCTTTAATATTGAAATGTCTTTGAGTCGTTTAAATTTTCTTAATACTTTCAACACCGTCATTGTTCTTTCATTTATTTAGTTGCTGCTGTTTTTTTTTTGCGCTCATTTCTCTTTATGTGTTCCATCCATTCATGCCGCCAACATTTGTGATCATTTGTCAATACATGACATTGTTCACTTTTTAATGGCAACTTCTTTAAATTGGCGTAATAATGTCTTTATTAAGAGACGAAACAAAAGCTCAAACAAACAAGCAGTTTGCTTGGAGGCGCAAAGGATATACAGATACAGATGAAATGGGCAGGAACAATAAATTGCAAGGAGAGTAGATAAAAGGACTGCTTGCTGTTTTGAAGGGAAAGCATGACCTTAAGCTATGGAGTTTGTTTTTTTATTTTGGCTTTTAGGAGTTTAAAAATCGAAAAATAAAATGAAAGTTTGTCCCTTAAGAAACCATAAAGTTTCTAATGTCTTGTTTTGAGCAAAATTTATTGCTGGATAGATTTATTACAGGCTAAATGGCTCAATTTAAATGATTATTCTTCTGGTGGTTCGTGTAATAAAAAACTAAAACTAAATGCGGACTTAAATTGTATGCACAAGCAAGAAGAGAGAAGGCAGAGAAGATGTTTCTGAAACAAGATAAGCCACGCAACAGGACGAAAGGTGCATTTTTTTTTATTTTTTAAATACTACAGCACATGTATTTCTTTTATTTTTTTTCCCTTGAAACCAAAAAAAGGCAAAACAAAAATGTTTGAAATCCTGCTTCAAGTACTTTCTGCCATTATCTATGGTGGTTGTTGTTGCAGCAGGTCCTGTCTTAAACTACCTGCTGATTCGTTATCTGCTGTAGTTATTTCGTGCTCCGTAAAGCGTTTCAAAAGAGCGTAAAATACCATAGACGTAGATTAAAGATAACCAACATTATAGTTTCTTTTTTAAATTTAATTCTAAATCCCTGTAATCTAATGCCTGTCCTGCGATCCATCGCACACATCGTTTTTATTTTTGTGTCAGAGCTCATAGTATTTTCAAAAATTTAGAGAAAACTATTGTAAGCGAAGATTTGTTTTTAAAACATTTGGTTTTCCTTTGCTTTCATGTGTTTAAATCCTGAATTTATTTTTTTTTTATCAGCAGTTATTTGTTTGTTTGAGTTTAGATTGCAATAATTGGACGGTATTCTATCTTTTAAGATAAATCGAATTGAGTTTTGTTTTATTAGGAATTATTTTAGTCTAGAAATCAGAAAATATTTGTAAAGAGTTTTAGCATGGATTTATGTACAGTTGTGTTTGTCAAGCGATTGCAAGCAAAGAAGTTGGTCTAGACAGGAGAAGGTGACATAAGGTACTCTTCACCAGAAAAGGTTAATTTAAGTAAACTAAATTATCACTCCAGAAAATCTCAAACGAAAAATGTTTTTAACAAGTTTTTTTTTACGTTTTTCAAGTAAAATAGTTGAATTGATTGAGCAACTAATATATACAATTTATTAAAAATTAAAAAAATGTTTTTAGGTTATACTATTCTTCCCCGCAAACCTATGTACATACACTTATGGACAAAATAATAAGTGCAGAAATTTGTAAAACTTTTTATAATTCAATAAAAATATGCATTAGTGGAATGACAAAATATCTATATATTTCATATGAACAGTTGCATGAGCAAGCTCATCTAACGAGTAGGCACATAAGCTCATTAGCACGCGGTAATACTCCAACACAAACCAGCTTACTGAACACAGGCCTACAAATACCATACATACTATTACTGAGAAAATCTCTTTTCGTATCATAATCGCAATGAGCTGACCGAGTAAAACAAACTTTCTATACAAGTGAGCGATGTGTTTACACGTCTCGTGTTTTACTTAGTAGTTGTGTAAAACTTTTGTATAATTCTTAGTGCGTTTTGCTTGCACTAGTGATTTTTATACTTTTTACCACAGGTGGAAAGGATATATACATATCAGTTTGTCATTCCGTTGTAATTTCTATAATATTCTGGATTCTTATACATAGAGAAGTTAATTAAGCGATTTACGTCTGTGTTCAGGTTGAAATCAACTTTGCCAAGAGACCAGAAGAAACACAGAAAATTTAAGTCCACCAATCTGCCAGGCATAACTAGTTTCAAAAATTTCTTTGATGCAATTCAGCAATATTCGAGGCAAAAAACCACGCCCACCTATATTTTTTCACGTTGTTTTTTTTTTAAATAAATACTAGACCGCGACCAGCAGATCGCATGGAGTGCATACAGATCTCTGGGGATCAATAACCCCCTGCGAGATGCGATTTTTATATGTTTTTAGGTTGTTGTATACATTTTTTACAAACAATTTCACAAATAATTTTTTATAAAATTTTACAAACAATTTTCTACAATACTTTACAAAAAATTTTCCGAAAAAAATTTTCGTTAAAAATTTTCGTTAAAAATTTTACAAAAAATTTGTGATAAAATTTTTACCACAAATTTCCAATAAAATATTTGCAATTGATTTGCGATTAAATTTTTACAAAAAATTTGCGATACAATTTTTACAAAAAATTTGCGATACAATTTTTACAAAAAATTTTCGATAAAATTTTTACAAAAAAATATTCGATAGAAATTTTACAAAAAATTTTCCATTAAATTTATAAAAAAATTTTCGATAGAATTATTCCAAAAAAATTTTCCATTGAATTTTAACAAAAAAATTTCCATTGAATTTTTATAAAAATTTTTCTATAAAACATTGACAAAAAATTTTCGATAAAATTTTTAAATTTTTACAAAAAAGATTTCGATAAAATTTATATAATTTTTGCAAGAAATTTTCGAATAAATTTTTACAAGAAACTTTCTAATAGATTTTTACAAAACTTTAAAAAAAAAAATTGCAAAAAATTGTCGATAAAATTTATAAAATTTTTACAAAAAAATTTTCGATAAAATTTATAAAATTTTTACAAAAAATTTTCGAAAAAATTAAAAAAATTCAATATATCGCACTTAATCAACAAGAGGGTATTAACTCAAAATTTTAAAATTTTCAGTAGAAGTAAAAAACTGTTTGTGGTTAAATTTTAAGATAATTTAAAAATCTGAACATATTATTAGCAAAATAATAAATTTTTTATAAAAATATACGATGTATTTCTGTTTGAACTTTGGTATTTACATGAAATAATACCTTTTTGGTGATGTAAAGGTGCTCAAGACACTATCACGAAAATGATCAAATATGTGGGTTTCGAGATGAAAGATGAAAGACGTTGAAATTTTTACAGTAGATAGATAGATAGATGTTGTTAGTCGATTTCTTGAAAAAAGTGAAAATTTAAAAATATTGAGTTAATACCCTCTTGTTGTTGATTAAGTGCGATATATGTATATTATATTTGTAATAATAAAGTTGAAAATCATAAAATTAAAAACGGAATTCATATTATTGTAAAACTGGGAAACATAAAAGAGTAAGGAAATATTTAACATTACTATGGTGAAGGGTATATGAGTTACGGCATGGCCGAATATAGCAATTTTACTTGTTTTTTTATCTTAAGAAATGTTGTTAAAAAATTCTGTGTTTTTTGTTTGTACACTCAAGCACTGTTCGTGTTTGACTTAAAGCATAAAACTGCTTGAACTCGCCCAAGTTCATTATTATTGTGTTCAATATTTACTCATACTTATTCAAACTTACTTATGAAAACTCGGCAATCTCTTCGCATTTAGCTCGCTGGTTTTCGGTGTGCATCGTTACTCGTGTGCAATGAATAGACATGAATTCAATGAAATATTTTAATGAGCATCTTTTGAGCTTCGTTTTTTTTTGCACATGTAGTGCTTAAATTTTTAAGCTATTATGAATTTTAAAAATAATTTGTATTTTTTTGAAGCCAAGCTTAAGTTCGTTTTAGTCTCTCTAAGAAAGAATAAATTAAATTACAAATTAGGTGATAATATTAAATACAAAATTGGGAAAATTTTATTTTTAGACACCAGATGAGCGGAATGCACATTTTCTAGATAGCCACGTCCGTCATCGGCACTCTTCTTATCTATCTACTTTGGGTAGTGTTTAGTTTTATGCATCATCTACATATTTAACCAACCAAACTCAGATAAATTTAAAATTTATTTATGCTTCACAATATATTACGCCATTTCTTCTAATCGATTGTTTCAGACCAACTTACAAGGGTTTTTGCAAACAACTGCCTTGCCTTTAGATTTTTTAGATTATAAACGGCTTGGTAATTTAGCTTTTTGTGCAATTTCTCGAACGATTTATGCAGATACCACATTGCTTATATATATATATATATATATCATGAATAACTCTAGACAATTTAAATGGATCCCTTTGGAAAGTTTTCTTGTGAGCTTAATTTGTAATCTGCCACGATCTTCGCCATTTATTTTTGGCTTTTTAAGACGTTCAGGGCAAAAAGAAGTAATCTTCTCAGTTATTTGGCAATCGTAATTATTTTTATTTTAAAAAAAATTCATTTGTAAGTTTTTGTAAAATGGAAGGCTTTTTTATAATATCATATTAAGAATTTAGTCGGCCTTATAGAGCTTTTTTAGAGAGGTTTTATAAAAGTATTTTATAAAATATTTTTGAAAGCTTTTGTACTAAAAGCTATTATAATAATAAAAACATCTTTTCAAATTTTTTTAATTATTTAAAAAAGCTTTTTAAAATAAAGCTTTAAATAAAAACTATTTACATTATAAGAAAATTGGAATATTAAAACAAGTTTTTGCACCAAATTTAAAGAAAATCCTTTTATAACTCTATATAATAAAGCTTTTTCAAATCTTAATTAAAATAGCTTTTTATAAAGTTTTAAGCAATAAACTCTTTAGAATGAACATTTTTGAAAAGATTTTGTAAAGCTTTGCAAAATAATTATCAAATCTTCAAAAAGCTTGTATAAAGAGCTTTAATAAGCTAATAAAATTTCATAAAAACTTTTCATCAAACTAATTATTCCCTACAATAACTCGATTAATGAATGATGTTTGCTTTAACATTTGTTGTTTTAGCCAACTAAAACTGCCTTTGAAAAAAATTCTTTACCCTTTCAATTGTTCCATTTCTGATAAGGACAGTAACAAAATGTCTATATATTTTGCCGATATTTAACAAATGCTAAATGACTTACTTATGAATATTTTCGTTACTTGTTTTCGATATTTTGCAAACACTAATGATATTTGCGAATAAACAAAATTATTTAAAATTCTTAACAAAAATTCCTCTTGATCTCTGTTCTGACCTTAATATTATATTCAATTTAGCTTTGGCTATAAATCATACACAAAAACGCGTGCCATATGTCTGGGCTGCACTACAAATGTATCATTTTCCAAACAAATAAAAAAAACAACACAAGACTCCAAAATATAAAAGCCTTACAAAAAGTGAATTTTTTCGGCTGTAATTAAATCTTTTGCTTTTGTTTGATTTTTGGATTTAAAATTCTTAAAGTTAAAATGCAAGCAAGTGAAACTTTTAATATAAAACACACACAGTGCAAAAGGAAAAAAGCTAAATTGTAAATAATACCACCAGCTAAATTGAAAAAGCAGTTAAAGGAAAAAAATAACAGACAACCTGCTGCCCTGATTTTTATTGGCTTCATGGCGGTAGGCCGTGTTTACCAAAAAAAACAAAAATAATGTTGAAAAAATACAACCAGACTAAATAAAAAGCCCAAAATAAATAAATGAATATATGAAAAAAAAGCAAACCAAGACTGGCTCTAAGTAACTGACTGACTGGCTTAAAGCCAGTTTTTTGTTACTCATTTGCTTTATTTACTTGAAAACTTAAATCACCACTATCACTACTCGTATCACTACCACTACCACTACCACCACCACCAACAACAGCCAACCACCATGATCCTTTTATTTTCAGTTGATATGACTCGAAATACTTTATAAGCAAAAGTTTTTTTTATGCTGCAGCAAATTAAATTGATACAACCATCATTTTTATGCGGCTGCAATAAAACTCATATGCATTTTATGTTCTCGAGTATTCTTGCTTTGATTTCTTCCCCTGGCCCGGCCAGCTCCCTTTAAACACTTGTTGGTTATTTTTGATTAAATGAAAAGAAAAAAGACATGTTGTCATGATTTTTACAAGTGTAGTTTTGGATACTTTTAGGTATTTTTGTGTTTTTAGTATTTGTTATGTTCAGGTGTTATCAGGGCCTTAAAGGTATTATTTTAATGAAATTGATGCAGATCTGTTTTATTTGTGCTTTTGGTTATTGTCGTCTAAAACTATGTTTGAGTCATTTTGTTATATCAGGTTATGATTCCATTTGTAAATTACGCGATAGTCATTTGCGCCCAATAAATTATTAATTTTAAACAGTTGCATGAGCAAGCTCATAAGCTCATGAGCAAGTGCTCATACTCGAACACAAACTAGCTTACTGAACAGGCATGTGTTCATATCATAATATTAGTGAGGAAACCACTGTTTGTCTCATAAACGCAAGTAAAACGAACTTTCTGTACTAGTGAGAGGCGTGTTTACTCGGCTCATGTTCGAAACACTCCGTGGGTTTTGTTTAGCAGTGGTGTAGAACTATTGGATAAGGCTTAGAGCGGTTTGATTTTTGTATTTCTCAATAAATAAAGACCTTAAAATTGACGTCCATAGAAAAACAATTTGCACCAATTAAAGGGTTATTTTGATTTTTAGTAAAAATTTAATTAATTTTTTAATCGATTCAAATATATATTTGCTTAAAACAGCACAAAAAATTATCTATTTAAACAAATAGTTGAATCAAATAATTATTTAATTCAATTTTATTCTGAATCCAATTAAAACCGGGAAATTTTTCACTTTTGCGGCTACCTAAGCGCTACCTAAACGGTGTTAAGAATCATTCCTAGGAAGTTCATATGTTTTAGAAAGTTGTTTATTGAGATCTTAGGTTAATTTTTGTAGTTGATTCTTTCCTTGAACTTTGAACGGTTTGCTACCTATGGACCTGAACAGGGGAAAAAAGGTAAAAAAAATGATTTTTTTAAAGTTTTTTTGCGATTTTGACCTTGAAGATGAAGATGAACAATTTTTGTTCTTTATGACAAGAGCTACAATTTTGTATATCAAAATTTCAAACGGTTTGCAAAATATGAGCTTGAGTAAATGATAATTTTTTTGCAAAAATGAGATCGAGGCCCCACATCTTTGAGGGCCCATAAAAAAAAACCTGGAGGACTTTGGGCAAAACTGGGAGACAGGGGTCTGTTTTTTTATCTTTTATCACGTAGTGGTGTCCGTATATGGTTAGTTTTTTCCGTGTTGCACTGTGTTATCTAAGGGCACGGCTGAGTGCCTATGCACGCATTGCGTATATAACAAAAACCCATTCGCCATATATTTACTTTCTTAATAACATTATTTCCTTTATCAGAAATGTTGTAGGTGAAGTTTTATAGTGAAGGCTGACTGACTCACTCATTAATATTATTTTGAGACTCTTCCACAACAGCTGGAGAGCTTAACTTTGTTATACAAGTAGGTCCCGGTGAGTAAGTAACCAGAAAAATCTGAAAGTGAGAAATTTAAATCTTTAGCTACTCAAATTTTACAGGCCATAGCTTTAGTGCTGTCGCCTCCGACCGTAAATTTTAACCTAAACGATGAGATGATAATAGATCATTCACGTGCGAGTCAACAAAGGTCGCGAGTATCAAAAAAAAAGACACTTTCAAAAGAAAATGAAATGAAATCAATTCATAGTTTTAAATCGTTGTTCCCTTAAGTTTTTATTTTCCTTTTATGCTGCCTTTTGTCAATTTTATTTATTGTCCATCACTCGTTTGGTCGTTAGCTTGTTTTTACGTTGCCTTTCGTCCACAATTTTGTTTTTTTCTCTCTCCTCTCCCTCTCTCTCTCTCTCTATCACTCTGATTTAGTAGTGTGATTTGCAAAAAAAAAGAGCTTTTATTTTATTGTAAATTTATCCTGACAGCTGTTTGCGCTTGAGCGCCTTCTGTGATTTTGTTGTTGTTATTGTTGTTGTGGCTTTTGTATTTTGGAACCTTCAAACGAAAACAAAAATCTTAAAGAGGTGTTGTTATTTTTCATTATAGGGGCTCCAATGGCTTAAAAAAATTTAAACAAGGCAGACCTAAATTTGCCATGTTTATTTGTAATTTATTAAAGAGGAATCATTTTAATTTAATTCAACTTCTTTAAAAATATTTCAATAATTATTTAACAAAAAAGAAAATATTACCGATGTAAAATAACAGGGTCACGCTCATTTATTCATTCAATTTATAATTTATAAGTTTTTTTGCTAAATAAATAAAAAAAGGATTTTGAGTGATGAAAATTGTTATTTGATCCTTTAAATTTTATTTATTTTATTATTTCCTTCTGGGGTAAGGACAAAGTTATTCTTTATCTTTTAATTATAGATCACCTGCAGGACGCCGTTCAAGAAATTAGCGCTCTTTAACACATTCGAAAAACTTTTTAATTTTTTTTTTAAATCCGAGACTTTCTGTTGCTTTTTCATCAGCCATTTCTTTTCTACGAACGTAGGACTTGAGAATTGAACCAGCATGATACACTGTCGTTTAAGCAAGTCATCCTCCCATCTTTATAATGTTCGAATCTACACTTATGAAAGCGGCTCTGTTGTCCATATAGTTATCAAAGTTGCCACTTTCATAAGTCATACATTTTGGCCCATAAAGCGGAGGTCTGAGGGCCGATATCATTAAGTAATTTATCTGACTTCCAATATCCAATATCAGTGTTAGAATTAACTGTTTTCATAGTCCTGCATCACTGAATTTTTATTCCATTTATTACAGTATGGTATCTTACCTAAGATGGTTTTGTCCAAATTCATGACAGAGTTTGGTGTGAGCGAATTGTTATGGGCGACAAAGGTATTAAGTAACCGATAGCTCTTGGTATTCTTGGAATAAAAATCTAGAGCGATGTTGGATGAACAAATTTTTTCTTGTCTCCAAAAAAGCATTTAAGTGCCTCGTATTCTTAATAAAGGTAGGAGAAATCTTGCTTCATCTGATTCTTCTATTGGTTATCTATATCAAAAAGTCAAAAAGTGGAATACAACTTGTTTGGCGAGGATAGCAGCAGAAGACGACTAATTTCACTGGAAGATTGATTCAAAGTGGGATGCGTTTTTCTGTTTTTACGTTGCTAAAATGAAATGTGTTTTTTTTTAAATTAGGAAACTTTTTTCTGATACCCTCACGTTTTTCATCAAATATACCCCTACTTGTAGTCGATTGGCTAGGGAATCACACTACGCTTTACAGGGTTAATGCCTCACATTTTTCATAAAGAAAGGTGCGAAGGTCTTAATGTCTTAAAAGAAAAGGTCGAATGTCCTTGAACATACTCCCGCGGGGCACATTGTCTTGTTGACTTCTAATACCTTAATGTCAATTCTTTTGGGACACCAGACCTCGAGGCTTGCATGGAGCCTGAAACTCTGAGAATCTTGTAGTTCCATAAGACTAGTACTCGGAAACTCGGAAGCACCTCATAAATATCGCAAGTACCAGTGAACGGTTATGGGTCAGGACGTTTGTGGTATGACGTGCTGGCTGTAGTTCGGACCTAAATCGCTGAAAGGTCAATTTAATCCAGTCTGTTGAATTCTCAATGAAGTGGCAGGAGTTTAGATAGCATCCAACACCTAAACAAGGGGTATGAGCATGGTACTGCCAGCCATGTTCTAAAATTGCTACTTCTTTTGTCGCTATGCACAACAAGAGCATTGGTATACGCATTGTTTTCACTCAGCGGTAAGGAACCGTCAGGTTATGGCAAGACGCCAGGCACTGAAGTACATCTGTATAACAGTCTTTTCCTTAAACATTAATCCGCAATACTCCTTCCCACGACCAAAATTCCTAGGTCCACATTTGGCATTTAAAGGATGAAATCTGCGGTCGAAGCTCATAAAAAGCTACTTTTAATGAAAGTTTTAAGACGAAGACCGACAAAAGGTAGAATAAATAAAGTTTCGAATATACAAATAGAATGTGCAGTGTTGGAGGCCTGTGTGAAAGTCAAACAGATTGTCATGGATTCTTCCAAAAATTCCTGAAATTGTGATCGAATTTTAAAAGGACAAATTTGCATTTCTTTTGGGGAGAGAAAAAGAGAGGTAAAATAAGTTGTATACCTCTCTTCCACAATAATGAAAACATGCTCCGTAGAAAAAGCGGTCTGACTTAGCAAGCACCTTGGTGGGTTAGCAGGTAGTGTCTATCAGGCCGGGGTTATGGGTTCGATTTCCAAAAAAGACTATGAAATTTTTCACTACAAGTTGGCAGGAAGACCAAAAAGGAGCTTGGATACAATCTGGGTGCCTACAAATGTTTAACTGAGTTAGTGACAGGTCATGGACTCTCAAGTATTATCTGGCCAAGTTAAAAAAAGCCGAGGTAAAACGATACTTGCAGACTGTGCCTGGAAAAAATAATATAAAATAAAAAAGGCTTTGTGCCTCGGGCGGACACTTATTAAATGGAGATGCTAAGGATACCTTATCCTTAAGCAAATGTTTGCAATTACCATAGACTCTGTGATGGGGAAGAGTGTCGTCAGGTATTAGTTACCAGTCTGAAATCACTACTATCGAGAGTAAGAGGCTAGTGACAGCACGAGACTCAATGAAAGTAAGGTATTCGAAAAATTTCTTAACTACCACTTTTCAAAGCTCCTTTTAGACATTATTATTATTATTGTTAATGCAGGAGTAATATCGAAGCAGACCACTTTCTTAATGGGTCCCCCTTCCGTCTTCAATGATTAATTTACAGCCTTACTTTCATTGAGTCACGTGCTATCACAACTCTTTAATCTTGACTTTAGTGATTTAAGACTGTTGAATGGTAACTGTCGGCCTTCTTTCTTATCACGGAGTAGATAGTAATTGCTAGCATTTGTCGAAGGCTTAGCTCCCCATGGCAAACAAATTTAGCAAGTTTCTGCCTGTAATCCTAAGTCTTATGCTAGCCAGGGCTGAACACCCACAAGGTGCGTATCTCAGCTTCTTGCAGCACAGTCTGCAAGTATCATCTTCCATTTAGTCATACACACTGTTTAATTTTTTAAGTCATGGCAAAATAACCATATACGGACACCACTACGTCATAAAAGACCAAAAAAAGACCCCTGTCTCCCAGTTTGGCCAAAGTCCTCCAGGTTTTTTTTATGGGCCCTCAAAGATGTGGGGCCTCGATGTCATTTTTGCAAAAAAATGATCATTTACTCAAGCTCATATTTTGCAAACCGTTTGGAGTTTTGATATACTCTCTGAGGCAAAGTTGTAGCTCTTGTCATAAAGAACAAAATTGTGAACATATAAAATAAAAAAAACTTCATCTTCAAGGTCAAAATCGCAAAAAAACTTAAAAAAATTCAATTTTTTTACCTTTTTTCCCCTGTTCAGGTCCATAGGTAGCAAACCGTTCAAAATTCAAGGAAACAATCAACTACAAAAATGAACCTAAGATCTCAGTAAACAACTTCCTAGAACATATGAACTTCCTAGGAATGATTCTTAACACCGTGTAGGTAGCGCTTAGGTAGCCGAGAAATTTTTCACTTTTGCAGCGACCTTAGCGCTACCTAAACGGTGTTAAGAATCATTCCTAGGAAGTTCATGTGTTCTAGAAAGTTGTTTATTGAGATCTTAGGTTCATTTTTGTAGTTGATTGTTTCCTTGAATTTCGAACGGTTTGCTACCTATGGACCTGAACAGGGGAAAAAAGGTAAAAAAATTGAATTTTTAAAAGTTTTTTGCGATTTTGACCTTGAAGATGAAGTTTTTTTGATTTTATATGTTCACAATTTTTGTTCTTTATGACAAGAGCTACAACTTTGCCTCAGAGAGTATATCAAAATTCCAAACGGTTTGCAAAATATGAGCTTAAGTAAATGATCATTTTTTTGCAAAAATGACATCGAGGCCCCACATCTTTGAGGGCCCATAAAAAAAACCTGGAGGACTTTGGGCAAAACTGGGAGACAGGGGTCTGTTTTTTTGGTCTTTTATCACGTAGTGGTGTCCGTATATGGTTATTTTTTTCCGTGTTGCACTGTTATATAAATTTTTCGCGTGCCGCTCTAATTGAAAAAGACGTTGAGCGAGCTTGGCTTGCTGTGCTGCTGCAAAGATGTTTAACAGAAAATTTGGAAAATAATGAATTTCTAAAAGTTATTAATTTCCTTCATTAAGAGTTTATTACACGTACAAGATATTAGGGATATTTCTAATAATCAAATGAAATGAAAAACTACTTTTCTTAATTTTATTTACTTTAACAGCTGTACGGAGATTTACCAAATATTTACACAATTTCCTTGTAATGTTTACACAAAAAATTTGTATAAATTTCTTAAGAATTTATGAGTAAATAAAATGATTTGGCAAAAAAGTTGTTAAACTACAATGAAAATTGTAGTTCGTTTGAATTACAGAATTCCAAAAAAATATTTTTTTCTTAAACAAATAGCAAAATTTTATTCTTACAACTACTGTAAACATAAATGTTGATTTCTATAAGAAGTTATAAATCTCGAATTTTTTTTTCGATACTGCCGCTTACTAAACACAAAGATCTTTTGAAACAAACATAAGAATAGATTATTTCCTGTCATTCACAGTAGGAGTTTTAAATGTCTAAAAGAAATTTCTAATAAAATCATTGAACATTCCACAGTAGCATCATTAAACAAACGATAGACAAAATATTAAATACAAATCTTTTATTCTCAAAAAATAATTTATTTAGAAATTTTGCCAGTAATAAAGGAGAAGAAAAAACTATTTTAAATTTTAAAATATTGTTTTAAAAATATAGAAAAGAATTTGTTAAGCTTGTAAAATTTGATTGATTACTGTGTGACTTTTGACACTTCTCATTTTCTCTCTCTCTCTCTCTCTTGGAGAAGAAAATTTTCGAAATGTGACGTCAACTGTTAGACAATTATTGTTAAGCAGCAAAGCAAAAGGATCTTAAATCTTTGAAACTGTTTGTTGTACTTTGACATTTATTAGCTGTGCAATAATTGGAATTTAAAGCAAAAGGATGCATAACGAATCTATAGTTTCTTAATGAAAATTGTATTAGTTCTAGAGGAATACTTTCATTTTTTTGTTGTTTTTTTTTCCTTTACAACACATGTTGCTTCTTTAACAACCGTTTATAACCTTTTTACTTCATTTTGACAGTTTTTAAAATGTGCTGGACGAATTGCTGAAAATTTCAAAGAAAAAAGAAGTTTTTTTTTGTAAAAAAAAAAATATTCTAACTTTTAAATAATTTAGTTTAAAATTAATGAAATGTTTTTTTAATTATTAAAAAAAAAGATTATATTTAAATTTTATATGAATTTTATTTGAACTATTTTTGAATTAATAAATTAATTATTAAAAAAATTAAATAAATTAGATACTTTTTTATTTTACAAATGTATTTTTTTGATTATTAACAGAATAGTGTTGAAGTTAATATCAAAGCCGAGCCCGCTCTGTGATTTTATATGAATTTTATTTGAACTATTTTTGAATTAATAAATTAATTATTTAGGCTTAAGTTCTTAATTATAAAAAGATAAAGAAAAATTAAAATTTTCTAGACAGCTACGTCCGTCATCAGTACTCTTCGTATCGATCTACCCGGTAGTTTCAATTGGTATTAATTTTCTATTTAAACAAACTTATCAAAGAAATAGAATATGAGAAATTTTTAATTTTACATTTATTTCATAGGAGATAGAGCTTCAAATTGTTTTACACTTGTAAACTCTATTTTCTTTTTTTTAATATTATAATTATTAATTTATTGATTATATTTAAATTTTTATCATAATCTCTTCTCTTGTTCCTGGTTTAACATGAAAATATTATTGTTTCTCCCATAATTCCCGGTAATTGTGTTTTATGTTTTACGAGCTATTCCCGCCACGTCATAGCCGTTCTAACAATTTTTTGTTCGTTTTTACTTTGAAAGTAATCCTCACCAAATTTAAAGACTCTTACTTTAGTCATGGTTTATGTATTTTTAACCGACTTCAAAAAAAGAAGGAGGTTATCAATTCGTCTGAATGTTGCTTTTTTTATGTTTGTGCCCGCAGAACTCAGTCATTTCTGAACCGATTTAAAAAATTTTTTCTTTATTAGAAAGGAAATGCTTACAGATTGGTCCCATTTTAAAAGAAGTTTAGAATTTTGAAAATGAAAGGGTGTCCCCATACAACATACGTGTTTTTTACATGTATTATGAACCGTAAAGGGCACCCATTTAAAATTTTAAAAAAATAGCTGCCAATAACAGAAATTAATAAAAAAAATAAACTTAAAAATTAAAGGGTGTCCCCATATGTGACGTCAATTTAAATATATGAACCATTTGAACCATTGTAGACAATCACTTGAAAATTGGACAGAATGTCTAATATTTATAATCAGAAATTAAATATTTATAATTAGAAGTTAAAGGGTGTCCCAATAGTTGATGTAATTTAATGTATATTGCCAAACTTTTGAACCGTAACAGAGAGACGGTTGAAATTCACAAAGAACCTGTATATCTAAGTCCTTTATAACATCAAGTATATAATTTAAATTTGGAAACTAAAGGGTGTCCCCATAATTGATATAATTTAACCTATCTAACCCTATGTTTTGAACCGTTACAGACAAACACTTGAAAATTAGACAGAATCTCCACTACTATGTCCCGTATAATAACATTAATAAATATTTAAAATTTTAAAGGGTGTCCCAATAGTTGATGTAAATTGATGCATATGGCCAAACTTTTGAACCGTTTTAGACAGATATTTGAAATTAACAAAGAATCTGTCCTTTAAGATAACTGTTTAATTAAAAATTGTACATTAAAGGGTGTCCCCTAGGCGGTATTGTTTAAGCTATATGGCCATATCTTTGGAACCTTTACTTTTTATTACTGTGCCAGTAATAAGTATAAAAAAATAAAGGGTGTCCTCATATCTGACGTAATTTGTCGTTATGGATAGACATTTGAATGTACAGAACGTATATTACTTGTCCGTTAGAGCAAAAAGTATAGAAGTATTTGATTTGAGTACTATTTCTTACAGATTACTTCTTTTTAAATTTTTAGTTTAGAAATGATGCACATATATTTGTTTTGTAGTCGGTTCTTTTTTGCAAGAATTATTAATATAGAGGTTCACATCCCTGGATAAAATTCAAAAATTTATATTAAAATTTTAAAATTATTCTAGAGTTTTCTGAATAGTGTTAGAAATTTCCCGCTGCAAAAAAAAAAATTTAATGCTGCCTTTAAATCGGTAAAATTGCATACTTTCTTTACTTTTTCTCTATTTTCTCTTGGAAATGAAATATTTTTGCCGCAAAAAAGTATTCTATATTTGAACCAAGATACTAAGCTACCTCTCCACAAAATTTTTTTACAATTCATTCAGTATCTTTTGCGTGATGCGAACACAGACAGAAAATTTTAAAAATTGCTGCTTTGTATTTCATTTCGATTACTATCTGCACCAACAATAAAATTTTCAAAAAAATATTTCATATACAGAAATTATCCTGTTGCAGTTTTTTATATGCATATTCATTCATTTATTATCGTTCTGATAAAACAAAACTTGTAGCCCCTATGCGGCTGATAATAAAACCATAAAATTGAGCAAAGAAGTTTGGGAAAGTCAATTCCACAGTGCGCACCAAAACTTGGTCTCTGGCAGATAACAAAAATTGTTTTTAATTATTTAATATTATGCTAATTACCCATAACGTTTTATAATAAAAATGCAATTTATTTGTTGGCGGAAAGAGCTAGTCCCTATACGTATTTCACTGGTTGCTCAGTCCAGATCATCAGGAGACCTTTTTCCTAATTTTAGAGAAGCCAAAAATACTCTATAAGTAATAAAATTCTACAAAATACAATGAGAATTATGCATGTTAATAGAATAATATTACAGAATATTAAAGCTTCAACAAAACACCAACAAACAAACCACTTTTTTATTTTTCCTTACTGTCCTTCTACAATTGGATGGTTTTTTCCATTACTAAATGCAGACGTAAGGTGTGATGAAAAGCATACACAAGTTAATTTTGTTCTCGCAAGAGAATCGAAAAAAACCAAGTGTTGCCAAGGTTTGCACAAGCAGTTGCATATTTAGTTATTAATAAAAATTTTTGGGAATTTATTTGTTTTTTACTTAGCGGGATTGCAACACAAAGGAATAGGCATTTCTTATCCTTATTCGGTTGCTAGTTGGCATAAACGAACAAATATTTTTTGTTACTTCTCTTGAGAGCGTAGGGTTTTGTGGAAACAAAGCTTCCACATCTTACACACAACCGATATTATAAGCATGTGATGTATGAATTTTGTGGCAACCTTACTTTCATTGAATCACGTGCTTTCACCAGACTTTCCTCTTGACTTTAGTGATTTCAGACTGTCGACTGGTAGTTCCCGACACTTTTTTCTTGTCACGGAGTATCTAGTAATTGCCAGCATTTGTCCAAGGCTTAAATAAATTTCTAGCCAGTGCTAGAAATCCACAGACAATGTTAGCTGCCATCTCAGCCTCTTTAGCGGAAACTAATCGAACTCCATTTAATTTTACAGAAGGTAAAATCTGAATTAGTTTTTGCAATTATCATCTTGGTTAGATACAGCTTAATTATTATATCTAGTAGTCTCCCTCTACATTTTTCGGTTTAATGAGTTCACCTATTGTATGATCTACGCTCGTAGACTATTTCCCACTGCTACTCTTGGGCCTCTAGTTGACGGGAACGACTCCATGTTCCCGTAAAATGGGTATATTACTACTTTGAAGAACTTCAACGACAATTGGCTGACTTGAATTAAAAAACCCTCCTTCTTTCAGTATGCATTTTTTAAATGTTAAATGTAAGAAGAGTACCACGGTTATATAACTTTCTTGAACTGATTTAAAAAATATTTTTTCTTTTCAGTTTAAGTTTTAGTTTTTAGAAAATTTTGACTTTAAAAAATAATTTTATTATTTTTTTTTAGCTGCGAAATCAAACCACAACCCCCACACAGATAGACTTCCGCAATACCAATCATTCTATGGCGGCACTGGGGTGACATTGTAAACAAAATTGCGATATGCTTACAGCTTACAGAATATCTATGGTATGAGTTTCAATACAACTACCATTGTTATTACTAACTGTCACTGCAGGATTTGCAAAAGCTTAGACAAAGTGTTCATAAGGAAAATGGGGCACCAGACGCCAGGGTTCATGAAACTTGAATCTGGAAAAAAAGATCTGTGATATTACGGGTCGTCTTCGAGGCCCGACCAGTACCCAAAGAGGACTGGTACCACAGGAATCGGTGAAAGAAATCCCGTGTTAGCTAGTTGTCACTCTCTAATCCTGCAAATTGGCGTACGGCCCACAGAGACTCTCCGGCCGGTTGTTGGTAAGGTGCCCTTCGGGAGTTCACGTGCTGGTTGTGGTTTAGATCGATGTATGCAGAGATGGTGCATTGTGGATCAAAGTGTGCTGTTGCACTCCTCTCAACAAAAGGAGTTGGATGATCTCCAACCCCTAAGCAAGAGGTTAAGACATGGGTCCAGGCTTCTATGTTCTACAAATTGCTTCTCAGTGTGACTCAGTGCGATATGGGTGCCTTTCTTTTACACACGGCACGTTATCGTAAAGTGTGCTTACTACACAATGGCGGTTGTAAGACCATCGTCGTATATGAGCCAACACGGCTATGTGCCGACGTTAATCTTGATCATATCTGCAATTGTGATATATTTAAAAATCCATACCATTTATTTAATCAAGCACAAGGTCTTTTTTATATAAAAATCTTTTAACAATTTTTATTTACAACATTTCGCTACACCAATGGTGTATTTACAATATTTCGCTACACCATTGGTTAAAAGATTTTTATATAAAAAAGACCTTGTGCTTGATTAAAAATACAATTGAAATATAAAAAAGGTCAAAAACTACAATAACTATTTTTGTTGTATATATGTATACATATTACAGAAAGCCAAAAAAGAGTTATTGCTCTTATACCTCTATTCTGAGGTATGAGGCTGATTGCGAAGTTACACTAGTAAGTCTGTCTTTAAATAAAAGGTCGTATTATACCCAGATTCCTGATACTAGCGGCCAAGTATTCTTTGTCCTACACATTAAATCAACACCAGGAGGAGGATTCCATTCTGACATTTAACAATACTGCTAATGCACCTGACGACCTCAACTGAAACTAAGTATTGAAGTAATAATGTTCGGCATCATATTTCTCCGATTTCAGTTGAAAAAAAAAATTTAATATATTACAGAGGTTCAATTAAATAAATCCGAGAACATAGAAAATAGTTCGCTCATCTGTTGCTTATCTGTAACAAAACGGCTTCCGTTTTAGTTAAGATTTCGTATTTTGTTTCCTGTTTTGTTGTTTTTTATTTTGTTTTTTCTTTAAGAAACGATAAAAAAATCTAGACAACATTAGAAAAATAAAATAAATTCTTCACTACATTTGCTCACTGAGTTGTTTGCTAATGATGTTTACTACTTCCGTTTTCCGCATCCTTAGGAAACAAACAACTACAACACAGCAAGTACTGTACAAACAATTGAAGTAAACATTTGCTTTTTGATACTAGATTTTGCATTGAGGCAGGATTTAGATTGAAAAAAAAAACAAATAAATACCAGCATCTGTCCAAGCAGCAACAGGTTGAATTTTATTTCAGAGAATGTTCGAAAGTAAAGCAAGATAATAATGAGTCTTTAAAGAGCATTTGCCTTGAACATTTAATTATTATCCTTGTAAGGAAAATCTTTTGAAAAATGCTTTATGTGAAAACATGCTATTGTTTCATTATGCGGCCATGTATTTTCTTGCAATTATTACGAAAATTATTTTTGAAAGATTAATTTTAAATTTTTTTATTAAATTCCAAATCTGTAATTTTAATTTTTTATCTTCAGGTTGTATCTTAACAGTAGCTCCAAATTAGTACCACTGCTAAAGTTCGTAAATTACAGCGAAGTAATAAAAGAAATTGTACAGCTACTTGATTGCATTTCACGCATACTAATGAGCTCTTAGTGCTTTTTTATTTTATTTTATTTCATTTGTTATAAACAATTTCGGTTTCTTGTAGTTTATGTTGTTGTTTCTTAACAACTTTGGCAGTTATTTAACAAACATACATACGTTGTACCCATCTTAGCCATGAAACTTTACATGACAGACAGTTGTAGTCTGAAAAATCAAAATCAAAAAGAAGCAGAAATAAGTTTAACAATTAAAGTAAAGCAAAAGAAAAAACGGAGTGTGTGAAAGCAAAGCGAATCTTTTGCTTTAAATATATTTATTTTTTACTTTTTATAGGTTTTTTTTTTTTTTGAAGAGTGACTCATTGCTTTAATTGTGAACTTAATTGAGGAATGCAGCAAGTGATTGAAGAAGTTCCCCAAACTAAAACCAAAAATGTTATTTTATTCCGAGGGTGTTTTACTCTTTAATAAATCTTTTGCTCATCTGCATGCCGCAGACATTGCAACAAGGAAAATGTGTTACGAAAAATACGAGAGCAGTTGGATACTTCCGTGACTGTTTGTAGTTGCAGCGCAGTATATAGTAATTTTTATATAGTCATTTTTAACATCCTTCCAAGCAAATTTTTGGACTTCAAGCTAAGCGGCTATTGCCTTAGGATTGCCTTCCATGTCTTGAGAGCTATTCGTTTCCATCTCTTACGGCCAATACAAAGCGGTGTGTTTTTTAGAGACTGATTTCTCCACCTCTTCCATGTCAATCGCTGTCGGATTCTCACAGTCTTATATGATTTGATCAGATTTAACTTTGTAAAATCCCCCTAATAATCTAGAAATTGTGGAACAAGATTAACGTTAGTACCTGCCTAGTTGGCCTAATCTCACGGTGGTCTTATCACCGAGTGAAACTTAGGCGTAGACTAGCGCTCCCATTGTGTAGTATAACAAGACTTTACGATTGCCACCAATCGCAGTTTGTGTGTGATACCGTCACAATGAGTAGCAATTTATATAATATGGCAAGCCTTTCCAAGGCAAGCCTAGATCCACATTATAACCTCTTGCTTAGGGGTTTGGAGGCTATCCAAACTCCGTCTGTTGAGAGTGCAACAACACACTTGATCGACCTTGCACCACATCTACATGAATCGATCTTAAACCACAACCACCACGTGTACCCCCGAAGGGGACCTCACTAATAACCGGTCACAGAGAGGATAGGCTCTCTGTAGGGCCACCGTGGTACCAGTCCTTTGGGCACTGGTCGGTCCTCGAAGAGGACCCGCAATTTTTATCGCAGACCTTTTCTTCCAGATTTCGGCTCTAGGAACCCTAGCGTCTGGTGCCCCTATTTTCCCCGAGTGAACCGCGTCAAAGCATTTGCCATTCCTGCAGTGACAATTGGAACCCCCGGGGGTAAATAATCTAGAAATAATGTCCACCTACGCATACGAGTATCTCCAAATGCGCTTGACTTAAGAAGTTGGCTTGACTTAATTCAGCCATCTGTTTTGGCCGCCATCACTATAAGTTTAAGTCAAAAAGTTACGACGAGTCATGCCTTTGTACTTGCCAGCCAACGGCCAGCTTACTAGCTATAATTTTTTTAAATATTAAATTAAGTTCTCTAGGTGTACCATAATAATTTTTCACTTTTTATAGGGGTACCATGCTAGACTATGCACATTAGGAGTCTGCCTATTATAATTCTCTAGATGCAGATAACAATTTTTTACTTTGTATGGGAGGTACCACGCCCACTACTCTAATCCATCAAGTTTCTTGTTACACTATGTTTATCATTAAGAGAGTAACTTGAACAATAGTTCAGGATTTTACTTAACGCAAGTAACGCAATCATAAATATTTATTTTTAATGGGATGTGTCATGCCCATTTATTATTTAAAAAAATTATATTACCTATTTTATCCATCTCATAGCTAGTAAGAATCTATGAAAATTTCAGGAAGATCGGTACAAGAGTGTAGGTAGCTATAGCTTTCCAATAGACAAACCAAAAACAAGTACACATATTGTGTTGTATATAGATAGATAGATAGATAGATAGATAGATAGATAGATAGATAGATAGATAGATAGATAGATAGATTGTATCTATACATAATATAAGAGTAACTGGACCGTTTCTGTACACGAAATATTTTTCGAAAATTTTATTCGAAATGGGATAAAAAAAGAGAAATTTTTAGAATTTTTACCTGTATGTGTTCGCATCACTCAAAAACTGCTAGCTAAATTTTAATAAAATTTTGAAAGCAGCTACCTTAATATCATGGTTTAAATATAGGATACTTTTATCCGCAAAAATATCTCATTTCCTAGAGAAAATAGAGAAAAGTAGTAAAACTACGCAATTTTACAAATTTAAGGGTACTGTAAACTGTAAACACCAGCTTTTATTTTTGAATGCAGGATAAATTAAACACTATTTACAGAATTCTAAAATAATTTTAGAATTTTTATAAATTTTAGAATTGTATCCAGGGATGGGTACCTTTATATAAAGAAAATATGTATAAGCAATGGCCCTTATTATGAGTTGCATTCGATTTTCGATCATCACTGGCTAACGAACGTCGAATATCGAATGTCAAATTCGTATTATGAGTTGGTAGCCCGGCTGAAAATGTAAGTATTTCTCAATTTTGTATTGTTTTTTTTTTTTTTTTACAAATACCAGCATTTGTAAGAAAAGATTTTAATTTTATGCAGGTCTAAAATGGGAAGATACCATCAGGGAGCTAAATTTTATGGGGCCACCCGTTAAAACAACAACAAAAATGTCATATTTACTAATAATTAATAAATTGTTTCCTTTATAAATTAGTAATACAATCACCCCTATCGCCAATAATTATTCCCATTTAAAAACTCCAAAATTTTCTATTGTGAATGATGGTAAAAATCATTCACTATAAAAAATTTGTTAGTTTTTTTTTTTTCATGGGAATAATTATTTGCGAAAGGGGTAAATATAATTTTTTTATTTGGTTTCTGTCCAAAAAAATTGGTAAATGGCAAAGGTACGAGACCAAAGCGCCAGCGTGTGATTGCCTTAGCTTCCTCCAAATTCTGCAGCGCAACCTATATCTTTGTATATAGGAAGTAAGAACCCAAATTCAGTTAGGTAAAATTAATAAGAGTTTAATGGTTCTCCTCCAATGATAAAAACTTGAGTTTAATGGTTCTCCTCCAGTGAAACAGTTGAGTTTAATGGTTCTCCTTTAGTGAAAAATTGAGTTTTTTAAAATGGTCCTCCTCCAATGTCCGACTTATTTAATTAAAATTAATACGGTATACACGATAACGAAAGGGAATACACGTGGCTGATTAAAGCAACCACCAATACCGTACAACAGTAAAACTATTCGTGGAAGCCAATCAGCCAGTGTGAGTGAGTGAGACGTAAACCACTAGAAGGTCGAGCAACAAGGACGGTCTGATTGACTTTAAGCGATAATGACAAATCAGAGCTACTTTACGACTTGGTGAATATATATTTATAGTTTCCAGCTGATAAATATGTACTACTGTGAATAATCCAATTCAGTCAAATTCACAATAGCGCTATTTTTTTTATCGAATGTGCGCCATAATACCAAATGAAAATTCTTTCGATCAGCACTTTCAACAACATTCGAAGATCAAAAGTTGCTTATAATAGGCACCTATAACTCAAGAAAAGCAGTATATCTACTGGTAATTTCGACTTCTAGTTTAACCCATGGCTTGCTTAAAAATAAGATTCTAAATATTATCATAGCCGCTGCATAGTTTTATGAAAACTAAAATATTCGTAAAAGCTCTAAGTGTGGCATTGGCTTAAACATCAAAATAAATGTATACTCTTTTATGGGTTAATGTAAGTAAGAGATATTTAAGGTACCGCCAAGTCGTTGTTGCGTTACCAAAAACAATTTGAAATTTTTTTTCGGCAAGATGTGTCTACTTTTTCAATTCAAGAAAACATTTGTTGACTTCTAAGTTGTTGTTGTTGTGTTTTTAAGGAATTTATATGTTGCACTGAAAACGTGACAAGTTTATGAAGATTTATAGAGTTCGAAAATATATTTTACAAAAAATAAATAAATAAAAAAAAACACACACACACAAAATGCGGCAAGTATTATGACTGTGTTTTTTTAGGAAGTTTTATATTCTTCTTCTTCTTCATTTAAACGTTAACACTGTCTTGAAAAGTCTCATTCAATTGGATTTGTCATTTTCTGAGTTGAGTTGTTTGTTGTTGGTGCTTTATTTTCGGCTGTTACGTTGTTTGACCATAAAAATTTTTACATTGATTAAGTGAAGCCAAAGTTAGTAGTATTGCATTAACAGGCAATATGGCAACAACAACAATAACAAAAAAAAGGTAATTGACGCCTTGTTAAATTCTCACGATCATTTATTTAAATGGAATAATATTTAAACAAAAAACCATTGAAATTAAATGTTTTTTTTGTTTTAGAGTTTTGTTAACACAGCAAAAGCGAAACTAAAAAAAAAAATTGATACGTGTGCTTGCTTAATCATGCACAAAATAATCATTGATTTTTAATTTGTCCATTAAAATGCAATCACAGCAACTGAAATGACACAAAAATCACAGAAAAAACAAAACAACTACAAAATATTCAAATTGAAAAAAAAAACCAAAAATTGAAAATAAATTTTGTGAAACATCCTTTGCATTTTGGACTCGTACTCGTGTTGAAACAAATTTATTTTGGTCGTGTTTTTAAGGTTTATTTTTTTAGATTTCATTTTCAATTTATTCAATATGACTTGATTTTGTATTTAATGGCCACTTTACATATACATATACATACATATGTATGCATATGTTTCCTTCCACCAGAAATAAAAGCTTCATTCAGTCTTATTTGAAATTAAACATTTGATTTTATTTCCAGGAATTTTAATGGCTGGACAAATTTGTCTTAATTTAAATAATGAAATTATTTTTTTTATTAAAACAAAAATGAAAAAATTAAAAAATGCTTCAATTGCTTGTTAAAAGGCCATGCAATTGAAGTCACTACTTTGGATTGAGTTTTATTGCAAAACCATTATTATTATGGTCAGTCGTGGTTAAAATTTCTTAAAATACATTTTATTTGATTTTGTAATGAGACATTCAAACAAAGATTTATCACAAAGGACAGCATATGCATAAATCAATTGACCATATAATATATAAAGCGTGATCGATTTCGAGGTTCCCTACTTTTTTGAAACAAAAAAAACACAGAAAATTTAAAATCTAAACATTCCTTCGAATTTTTTTTTTTTTTTTTGAAGATTATGTCTATCAAATGTTGGCCGTTGCTATGTCGCAGATGGTCCATCCGTTGAGTCCAATTTTCGATGACTCGTTCGAGCATTTCGACTGGTAACTGGCGAATAACACGCATGATGTTTTCCTCCAAGGCCTGAATCGAAGCGGGTTTGTCCGCATAAACTTTAGACTTTCAATATCCCCACAGGAAAAAGTCTAACGGTGTGATATCACACGAACTTGGTGGCCAATCGACCGGCCCAAAACGTGAAATTTTGTGCTCACCGAAATGTTATCTCAATAAATCCATTAATTGATGCCATGTGTTGGAAGTGGCGCCGTCTTGCTGAAACTAAATGTCGCCGAGATCACGAGCTTCAATTTCAGGCATCAAATAGTCGGTTATCATCGTACGATAACGGTCGCCATTGACGGTTACGTTCGCACCGGCAGCATTTTTAAAGAAATATAGACCGACGATTTCACCGGCCCACAAACCACACCAAAGCGTTGTTTTTTCTGGATGAAGTGTCAGCTCTTGAATCTCTTCAGGTTGCTTTACGTCCCACATGCGGCAATTTTGTTTGTTTACATACCTATTGAGCCAGAAATGGGCCTCATCGCTAAACAAAATTTGCCTCGAAAACGTCGGATCTTCTTGGAACTTTTGAAGAGCCAGACGCTACCAACAGAATGGCAAGAGATATTCTTCAACTCCTTAACATGCGGTATGAATGTGGTCCTGCAAGACTACTCCGAATTTACTGTGTACTGGATTTACGCAATGATGGTGCGACCGAAATAACTTATGAATCTGTGATTTTGTTGTCAAAAGCCTCTAAGATTACGATGAAGCGTCAGCTGGATTTGGTTCAAAGATTACATGTTGGGATTGCTGCCATTGAACTTGTTCATTAGGTCAACGGCTGCAAAGTCAGCTTTGCAGCCGCATGAGTAGATAAACAATAATCGGAAGACTACATCTGGATACAATGAGTTTATGGAGAACGACAGCATTTTTACTGATGCGTCTTCATTGGTCGGTAGAGCAGGAGATGGTGCATACTCAGATCAGCTGAACCTGTCCTGAAGTTTGTGTTTGAGGGAGTACATCTCTGTTTACCTGTCAGAACTGCTTAGGTTGCTGCATGCGTTAGATCACCAGCTGGAAAGTAAGCCGTATGCCAGAAGGGTTCTGATTACACTGCACAATTAGTCAGATATAAAACGCATGAGGCAAGTGAACGTGTACTCTAATCTAGTGCTAGAAATGAAGCGGCAGAACAACTAGGGGATTCTGCTGTGAATTTCTGTGGTTCAGAAAAGGTCCTACAATCAATAAATTCACTAAACCTGAAAATGTGGAGGGAGGCTACTACATGCAGAATCGAATCGAATGGTGCTCAAAGAGCAGGAAGTCCAGGTAGGTGCTTAGAAATAACAGAAGTAACTTAAGCCGGATAACTGCGTTAGTGACAAGTCATGGAAACTGCAAGTATCATTTAGCTAAGTTGAAAATCGAAGATGATAAAGTTAGAGGACGAGGCGGTAGCGCTCATTATGTTGTGAAAGTTCAGCACTGTCTAGCATAAGAAACTTCTTTAATATGGATGCCATAGGAAACTAAACCTCTGGACAAATGCTAGTAATTACTAGAGACCCCGTAATGAAAAATAGGGAAAATAAAGGTCGATTGAATATAGTCAGGCTACTCTTTTCCTTATTGGATTTTATAACATAGCCAATACCTAACTCTTCCTGTATGATCCTTAATAATAAGTTGCCATGGAATATAAGGTTTTGTCCCTGGAAGAAAATGTTTGATTTTAAGTTAAATTTTCTATTTTATTTAAAGCTCATTTCATTTAAAATAAAACCTTTTATAGCGTTTCTCTTTGTCTTGTGTTTTATAAGTTTTTATAAGTTTTTTCCATCCTCAGTTTTCAATAAAACTTAAGAAACAACAGGAAATTACTTTACAAAAATATAAACAAATCAGAATAAGGTCAGCAAAACAAAGTGGAACACCTTGCAAAACAAATACATATATTTTTCATCGTTTTGTTGTTTCTTCTTATTTTATAAATTAACCTCTACAAACACTACAGCAGAACATAAAAAGTAGTTTAACGCCAACGCTTTTTGAAATAAAAATAAATCCCAAATGCTGAATATGAAAACAAAAAAAAAAAAAAAAATAAAAAAACAAGTCAGTTGTCCTGATAGTTGCCAAAAGATGCTGATGATTTCCTACAAAACGAACAAAAACAGCATGTGTAGAATCAGTGAAACAAAAAGGTTCTTTAAAAAATGCAACAGATTGTTGCAGCAGGTACAAACAACAACAGCAACAAGCATCACCATTATCTGAAACAAATTTACAAAAAGAAAAGGAACAAAAGCCGTCTAAAGGACAATGGAAATGCTGGGACGACTGTGTTAATAAATGTCTGGGATAAAGATTTGTTGTTTTTGAAAAAAAAAAAACAACAATAGCAACAACAGAAAACACTAAAAATCAATGCAAGCTGCAACATGTGTTTTTTATTTGGTTTTTAGCAAAATAAGAGAATTCGAGTAGTAAATGAAACAATACAAACTTCTAAAACAAAATGTAACAAAACAGTGTTTAAATACTGCGAGGATGGTGACAGAAGTGTTCCATCTAACATGGACTTGGGTACAGAAATAGTATGTTGAATATTAAATGTCTTTATAAAATGTTTAGGTAAATTTGGAAAAATGTATGTCCTTTAGTATTTGTTGTTGTTGTTGCTTGGCGGCCATTAAAAAGGAACACTTGAAGGACTTTTTACTAGAAACTGTGGGATATAAGGTATGAGTCCAGTGTAAGTGTTTTATTTTAAAGGTCTAAATTTAGTAGACAAAAAACCCTGGTACAATCTGTTGTAAGGGAGTCTTAAGTACCAAAACATTAATATGTTCTTTAAAGCGATTCTCCTGAGCAACTCAGTTGTAGACCACTTAAGGTGCGTTTACTGATTCGCCCAAAAACAACACACATAAAAGGCACAAT
The DNA here is from genome assembly GCA_949628195.1 of Phasia obesa. Taxonomy (NCBI): domain Eukaryota; kingdom Metazoa; phylum Arthropoda; class Insecta; order Diptera; family Tachinidae; genus Phasia; species Phasia obesa. The sequence continues at coordinate 207,572,255 of OX451215.1, read as the reverse complement.
ATTTTGTAAGTGACATAATCAGTACCAATTAAAGCTTAAATAGTTTTAAACTAAAATTTAATTGATTCAAATATATTTTTGTTGAAAATAGAACAAACAAAAAATCCTAATTAAACAAATAATTGAATCTATTAATTTAATTAATTAAATTTTAGTCTAAAACTATTTAAAAGCTTTAAGTGGTGAAAATATTTTTTCTCTAATAATTCAAATATACAGAATCAAAGTACTGGTGTTCCTGTCAATCACGAATATCGTGATTCAATAATTTTTTTCTAAAATTTTTTTAAAATATTTAGCAAAAACTGGAAATCAAAAATTTAAATTTTAAAATGCTTATAATTCGCATATTTTAAAACATAAATTACAGATTAAACCATCATTTATTAGGTATTACCTTGATTTTAATACCACGTCTAATTTTTAAAAATTTAAGAAATGCCCAGCTCTAAAAGAATTTGTATGGCCGAGGTACACAACTCTGAGACCATATAGCGCCACCTCTGGCAATTGGATGATAGACGCCTCTGCTATATAGCTGATAGACTCCTCTGCTATGCTCATACCAAATTTTGGATCAATCTACCTCACCCTTTACAAATTGTGTTGATTCTTCCCCAAAATATTTTGATTTTGCCCCCACTGTGCTGCTTTTTGTATAGGGGTCACAAAGAATGTTTACTTTCCGGCCGGTTGTTGACAGTCTGTCAAGTTGGCTGGATAAAAACTTTCAGTGTCAAGTTGTCATTGCCATATTGTCACATATTAAAAATCCGAAAATCCAGTTGTACTTTTAGTAGAGAGTGTATCAACTTGAAATATACTATTGATCGTCTCTGATCATTTGTAGAGTCTTATTTTAGCGCCTTCGAGCCGAGGGAATGTTTTTTAACTAGGTTCCATTATTCCGTATTGGCTTCAAAATCGAACTTTAGAGTAGAAGTTTAAATTAATAACCCAAAAGCTTAGAATATCTGCTTATACGTCAGTCTCCTTGCAATACTTTCATTTGTGTCAACTTTGTTTCTATATGGCTTTTTCAGCTTAGCTGTCAATATTTGAACTACGATAGTTGAGGTATTATTTGGTTCGTTATGCTGTCTAAACATAAACAGTTGTCATGTTCGAGTCAAAAGGTGGAATATATGGAATCTGCAAATGATGGTTATTTTGTTAAATTTGATAAATCTTACTATAAGGGTGGCGGTAAGCATTTAAATAGCGCTTTTTATGCTTTGGAAATTTAAAAATAAATCTCCAATTTAAAAAAAAAAAAAGATATTCTTTGAACCTACTTCAGTTGTTAGAGGAAATAAAGGAACTAGAAACGACCTAAAAAGAATTCATTTGTATATTAAAAAATAATTCGACTAATAAAATTTTAAAGTTCCATAATAAAAAAAAAATAAGAAATTTACAGACCTCCTTCGTACAGAGAAAAGTAGAAAACAGAACGAAACAAATGCAACAGATTGATAAAGAAAACTACAACTGTAATTGTACCCAGATAAAACAATGAGCATTTGTTGCTGCTGCATTCGTAGCAGGTACTTTTGTACAAAGTGAATATTGGACAGCAGCGAAACCATTTATAATTTTATAAAAAATACATCCTCTCAAAAAATATATATGCATTATTGTATTTATTTTTTAAAGCAACAGGCTGGCTGTTAAGAAAAAAAAAACTAAATCTGGTCCTTATGGTTGTTTAAAAATAGTTAAAGATTTGGATTTTAAGAAACACAGAAGCAGCTGTTGCTAAAAAAGTTTAAATCACTGTGGATTTAAATCCCCAAATAAAAGCAATAGTCTAGATTGTTGATAAAAATGCAAGATTAAAATCTTTTTTAGTTGGCCTTTGCTGTTGCTGAATACAAAATAAGTATTTCCAAATTACTTTGTCAAAGTCAATATTAGAAAAAAGAAACCAATTGATTTTTAAAATGTTCGTAATTTTTTATTCGCCAAGAAACAACAACTAACTAATTTCGAATTTTGTTAACAATTCTATCAAAACATTTATATAAATTTACTTATGTTCACTTTAGAAATTTTGTCACATACACGTTGTAAAGGTGTGTCTTAGGTAATAAATTCTTTTAATTCGGGTTGCTTTTTCTTGACAATAATTGACAAATTATCGCCAGAGTTTATTTTGTCATTTATTTCTTCAATTTTTAAAAAAAGTACTTTTGTTGTTTAAATAAAAAACCTTTGGAAAGTCTATTTTTACGGAAATAGTTTTAAATAATACTAAAAATTTATGAATAATTTTGGGCAGTCAAAAAATATTTTAAAATATAACAAATGATTTTAAGTGACATATTAAGAGCAATTAGAAAAATTCTTAAAATTTAACAAAAAAAAAAAAAAAAATACCAATAACGAAAATCTTATATAAAATCAAAAATCTTAAATTAAAAAAAGTAGAGTTATACATTTGTTTTAAAAATTTTTAATCGAATAAAATTTTATTCGAATCAGAAAAAATGTACCTCTGTAAATAATCAGTCCTTAAGCTTTATTAATAAAACTAAGAATTTTTAAATAAACAAGATAATTTTCGATTAATTTTAATCGAATTCAATTTTTATTCGCTTCTAAAAAAGGTTTAAAGCTAGCTTAACACTAAAACTGATACAAAAAAGCTATCAGATGTCTATTGTTTTTGTTAGTAAAAAGTTAATTAATTCCATAATCCATTGACTATATTTGATCTGGACTACGGATAATTTTAATCGAATAAAAATTTCAATTCAGCATTTTCAATAATTTTTTGAAAAACATAATTTAAATAAACATAAAACATAGTAAGTAGAAAAATCACTACTTACATTTGTAACCAAATAAGAATTATTATTCGAATAAAATTAAAAAATAAAATAAAAATTCAAAAATTTAAAATTTGTATATTTTTATTTCTTAGTAAAAATTTGTGTAATAATAAAAATAAATAATAATAAAAAAAGTGAATAAAAATACGTTTATTAAAATTTGTAAATCATTTTATTTATATGAATCATTTTTTTCTGAATCAAATTTTATTCGTTTTTGTTTTCAGTAATTAGAAAAAATACTTGAAATTTTACAAAAAACAAAAAAAAAAAAAAAATTACTCGTAACAAAAATCTCATATAGAATGAAAAATCTTGAATTTTGTTTTAAAAATATTTAATCGAATAAAATTTTATTCGAATCAGAAAAAAATTTCCTTCTATAAATAATCAGTGATAAATCTATATTAATAAAACTAAAAAAATTCAATAACAATAATAAAAATATTCAATAAAAAACATAATTTTCGATTAATTTTAATCGAATAAAATTTTTATTCGCTTCTAAAAAAAAATTTAAAAGTTAGCTTAACACTAAAACTGATAAAAAAAAGCTATCAGATGTTAGTTTTTTTTTTTTGTTGAAGAAAAAGTTTATGAATTCCATAATCCAAGACTATTTTTTATCTGAATTACGAATAATTTTATTCGAATAAAAATTTAAATTCAGCATTTTCAACAATTTATTAAAACCTTTATATAAAACATAGTAAGAAAAAAAAAAAAATAAATTTCTTCGACTACATTTGTCACCTAATAAGAATTATTATTCGAATAAAATTAAAAAATAAAATTAGAATTCAAAAATTTGTATATTTTTATTACTTGGTAAAAATTTTTATAATTTTTCATGCTTAAAAAAGTAAATAAAAAATACGTTTATTAAAATTTTTTATTGATTTTATTTATATGAATCATTTTTATTCTGAAACATAAAATTTTTTATTCGATTAAATTCTAACATATTATTAATTTATAAGCCGTTAGTACCATGACTCTAAGATTTTTTGTCCAGTCTTTAAGCGTAAATGGTTTACGCCACAGATATGTTTATATATTTCATTTGATCGTGCAGTTCAAAAAATATTACAAATCTTATCCCAGTGCTACCTTCTGTATTGATAGTATCTTAGACCGCAATAGTTGGTAATCAATTACATAAGTAACTTAAGGTCCAGTTTTAAAGAGTTAGTATTTATTGATTTTTAGGCATACAATTTCAGCTTTGAAATCCGAATAATTGTATTCAAAAACCCCTAATACTCGAATATAAGAAAATGAAAATATTAAATGTGTATATTTTTGGAACCTTACTTTAATAGAAGAAATCAACTAAATATTTATTGGCACATTAATCATAAAAAGCTCTCGGGTTTCATTAATTAAATTCAAATACTTTTTAACCGATTAAAATTATTTCTTTGATATTATCCGCTGCCTGTTTTAGACCTTAAAATTCTTATTATTTTATTCTGATAAAAATTAAATTTTCACATTTATTGAATGTGAAAGCATGATAAATAAATATGAATATTAATGGATAAAAGAAATTTTATTTATTCGATTATTCCAATCGTTCGCATACAAACAATTCCAATCGGTCTGGTATTTTTAATTTGCATTAGTTCTCAATTTATTAAAAAGGTTTTTAAATTTTCATAAACGCTACTAAATATAAAAAATACATTATTAAAAAAATCTAATCGAATCAAATTTTATTCGAATAAAACATATATAGTTTATTGTATTTTTTTTTTTTTTTTAATTTGCATTAGTTCTCAATTTATTAAAAAGGGGCTTAAATTTTTATAAGCGCTACTAAATGAAAAAAAGAAATAATTTAAAAAAAAAATTAATCGAATCAAATTTTATTTGAATAAAACATGTACTTTAGACCAATATTTTATATATATTTTCACTTCTTTAGACACTAATTTTGCTGCTATCGCAAAATAAAAAAATTGAGGAATGTAAAAATTATACTTTATATTTTATTTATTCGAATATTTTTATTCGATTAAAATAAAATAACGAATGAGTAAATCTTAAAAATTAAATCTGTATTGTTGTGTTATTTTAATTTAAATCATAATTTTAAATTTATATTCAAAGAAAATAAAACCTGATCGAATTAAAAAAATATTATTCGCTTCTTCGCTGTATTGTTATAGATTTTTACGAACAAAACTGCAAGTTTGGCCGAATTGAAAGACAACATTATGGGAACGTTTACAAGATGCGATTTCAAATAATAGAAAAAGTAATCGATAATTGAACTACCAGAAGACGCTGCTACATCTAAGCTAGCCGTGTGGCTTACCTGCCTGAAATTAAATGCAAATTCTGATGTCATAAAATTATACTCTTATGTTTGAAATTATATTTTCGCAGTATATTATTTCAGTTCACATTTGTTTACCTTCAAAAATGCTTTCTTCCTAAGTCATTATATATAAATTCCAATATCATAAAGATTGTGACCAATAAACTCAAAGTTATCCTAATCGTTGTAATATACAAAATAGTGCTATAAAGTTCAAAAATATATAGACAATGTTGAGAGGCCAAGCGATAACGTACAAAATTTGATTTGAAAATACTTTTAAACCATTTCTTTTAGCCGTTTAAGGTTACAAAACATAGTCACTCACTCTTGTAAATGGATCTATCTGTGTGTACCCTTAAAGCTTTTGCCATAATTTACAAAAGCTTAAAAATTATTAATGCTAAATATGGAGAAATAATCGCTAAGCCGTGTAGACAAAAGTCATTATTACGGTCTTACATTAAACGGTATTTTAAATTGAACACCAGCGTTAACTGCTTCTGCACACCTTTAATATCTTTCAGGTTGATTGGCTTTGTTGAATCAGTTATAAAAAATACATCCTGTAATTCCTTTTCAAACACACACACATATGTACATACACACACAGACACACTACAGAACACATTTTTAGTTACAATGTTTCCCCCCAATAAAACGTACGACAACTTACAATTTACAACCGTTTAAATTAACAGTTACCCCTTTAAACAAAAAAATTTTAAAAAAATTATTTAAGAAAAAAATATTGAACAGTTAATAAACAAAGAGAAAAAACAATATTAAAACTGCAACACTTACGAGTAGGAAAGGTTTACAGCTTATACTTCCTCTTTTTTTTTTTGTTTTTTTTTTTTAATGTTTGAGCCGATAAACACCGCAACAACTATCGATCAGGTGTTACTGGAAAAAGAGATATTGCTATATTTAAGCCTTATTTGGGATAAACTTTTTATTTTTGTTGTTGTTGCTATATTTCGTCATTTCTTAAGTTCTGTTGGTTTAACACATTTCCATTTTCGTACGAAATACTTAAAAGGGCTTAAACGCTTCAATGAGTAAATAAAGTTTCTTTTATTTCTCTGTGTGTGCTCTGTCTTTAACCAGATCATATTTGTACAACAATCAATATTATGATGGGTACAAGTACAAGAACAACAAGACAACAAGTAAGTATCTGTTGTAAATACACATTTCTTATTTTAGTGCAATGATTATTATTTAAGTACTGTTGTTGTGTACTTTAGGCAGGTGTAATTTCATTTTAACTTTTCGTTCATTCATCCTACAATTCATTCATGGCGATTCATTAATGAAAAGTACTTTATTACACATGTCTTAGTTGGAAATATTAATCCAAGCTGTTTTTTTGATAACAAAAACTACAAATAAATATTAAAAAAAAATTTAATTTAACAATTAAATTATGTCATCTTTTTTCTACGTGAAACAGAACACATCTATACATATGTATAATAGTCTGTCTGTGTTCGCATCATGTAAAAACTACTGGAGGGATTTTAATAAAATTTTGTGATAAGGTACCTTAGTATTCTGATTCAAATATAAGATACCTTTTTCGGCAAAAATAGCAATAGATGATGCTTACAACTAAACACTACCCTAAGTACAGTGTTGTCAGATTAGGGGATTTATCCCCAAATCGGGGATTTTTATTTACTTATGGGGATAAAAAATTTGGTTTGGGGATTGAAGATTTCCATGAGAATAGTTATAATTTTTTAGGGATTTTTTGGGGAATTTTATTTTGATTTCGTGTATTTTTTAGATTATTATAATTTTAATATTATTTCAAAAATTCTTTTTTTAAGTTTCCTAATGTGGTAACAAAGACGTTATTTAAAACTTAGGTATGACTTAAAACTTAAGTAAGAAGGTAAAAAAACGTAGCGAAAATAATTTAAAATAAAATTGGAATTACTCTTAGAGGTTATTTTTTTTTTTTTTTTATTTCGGACCAGCACTCAGGGGATGACCCCTACTCATGCAAAGCATTGTGCCAGAACTAGGAAATTAGGTTATGGGAAGGAGGATAGAGGGAGTAATGTTTGTGGACATTCGATTTGAATTTTCCAACATTGTAGTTGACAGGAAAGACCCCTGTAGGAAGATGATTCCACAAGCGAACTGTACGGCTAAAAAATGAATTTTCTCTGTAATGCATTGTTCGATTCACTGGCCAATCGACCACAAATGGATGAGCTCTTAATGAAAAGCGTGTTGTGTGCGAAAACGTGCGGATATCGGGAACTAGTTCCCTAATCTCATCAGAGCACATTCCATTGTAGTAGCGATAAAACAGCCAAACACAACCCACATTGCGTCGATGTTCAAGAGAGTCAATAGAGTTGGATACCCTACTGTCACCTATGAGCTTCTTCGCCCTCTCCTGCACGCGGTCAAGTAGTTCCAAAATAGACTTTGGAGCACCGGCCCATACATGAGAGTTGTATTCCATTTTTGGCCGGATGTAAGTGGTATAAATAGTAAGGAGATCGGATGAGGTGAAATATGTTTTACACCGTTTGAGAAAACCGAGACACTTGAAAGCTTCTTTTGAGACTTGAAAAATGTGCTTAGTCCATCGAACGTCACACTGGATTTTCATGCCAAGAACATCAAGAGCTTCTGATTCCTTAATACTTATACCACCCATAATTACAGATGTAGCACCATTATCGGCCGAACGCCGGTGCGTTAGCATACATCATTGAGTCTTACGAGCGTTAAAGTCGACTCTATTTACCCGGCCGCAATTAGATATTGTTACGAGATCGTGATTGAGCGTATCATTCATGTTTTGTCGCTTGGCCCCAATCTCTAAAAGGCTCGTCCTTCTGCAGAATGAATACGAATGGCAAATGCTGCTATCATCTGCAAAAGAGTAGATAGGGTTGGAAGTTTGACAGACATGGTCATTTAGAAAAATAAGAAACAGGGTAGGAGATTGGTTACGATTTTAAGAAAGAACTGCTTTAATATATAGTATAGTGAAGCTACTCGAATTATAGAGAGTTAAAAAATAAGAAAAACATAGATAAAAAAGTTTTGGTCGCCATTATTTGCCGAGTTATCGGTCTCTGAATATTTCAAGAGACATTAATAAATCATAATTGAAAAAAATGCCAATAAAAAGGTCAAAGCAACTTAGGCGTATTTTGGGCTATATTTTTTAAATATCAAGATGATCCTGAAACGACCTTGTTTCTAGACTTGGAAAAGTTGATTTACATACCAACTTTTAATGTTTATGTAATCATTTTTTCGGCAAGGAATCAACAAAACCATATATAAGAAACAAAAACAAAATCACATTTCAAAACTATTTACTCTAGTCTTTATTGAGAAATTCCATTTTAAAAATAATGGAATTTTAATTTTATTTAAACTTACACCAATGTATGTATATTTTCGTGGGTAAGCAAGTTTCTAAGGCCATTTCGCTATGAAAATAATTTAGCTCATCAGGAAACCTTTACCTACAACTTTGCCTCAGGGAGTATATCAAAATTTCAAACGGTTTGCAAAATATGAGCTTGAGGAAATGATCATTTTTTTGCAAAAATGACATCGAGGCCCCACATCTTTGAGGGCCCATAAAAAAAAACCTGGAGGACTTTGGGCAAAACTGGGAGACAGAGATCTTTTTTTTGGTCTTTTATGACGTAGTGGTGTCCGTATATCCTTATTTTGCCATGACTTAAAAAATTACACAGTGTGTAATCAAGAGTTCATATGTATATGAAAAACATGTTACTGTCGAATCAACATTTTATTGTTAGTTAAAAAAATAAGGCCATGTGCAAATCATGTCACTGCAGTGACGTGACTGTCTTCGTTACAGTGCACTGTCGGAATACCCGTTAATTTTTCCTGTTTGTTATAAATGCCTTAGTAATACACCTTCTGTGAACATCATTTCAAGAGTCTACCTATTACGGGTTTAGAGATAAAAGGCGCTGACAGGCGGACGGACAGACATTATAGCGAAAATAATAGGGCTACGTTTGTACCTTTTATAATAAAAAATGTATTGTGTAATTTTAAAATTTTTAAAAGTACTTTTTACAGGTACTTCTTTAAGGGTATTTTTTAAGGTACTTTCCTTATAAGAGCACTTTTTTAAAAGGTGCTTTTACTAAGGTTAAACACAAGTAACAAAATTTTTTAGTTTTTGTAAGGTTCTCTTTCTAAAAAGTATTTTTAAAGGGTACTTTTTCTAAGCTAAGTTTTACAAGGCACTTTTTCTAAGGTACTTTTTTCTCTGTACTTTAAAAAAAAGTTTTTAACAAATAATTTTCTAAAACAAAATTTATTATTTTTATATAATTTTTTGAAAGATACCTTTTTTAAAAAGATTTTTTTCAGGGATTTTTTTTCAACTTCTTAAAAGCCATTGAAAAGTACCTGTTTATGAAGCAATATTTTAATTTGAAATCTATTTTTTTATAGGTTCTTTTTTCTTATATGTGACCCGGCCTATGAAAAGGTGGCTTATGACTCCAAAAAAATTTTCCACTTTTTGTTGTTGTTGTTGCATTGTTTATCTTTAACAGCTAATTTTTCGAAATTTTGTTTTTGGATCATAAGCCACATTTTCCCTTTTCGTAGACCGGGTCACATATGTTTTTTTAAAATTTTACAACAGTTTTTAAAAGCTCCTTTTTAATAGATACTATTAAAGGTTAAACCCGAGTTTTATATTTTTAGGGGAAGATACCCTAGACCACTTACTTCATTTTTCCCACTGCGACCCCCTTCATTTCTCAATCATTCCTGGTATCCGACTGATAATTTACGACTTTACTTTCATTGAGTCTCGTGCTGCCACTAGTCTTTTACTCTCGACTGTACAATGATTTGAGACTGGCGACTGATACATGTCGACATTCCTCCTCATCACAGAGTCTAAGGTAATTGCTAACATTTGCCTAAGGCTAGCATCTATATTTAATATATGTTTGTCCGTGGTCCGAAGCCTTCATAATAGCGAGTCTGCTGGATTAGTACACAAAATACGCTCTGACGTCTTGGTCTTTTTCTAGGTACAGTCTGGAAATATGGTCTTACCTCGATTTAATTTAACGTAGTCAAATAAGACTTGAATAGCCCACCGAGGCAACCTTGAAAACAGAGTAAAGGCTAAAGACATTTTTTTAAAGTATTTTTTTATTTATTATATTGTCCTTTATAGGGAATTTTTTTGTGAGGTACTATTTCTAAAAAGTATTTTTTAGAAGTTTTTTTTTTATACAAACTTTCTTAAAAGTAATTTTGTCACGTCTGTGTGTTATTTTGCAAAGGTATTTGTTTGAAATGATCTTCTTTTAAGATATATTTCTTAAAGGTACTTTTTATAGCTACAATTGAAGGTACTTTTTCCAAAGGGGATTTTTTCAAATGGTAATTTTTAAATGCAACTTTTTGCAAAATTAGCAACTTTTTTTTAAAGTAATTTTGTTTTAAATTATAATTTTAACAAGTACTTTTTGTAGAAGGAACTTTTTTCAAGTGTTACTTTTAAAAGGTACTTTTTTGGAAAATATTTTTTAAAAGCCTGTTTTTGAAAGCAGCTTGTATTAAAAACTTTTTCATTTATTATTAAAAATATTATTTTTAAAAATGTTGTTATTATCAAAATGTTACAATTTAATTTTGTATTTTAAATTGAGTTTATATTTGTATTAACTGTTACAGTTAAACTGTTAACAATAAGAAGTTCTGTAATTAAAACTTTTTTTAATGAACAGTCTGGCATTTTAAGCTTAAAAACATAGCAAAGAAGTTATTGTTTTAAAAATTTCTTTGAAGAGCAGCTGCTGATTGACTGACTGATTGGTGTTTGTAACAAGTAAAAGTTTCATGGCAAATAGTTTTCATTAAAAATAAAATCGCGTGTCTTTCTATAATTAATAAGGAATATTTATTAATATTAATATTTTTTGGTTTGGTCGTTTTTCTTTAAAAAAAAACTTTTTATTACCAAAAATTCAACAAATTTTATGAATGAGCATGTCGCTTTATTTTTGGTTAATAATTTCTTTTTCATGTATTTTTATTTCAAGTTAAAATGTTTCACAGTTGCAAGCTGCTTATAAGCGTAACATTGTATTTGTTTTCGTTATACGTTTGTCTTCTGTTTTTTAAGGTTTGATTATCAACTTTTCAGAATCTCCCCAAAAAATAAGTTTTTTAAGACATAATAACAACTAACCCTTTTTTGTGTTGGTATCACAAGCTGGCAATTGCAACAAGTTGTTTAAAATGAAAAGAAAAATTTATATTGAATTGAAGATCATGAGAGAGTGTTGATATTATTCCATTAATGCATATAATTTAATGATGAAGATCTGTGTTTCTGCTTTAGTTGGGGTAAAAGTATTCTTTTTTTTTTGTTAAACAGGTGTAATGATTTCTTTTTTAAAGTTTATTAACAAGAGATGGAAGAATACTGCTTTTATTATTTTTTTTTTTGGGGGGTTTTAAGCCCTGGGAAAATGGGATGTTTTAAAACTGATAAAAATTTATTATTATTTCCGGTATTACTTAAAACCGAGTGTATAAACGCAACTTGTTTAAGGTTGTTGAAATTTATTATTTTCATATCTCAAAAGGAAAGGCAAATCTATTAGCCAAATTTCAGTTTAATTTTTTTTTAAACAATATTTTGCTTGCCACAAACTTAAAAACAATAACACATACATTTGATTTAATTTTTGTGATTCACAGCACGTTTCTTTTTCTAGTTATTTGCCCTTTTTTGACAAACTAATTTGTCATTCTTGGCCATAATTGGCAAGTAATCAAAAACAGTTTATAAAGAACATATAAAAATCAGAAAAAAGCTAACAATAAACGCCATATGTCTATGAATGAGTCCCACAATGTTTTATTCTTCAGAAGCTCTAGTAGATTTCACAGTAGCTACAAATAGCCGTTTTTTATTTTGTCATTACAACATTCTTTCCCAGCATAAAAATTAAAGCTATTTCTGTGTATTTATTTATTTATTGTTTTATGTTTACTAGAAATTGTGCTTAAGTTTAATAGAAGTTTGTTATTTAGTGCTCAGGCTTAATTATGCAAAATATTTTCAAATGGTGTTCAAAGAACTTTAAATAAATTCTTTAGAAAAGTTTGATCACTGCTATTGATTACTGTACAACTTGCATTTATATTTCATTTAAAATATAGTTTTAGCATTAAGTTAGTATTTTGTATGACTTTTTGCAAAGAGAGAAAATTTTTGAAACAAAAGACTTAAGAGACAAACTTCAAAATGTAGTTGTTACAGAAAATAATAGATAAGGCAGGATAATTCAGTGCGATCCCGAAACTTTTGGAGAAATGTATTACTGATAACATTAGCCATCAATTATCATCCATATTATCGCATCAGCAATGTGGTTTCAGAAAAGGTTGCTCAACTGCAACTAACCTTTTCCAACTTAAAACCATTGTTAATATTGGCTTTAATAATAAACAACTTACCGATGTTATCTACACTGATTTTAGTAAGGCTTTTGACAAAGTTAATCATGTTCTACTTTTACTGAAACTTCGTCTCTGGAGTTCCTCAGGGAAGCTACTTGGGTCCTATTTTGTTTTCGCTTTTTATTAATGATATGCCGAGCGTTATAGAATTCAGTAACGTTTTAATGTATGCAGATGACGTAAAGATTTTTCGAAGCTACAATAAAATTTCTGAAAGGGATTAGTTGCAACGCGACTTGGACAAATTTTATGACTGGTGCAATGTTAACTTAATGGTACTTAACTTTAAAAAAAAAATGCAAGCACATGCAATTTTCAAGATGCTCTATTTCTAATGGTCTATTTTCGCTTGGTGGTTATCAGCTTACGGAGTTCATGGATTTAGGAGTTCTTGTAGACTGTAAATTAAAATTTAACAAGCATATAGCTATGATGGTAAATAAAGCTCGTGGCGCACTAGCCTTTATAAAATGTTGGACTAAGGAATTCACTGAGCCTATAATAACTAGACGGTTGTACACATCTTTAGTGAGGCCCATTCTGGAGTATGGATCTATTGTATATGATCCCTATACTGATTATCAGAAGAACTGTATTGAATCTGTACAGAAACAGTTTCTTTTATTTTGTCTGGGTAACACAATATGGAATCCAAATGTAAATCTTTTCCCATATTCTGTAAGACTTACTTCAATTAATCTGCCGACATTGGAAAGCAGGCGATTAGTGCTTAATGTAAAATTTTTAATAAATTTGATAAATGGCTCAATTTATTCAGCGTTCCTACTGAGAAATATCAACTTTAATGTATCTTCAAGATCTACTCGTAACTTTACACCACTTCACCTTAAGTGTTATCAAACAAATTATGCGAACGCGGATCCGTTAAGAAGATTATGTAGAACTTCTGATGACTTTTACAATTTCATTGATTTCTCCGTAAATGTTAATATCATAAAATGTGATATTATTTCGTTTTTAAATGTTATTCACTAATGATGTTAGTCTTAATATTTTTTATATTATAAACTGTGATATCATTTTATTTTATTTTTTTATTTTATTTTATTTTATTTTAAAATGCTATTCACTAATAATGTTAGTCCTAATGTTTTTGTAATTATTATTATTGGTCTATTAATATATTAATCTATAGACCTTAGTTAAATAAATAAATAAATAAATAAAAATAAATAAATAAATAAAAAAGTCAAATAGCAAACAATTTTATTATTTTTTAGGGGGATACCGAAGCAGATCACTAACATGATGGGTCTCTTTTCGATTTCTAGTGTCCGACTGGAAAGTTACGAATACTTGCTTTCATTGAGTGTCGTGCTGTCACTAGCACTTTACTCTCGACTGTAGTGATTTCAGACTGGCGAATGATACATATCGACTTTCTTCCTCCTCACAGAGTCTATCGTAATGCTAACATTTGCTTAAGACTAAGGTCTCCACAGAATCTCCATTTACTATATGTCAGCCCGCAGACCAAAGCCTTTTTTATGTTATCCTCTTTCCAGGCACAGACTGCAAGTATCGTCTTACCTCGATTTACTCCTTGGCCAGAAAATACTTCAGAGTCCGTGACCCGTCACTTACGCAGTTAGTCATTTGTAGGCACCCAGATTAAATCAAATCTTCTTTTTTCTGCACACTTGTAGGAAAAAATTCCAGAGTCTTTGGTTGAAATCGAACCCACAACACTGATAGACCAGTGAACTACCTACTAGCCCACCGAGCTACCCTAGGAAACTAAACTGAGTACAAATAATAATGGAATGGCAGAATCTCTCTCCTAATGACAATTTAATCCTTTTAAGAAAATATGTGAGCTTGCCATCCTTCCCAAAATTAAATATAAAAACTTCATTAGTCCTTTCCATAGTAGAGTCTAGATAAAGGAAATTGTCGTATAAAAAAATTCCAAAAATGTTTATTTAACTCATAATTGAACTGAGCTGTTTGTTTTTAAAAAGCTGCATTTAAAAATGACAGAAAAATTTAGCAAATGTTAAAAATTGTTTAAATTTATTAAGAACCTAAATTTATTTAGGCCTCAAAATGCATTGAAAATTAACTTTACATTTACATTTAAATTAAAATTAACTCTATTGCCTTCTAGTTTGACATTAATAATATTTGCAACAAAATTGCAAATGACAGACTTCATTATTCATCCTTTATTTCTGCTCGCACTTAACACCATGCTGCCCTTTTTTTTTTGGGGAAAATTAATGAATATAAATAAAATTTATTGATGTTATTAACGAACAAAGTATTCGTTGTATTAATTAATTACTCTTACATACAATTGCAACAATGTACCTTAAAGAAAAATAATAATTAAAAAAAAGAAACTCAAAAAGAATAAGAAAAGAATTAAAAAAATAAAAAAATAAAAAACAGCAAGGTGTTGGTTAATGATAAAAAAACTATTGCAGCCATCCAATACTCGTATATTCCAAATGAGTGCATTTTAAAGATTAAACTGAAAATTTTACGATTAAGCAAGAAGAATTACAAGAGTTATACTGATGGAGAACAACTGCTGGTTAACGGTTTGATTAAGTCTAAAAATATTTTTTGAGGGTTTATGACAGAATACAAGCTGCAAATGTCAAAGAAATTAAAATGAATTTATCAAAAAGAAAACAAAAACCGAAAATTGTGTTTATAAAAAGCAAATGAATATTTTCAGTTAAATAAATAAAAAAATATAAGAGTAAAATGGTGATTAAAACATATAAATTGTTTTACAAGGTGTTTGCTTACTTATATTAAGACACACTTGACAGGTCAAAAAACACTATTTATTTATTCACAACCCAGTAGAAAATTTATTATTTAAGTGACTCGCACAATATATATAAAACATCTGTAAGAATATTAAAAAAAATTGTGCTCATTTTTTTTTCTGCATCGTGTTTCTATACAGCCAAACTTTTGTCTGCAACATGTTTCTATATTAGGAAAACATGTTTTCGTCTCAAACATGTTTTCGTGTGAAACAAGCCTCTTTATATAGAAAACATGTTTTCACTGAAATATGTTTCTATATATAGAAAGATTTTGTTAGAAACATGTTTTTATATATAGAAAATATTAGCATCTGAAACATGTTTCTGTATATAGAAAAATTTTTGTCTGAACCATGTTTCCATATATAAAAAAAAATATAGAACAATTTTTTCGTCTGAAACATTTATCTATATACTCGTATATAGAAAAATTTTTTCGTCTCAAACATTTTTCTTTATATATAGAAAAATTTTTTCGTCTCAAACATTTTTCTATATAGAAGAATTATTGTTTGAAACATTTTTCTATACAAAAAATTTTTGTCTCAAACATTTTTCTATAAAAAATATTGCCTGTAACAGGTTTCTATTTAGAAATATTTTTGCCTGAAACTTTTTTTTATATAGAAAAATTTTTGTCTAAAACATATTTCTATATAGACAAATTTTTTTCTGCAACATTTTTCCATATAGAAAAATTTTTGTCTAAAAAATATTTTTATTTTTATCTAAATCATGTTTCTATATAGATTAATTTTTATCTAAAACATGTTTCTATATATAAAAAAATTTTTGTCTTAAACATTTTTCTATATATAAAAATTTTGTCTAAAACATGTTTCTATATAGAAAATTTTTGTCCAAAATATGTTTCTATATAGAAACATTATTGTCTAAAACATGTTTCTATATAGAAAGATTTTATCTAAAACATGTTTCTATACATTTTTATCTAAAACATGTTTCTATACAGAAACATTTTTATCTAAAACATGTTTCTATACAGAAACATTTTTGTCTAAAACAGGTTTCTATATAAAAAAATTTTTGTCTAAAACATGTTTCTATATAGAAAAATGTTTGTCTAAAATATGTTTCTATATAGAAAAATTTTTGTCTACATTATGTTTCTATATAGAAAAATTTTTGTCTATAGAAAATTTTTTGTCTAAACCATGTTTCTACATAAAAAAATATTATCTAAAACATGTTTCTACTAGATAAATTTTTGTCTGAAAGAAGTATCGAGAGACATTTTTATCTGAAACATGTTTTTATATAGAAAAAGTTTTAATTAAAACATGTTTCTATATAAAAGTTTTTTGTCTGAAACATGTTTCTATTAAAATTGTTCTCAAGGAAATTATTTAAAATAAAAAACTTCAATAGAAAAATTAATTCTTCTGGTTTTGAAAATATTAAGGAATTTATATGTTAAATTATACTTTGAAACAAATAAAAATATTATTGGGAATATTCTGAATATTCTGAAACAAAATTGTTTGTAACATTATTTGGATTTTTTTTTAACCAAAGAGTATCCTTACGATACTATAACATTGCTTTCTCATCGTATTTACTATTGGGCATAAATTAAAGTAAAGCAATATGCAGAAATATAAATTTATTTCCCAACTATTGCGCAATATAGCAACAGGATCAAATTGCTAAACCAGTTTTAATTTGTCTGAAAACCAACTCTGCACAATATTTTTAATGACGAAAGAAAAAAAATGCACAAAATTATAATGCCTGCAGATGCAATAAATTTTAATTTCATTTTCATAACCAAAAATTAAATTGTACTCAAACTAGGACAATTTTTTAAAGCAAACACACTTACTTCGCTTTTCAGTTCATTTGGTGAACGCAAGGAAACAAAAACGTATTTTTTCTGGCGTCCACACATTTTTTTCTCACACACAAACTGAGCAGCCACATAACGACATGACTTTTAGAAAGAAAAATTAAAAAAAACAAATTTTTTATTTTAGTTTTCTTCTTTTGCAACCAGCAATAGTGTGCTTAAGTGGAACGGACTTGAGTTTGAACAAATTTATTAATTGTTTTCTGTATCCTTTGGGGAATTAATATGTATGTTTTGCCTTCTCTGCCTTCTCGCCGAGCTTTCTTTATACCTGCAAGTGTTGATTTAATAAACTTAAATTTTTTTAACGATGCTTATATGTTGTTGTTGCTTTTATGGAATCATTTGTAAAATTATTTTTTGTTATCATGGTTAAATGTTTGAATTGTTTAATTTTGGCGTTGATTGATTTGATTGGCCAAATGATTTTGCTGAGATGGTGTGTTGTTCGCATGCTGTTTGTTGCGTGTAGCTTCTCTGACTGGGGGCCATGATTTTAATAAATTAATTAATTATTTTGACACACTGATCTGAACTTATTGAATTTAATTTTGTGGACTTTATACTTTTTGCTGCTTTTGGAAGAACTTTAATGCAAGTGCATCGTAAAGAATTAACAGTAGTTCATTCTAATGAAGGATGTCGAGAGATTTCGGTATATACTAACTCGTACATCTTGATTATTTTTTAATTTGCTTTTAAGGTATAATAGTTTTTCAATGTTAAGTTTTTTAAAATTTAATTTCTATATAAAAAACTGTTTTCTATATAGAAAACCTCAACAGTTTACAGAAATTTTTTATACTAAACAAGTAAGAGTGTTATATTCGGCTATACCGAATCTTATTTTGCTCTTCACCATAGTAATATTCCCTTCTCGGTTACATTCGGTTTTTATTCTATGATTTTCAAATATAATATAGAAAGAGAAAATTAAAAAAATTTATCGAAAATGTTTTGTAAAAATTGTATCAAAAGTTTTTTGTAAAAATTTCATCGAAAATTTGTTTAAAAATTTTTTCAAACATTTTTTTAATAATTCTATCAAAAATTTTTTTTAAAAATTTTATTGAAAATTTTTCTAATATTTTATTGTAATTTTTTATTTTTTAATTTTATTAAAAATGTTTATAAAAATATATAATAATAATAATATAGAAAATTTACAACAAAAAAGTTTTATCGAACATGTTTTGTAAAAATTTTATTGAAAATTTTTTGTAAAAATTTCATCGGAAATTTTTTAAAATATTTTATTGAAAATTTTTCTAAAAATTTTACTGTAAATTGTTTTTTTTTTAATTTTATTAAAAATTTTTCTAGAAGGTTATTGTAAAAAATTTTTAGTAAAAATTTTTTTGTTCAAATTTTATAGAAAGTTTTTTGTACAAATTTTATAGAAAATTTTTTGAAAAAATTTCATCGGAAATTTTTAAAATTTTTTTTTTAAATTTTATTGAAAATTTTTCTAACAATTTTAATGTACATTTTTTTGTAAATTTTATTGAAAATTTTCCTAGAACGTTATTGTAAAAAATTTTTTGTAAAAATTTTATCAACTTTTTTTGTACAAATTTTATAAAAAGTTTTTTATAAAAATTTCATCAAAAATTTCTTTAAAAATTTTTACAAACATTTAAAAATATTATCAAACATTTTTTTTAAAATTTGATTGAAAATTTTTCTAAAAATTTTATTGTAATTTTTTTTTAATTTTATTGAAAATGTTTCTAAAAATATATAATAATATTTAATATAGAAATAGATAATTTACAAAAAAAAAGTTTTATCGAACATGTTTTGTAAAAATTTTATTGTAAACATTTTGAAAAATTTCATCGGAATTTTTTTAATTTTATTGAAAAGTTTTCTAAAAATTTTATTGTACATTTTTTTTGCAATTTTATTGAAATTTTTCTAGAAAGTTATTGTAAAAAATTTTTTGGAAAAATTGTATCAACATTTTTTGTACAAATTTTATAGAAAATTTTTTGTAAAATTTCTATCGACAATTTTTTGTAAAAATTCGATCGAAAATTTTTCATAAAAATTTTATCGAAAAAATTTTGTAAAAATTTTATCGAAAAATTTTTGTAAAAATTTTATCGAAAGTTTTTTGTACAAATTTTTTTAGAAAGTTTTTTTGTAAAAATTTTATCGAAAATTTTTTGTTAAAATTTTATCGAAAATTTTTTGTAAAAATTTTATCGAAAATTTTTTTGTAAAAATTTTATCAAAAATTTTTTTGTAAAAATTTTATCGAAAATTTTTTTGTAAAAATTTTATTTTTTGATGTTTTGATGTTGCTGAATTGCATTAGCGAAATTTTCGAAACTATGTCAGGCAGATTGACGGTCTTAAATTTTCTGAATCTCTTCCGAACACAGACGGTCATCGGGTTTTTCCAGAGATTTGCTATAGAAAACTGGTTGTTCCACAAATATTCCATAGAAAACCGGTTGTTTCACAGTTTTTGTATAGAAAACCGGTTGTTCCACAGATTTTCCATAGAAAACTAGTTCTCCACAGTTTTTCTATAGAGATTTTCTAGGAAAACTGTCCACTTTTTTTTAATAAACCGGTTGTTTCACAGATTTTTGATAAAAAAACCGGTTGTTTCACAGATTTATTATAAAAAACCGGTTGTTCCACAGATTTGCTATAGAAAACCGGTTGTTCCACAGATTTGATATAGAAAACCGGTTGTTCTAACCGGTTGTTTTACAGATATTCTATAGAAAACCAATTGTTCCACAGTTTTTGTATAGAAAGCCAGTTTTTCACTAGAAAACCAATCTTTCCACAGTTTATCATCCACTTGGAGAAAGAGCTTATGTCTAGAAGAAGTTTTTCTGTAGCAGTTGTACTATAGAAAACCAATTGTAAAAAAAAATATATATAAAAAAATAGTTGTAAAAATTTTTTGCGTTTGGAAATCAGGAGTACCATGTTTTTTTATATTCATTGTCCTAAAAGATTATTTAAGACAATCCAACTTTACCAAATGATTTTCTGTTGAAAAAAGTTGCCTCAAATGAATGAGAAAATCACTTGTTCTAAAGTTTTTCTTAACACAAGCAGTTTTCACATTCTCCTTACTATTGATATGCCCACAAATATTGCATCCGCTTTAAACATTTCCGAGCTCTAACATTGCATGTTTGGAGGGCGTCCTGGTATTTGCACAAATTTGGTATATAAAGACTCCCTCGTCACAAACAACTGTCTTAATTAACAATCAAAAGACTTTAACAACGAACTTTAATTCTGTTTCTTAAAGTAAATTAAATTTGAAATAAAGTTTAAGTTGTTTTTAATGAATTTGTGCTCTATTAACTGCACTCGCGTGTTAAGCAAATAAAGAAAAAAAATGCAAATTAGTTAAGTGCATAAATATTTTTAGTATCTAAGCATTAAGTTTTATTAATAAAAAATGCACCCTTTAAAAACAAAATATTTGGAAATTAGCATTAACAACTATTGCATTATTAATTTAAGAATTTTAAGTTGAAACTTAAAGAGAAGACGAAAACTTTATCAACGAAATATATCATACCATATTATTTTTTTTTTTTAAATTTAGTAATCTTATGTATTTAAGTTTTATTTATTTATTTTTTTCTTTTTGGCAATTATTTTAGTAAAAATATTAAAAAGTGATCTGTTGGACACGCGCACTGCACTGTCTTGTTATAATTAAGGGATATTAAAGAAAGTTAAAAAGGGGTTACCACTAATAAGCAATTTTATGAACAACAAATTTAGTTCCAGTCTCAAAAAATAATATTCATAATTTTTTTTTCATGTGTTGCAACACACAGGCAGTATGATGCATGAGAAGCTTTTGAATTGCACATTTTAACAGCACATTTTCAACAGTCAGTTACTCTCATTAAAAGTCACGTAAATATTTGTCCAACGTTGCAAAATTATATATGTTTATTTATTTTTTCTTTCTTTCCTTGAGTGATGCAACTCACGTTATTTTTTTCTTTTTATTTGCTACCTTTCACGTTGTTTGCAAGAATTTTTATTTGGCAAGTTCAGCCAAACTTGAGACATTTTTATTTACTTTTTTGTTTCATAATGCATAAGAAGAGATTTGGACCAGGTTTTTAAGAGGTTTAAAAAAGTAATTGGATGATAAGTTTTACACGAAGAGTTTTTACTAAAATATATTTTGTTAAAATTCTTAGAAAAATATAAAGAAAATATTAAAAAAAACTCAAAATTTATAATTTTATACAAAAAATTTAGTAAAAAATTTAATAATACAATTTAAATTTAAAAAATATATAGAATATAATTCGTAATTGTATTGTAACGTTTTAAAAATAAATAGAAATTATTAGTAAATTTTTCGTTAAATTTTTGGAATAAATTTTCTAAAATAATTAAATTATCAAAAAAACATTATTCAGCAAAAATTATATGCAGAAAATTTTAATGCCAGAACAACGATTGTAAATTGTGGAAATTTATAAAAAATAAATTAATAAATCGGAAAGTTCATAGAGTCAACATAATCCTAGTGTGCAAGCAATTCGTGCTTGCACACAATAAAAATGTGGGGACGATGAGGTTAGCTTCCAGACAGCTTCCTTCACCAAAAAGGAACCACAAGCACTAGGCAAGACACAAGAAGTCTCGCAATAAAAAAAAGAAACACAAAAAGTTTATTTTTTTCAATCAAAGATAAAAAGGAGAAGTCACAAATTAACTTTCCTTTAGTTTATTAAAATCCACAATAAGGCACATAAAAATTCCAATAAATTGCAATTAAATTTAAAGTTTATAAAATTAAAGGCACGAACAACAAGGATCCGAAAGCAATCAATCTAATGCCAACGATATGGCGCAAATAATTATTAATATAATAAAATATATAAAACAATTTAAATGGCGCGACTTTAACCACGAAAGAAAGAAAAACTATATCAAGCCCAGGACAATGAGCAAACAGAAATTGAAGATAGACGTCAAAAAACTTCTACTAGCTTTGGCATCACTCAACCATGAACCAGGGATGGAAAATCATCATTGATCAGACGTGAACATCCCGGCCGCCTTGCAGTACTGCAACCAAAAAATCTAACAAGCTAGGATGAAAAAAAAAATGATCGTTTTAGCACTAATTTTACTCTTCTAAGTTCATTACTATCAACAAGACAAAGATAAATAAGCATTTGCGAGCGCTATCGAGCATTGCTGACTGAATTATTGGTTTTGAAAATTAATCAGCTAAATATCAACGATATTTACTACTTAACAATCAATTTATTGCAAAATCAATTTAGTGACAACTTTATTGCTAGAAGTGGTCCTGTTCACTGGTCCTAATATTTGTCCGATTTAACGCCTCTGGATCACTTTTTATATCATTGGTTAAAGCCATAGAATTAGCAACAATTGAAGCAATAGAAGTAAATATTCAAGCCACCATTGTGGCCGCACGGCTAGATCTAAAAATTGGACTGATCTAATAGAGCCTGTAACTCGTAGCCAAGGTTAAGTCAGAAAATTATATTAAATAAATTAATGCCTTGAAATTATATGCCAGATTATAATAATAAAAAAGTTTAATTTCATATTACTGTGATAAACAAATTAAATATATTTTCTTTACGTCCTTTAGATAATTCTAGAAATTCATTTCTAAATGCAATTATCGAAAAATTATTTAAATTCAAATTTTTGTAAATAAATTTTATTAGTAAAAATAGTTGTAGATAATATTTTTTAACTAAATTTAAGAAAAATTGATTTAGTAAGAATTGCTTGAAATTTCAAAATAAAAAGGTTTTGCAGCAGAAATAATTTAACTCTGAAGTACTTTAACTTTACAACAAGTTCAACGAGTTGCGAGTGAACAAACTAGCAAAAAAAAACTTAACACATGATATCAAAAATCAACAAAAGAAATGCATTCCTTAAAATATATATTTAATAAACAAAAATCAGAAAAAAAATTATTACAAAATTACAAGCTTAAACTTGAAACGATGTTCATTGAATGATTATAGGTAACGGTGCGTTCACGTACACTGACAGACTAAATGACTGACCATAAGCTCTTGCACCTGAAAATAACTGTCATAAGAAAACTAAGCAAAGAACTCGAACACATTCAATTAAGCAACTTGAGACATAAAACAAAGGCGATGTCCCACCCAGCAAAAAATTTATCACGAAAAAATCATTAAAAATTTAAATTAAAAAATTAAATTTAAAATATTTAATAAAATAATTTTGTTTGAAAAAAAAAGTCTAGTAATTTTTTTTTAATTTACTAACGATTTATAAAATAATTTTATTCCATTTTATCTTAAATAATTTATTACCCAACTTAGAACGAATTATCAATCAATTTAAAAAGAATTATGCAACAATTTAATTGCCGTATTTGGCACAGGGTGTCTACTGGAAAGGTATATTACTCGCAGTAATTCCATTGTAATCCTTGCTGTATACGAGGTGGCACCATCTTGTTGATACCACATGTTAATCAAGCCCAAGGCTTGCAGTTGTGGCATTAAAAAGTTTTCAATCATATCACGTTTTCATTTTCAAAGAAGTAAGATCCAATGATTCCTCCTGACCAAATTTCACACCACACTGTCACTTTTAATGGATCCAAAGCTGACTGATGAATAATTGGAGGGTTTTCCATTGCCCAGAACCGACTATTCTGTTTATTCCCATATCCATTCAAATGAAAATGTGCCTCGTCACTCATCATGATTTTTTCGTGAAAATCGGAGTTGTCATGGGTATGCTGTGACATCCTATTGGCATGTGTACGGCGGCGTAAATTGTCTTGTGGAAGAAGCTCTTGTGTCAACTGAATCTTAAATGGAAACAAATGCAAATCCCTGTGCGAAATTATGTCAAAAGTTGTTCTTTGAAGACCAAGATCCTGAGCATGTCGTCGAATTGAGGTTGATGGATTGTTTTGAACACTTTCTTGAGCAGCAGTAATGTTTTTAGCCGATCTTGCAGTATGTTATGCTCCATGCTATGGCCTTTCACCTACAGACCTTCTTTCTTCGAAATCATTCACTAGACGATAAATAGCGCGTTTTGTTGGCACGTTGTTTCTCCCATAAATTTCACTCAACTTTCTCATCGTCACAGTAATCGATGATGGATTTTGATAAATTGTTTTAACGTCAAAAACACCTTGGTTTATCGAATATTTTTTCATAATAAATTTGCCACGTGTCTACTTTACGACTGCCAAATATGAACTGTCAAGCCTAATGTTACCAAAATGGCGGCTACTAAAAATGATTCATTTGTAAAATTTAAGTTTAAAAATCTTAAAAATTTTGTGGGGTTATTATTTGGCCTTGTCCTTTCTTCGAGCTTTTCATATTTATATACCAGTACAATACTTTTGGTATGACTTTGGCTTGTAATGACATAAAAAATATTGAATAAATTTTTTTTGCAGGTTCATACTGTTCCAAAGTTTTTAATTTTAATTTTTATTTATTTTTTGTTTTTTGCTGTCACTGAAAATGTACGAAATGTTGCAAATATACTCGCATGATTGTGTTGTTACCATTTCGGTGCCATTGTTCAATCTTAACAAAATAACTATCAACGACATGTACATAATTTTGTTGTGCGTATTTTTTTTTTTCTTCTTTTCTTTTCTTTAAGTTTTGTACAAATTAAATATTTAAAAATTTTCCTTTTTTTTCTGGTGCTGTTGGTTGGTAGGAATGATGATAAAAAGGGTGTTGCTGCTTTAGCGTATTGTTGCATGGTTTAGGGACATTAAATGCTTCACTTATAACAGCCATGAATTATTGTTAAAGGCGACTCTTTTTTTTTGGAATATTTTGATATTGTCATTGTGCAGTTTTTTTGCGTTGCAAGTAAAGTCATTAACATTTACATGAAAATTGTGAATTAATCAAGAAATTGTTGGTTTTGATGAGGAAACAAAAAAATATGTTTTTGATTTTTTTTTAAGGCCGAAGAGAACTTTCTAAAAAAAAGGATTTAAATGAAATGAAATTGCTGTGTTTAGCGACAGTGAGGTAAAAAACAATTTAAAGAAAAGAAACAATGTTTTGAAGCAAAGTCCAAGAACAAAAAAAACAAAAGACTTAAGTTAAGAACTTGCTAAAATTTGAAAAAACCTTATGATATGAATTGGCTTGGCTTCAGCAGAAGAATCATTGGCTTAATTGCATGTGTAATTAATCACAAAATGTTATTGACATACTCCAGGTCTAATATTAATCTACTTTAAATATTAAAGAATTATGTGAACAATTAAGATCAGGCGACTTGTAAAACAAATATAAAATTCACTTTGTTGTATAAAAAAATATATTGTTGTGGAATTCTTTCTAAATTAACCAGGGAAAACGAAATTTTAATTTGATAAAATCTTTTCTTAGAAAGAACAATTTAAAAATACGTTAAAATATGAATTGGTTTGGCATCAGCAGAATCATTGGCTTAATTGCAATTGTAATTAATCACAAACTGTTATTGACATCCTTCTGATATGGTATTTATCAATTTATCTACTTTACCTATTAAAGAAATATATGAACAATTAAGATCAGTCTAAAACAAATATAAAATTCACATTGACACAGATGAAATTTTAAGTCAAGCTTAATATCATTTTATTCTCTCTCTAAGAAATAATAAATTAAATAACAAATTAGGTGATATTATTAAAGAAACATTGGGAAAATTTAATTTTTAGACACCAGCAGAGCGGAATGCACATTTTCTATATAGCTAGGTCCGTCATCAGCACTCTTCGTATCTATATACTTTGGGTAGAGTTTAGTTGTAAGCATCATCTATTTAACCAACCAAACTAATTTAAAAAAATAAATCAATCGTCAGTTGGTGAGAACGAAGTCTATCACTAACTAAAGCTTCCCTCCTGTTTTAATATTTTTACTATTAATATTTACCACCTTATATTTGTTGTTTTTGCAGGCAACCTTCGGTTAGTAATGCAAGCTACTTTTTGTTTTTTATTCATTTTCATCCATTTGTTTTTAGTTAATGCTTTGCGATTTTTAATTTCTAATATTTAATATTCACATTGATGTATACAAATATATATTGTTGTGGAACTCTTTCTGAATAAACCAGGGAAAACGAAATTCTATATTTGATAAACTCTTTTCTTAGAAAGAGTTATTTTGAGGTGCTATGGTGCATGTGGCATTGAAGAAGTGTCGTTTTACTTAATAACGTCATTTATGCCATTTTGAATGGAATATTGCAGCATCCTACCATGGCCGCGCCTGCAACTGATTTTGCTCCATAGATTCGTTAAATTAAAGCTATTATCTAGTTTGTGTTTACGTTGAGGGCATCGGTCGATTGCGGCTTATTCGTTTATGTGAGTTCCAAAAATTTTCCAAGTAAAAGTAAATAAAGCAGAGTCAAATCCCCTGGCTTTGAAGACAAAATGGCATCTCCTTCACCCAGATACATATTAATGCAAACTCAATTAGTTCATGCAGAATATCTATTGCGGCTTTTTTTATATATAGCACGCAGTGCTTTTCTATTGACACCAAAATGTCGTTCCTTTCAATATTGTTTAATTTGATCTAAAATAAATTCACTATAATAGATTTGTTGTTGTAACAGCTCTGCTTTCGAGAGTTTTCCCCTAAAATATATAAAAATTAATTAGTTATAATGGGTGGTTAAACGTCAAGTTTTTTGCTGCATTTATTTTGACATTTCGCAATTTCAGACTAACTCAATTTGAACCATGGAAAGATACACAATTGCGACAAATTCAATGGCCGTATTATCTCAAGTGGTGGTGATGTAAATTGGCCGCCAAGATCATGTGATTTGACAATGTTGGACTTTTTTAGGGGTTATTAATAATTTGTGTTATAATCAACATCGGCCCTTAAAATTTAACCACCCTTTATTTCTGTCATTAACTGGTGTTTGGAAGTGTTTGGAGCTGGAGAAATTGTGAAGTTAAGAATTTAGTGAAACGTCTGATTACCGACACCACCTATAACCGGGCACCTCTAAAAACGGGACAAGTTTTGTAGATCCAAAATAATAATTAGTTTTTCCATACAAAATGCATTCCCATAACTGGACACTCTAACTCTAATAACCGGACGTGGATACTAAATTTTAAAAAATTTTGTTCAAAATATATTTTATAAGCGGACAGAAGCGTTGAAATACGTCAATTAAGATTGGTATTTCTTTTATTAAACTCTGATTCATATTTGTATTAATATCAGTGATATTGGTGAGTAACCTGTTACAGCACTCGTGTCCCCTACTAACACACTCATATGCTAAGGACGGCAAAGAAATTGCAGAGAAATGTGCAGTGTGTGAAATTGTTACATTTCTTTTATGTTTTACGATTCAATATTGACAAAATATAGGTCTCAGAAATAGACTAAGGCTAGAAGTCTAAATATTCGAATTTTTGATCCCATAAAAAAATACGCGCTTAAAGCATTTTGCTAGAGACGACTTTATTGCATTCCCATAAAAAAAACCATGGTACCTATGGCGGAAACCTCTAATAACCGGACAAAACACCTCGACGGTGAGTGTTTGGCTATACTGCACCAGCTTTTAATTGTGCTAAAGTAGATCTATTTCGTCTGGGATAAAGCTTCTCATTGTTCGCAATCGCTGAGGGGATGTTCATTGAGAACCCTATAGCCCTCTTGCTGAAGTGATAGTTTTGGGGCATCCGCATTGGTCACTAGGTCTATGAGAAATAAAATGATATTCCGAATGTCATTGCGATAGCGTCGACAGTCCTGTCGGATGTGACTTGAAGGCGCATCTTGAATGAGTACTTCATGATTATGATTATGGGTAGATGATATGCAGGCAGGAATTATCTAGTATATAGCTCATTGTGCTGTCTATATGTATATGCCATTCCAACACATTCAGTAGCGATTCGAAGTGCATTGATTTTACCAGCATAATTTTTTTAGTTTTATTTTTAATCAAAAGTAGTGATTGCTTGTGATTAAAAAGCCTTTTGGTTTGTTGGAGCTCCTCAATCGTTTAATTCGCCTTTGTGATTTCGTATCAATGGCTGAATAATAAACAATAGATTTTACAAATATCGGCTAAACAACCTGGCCGCCACAGACTAAGAGCAACTGCCTGCTGTAATTAGAAAACCCAAAATAATAGTTTATCTTTTTGGAATATAACAGATTTTCTTTTTATTTAAAAAATACTAAGCATTTAGTCTTATTAATTCTACAATAAAACTATCACTTTCTGCTTTCATGATTTTATAAAGATACATTTTAAATATGATGAAGAAAAAAACAAAAGACTTAAGCAACAAACTTTTTTCTAAAAAAACAGGAATTTATTTTAAACCCAAACTAAACCCTTAAACCTTTGATTAAAAATATGTATAAAAATTTTGTTTTAAAATAAACATTCCCACACTTTAGAATTTTTTTTTTATTTCAATTTTAGTTTTTGCTAATTTAAGGAACAAAAATGATTTTCACAAAACCTTTCAAAAATATTTTTCATAAAAACAAATTTTAATTCATCTGGGAATTAGTTTGCAACACCTGCAACAATAATCTCTTTTCATATCCTTTTTGTTGAGTATTTGATATTTTTTTTGAACAAAACAAAATTTCTAAACAGGTAGTTTCTGAAACATAAAAACATGAAATAGAAATTTTTTGTTGAAAAAAATGTCACTTGCATTCATTTTCTTTGTGCAAATGATATATGAGGATATTGTTTCAGATAAAAAATAAATAAATTATTTATTTTACCACACACAATGGCCGAGAGTTTATTAAATTAAAACGAAGTGTATTTTTGAATTAAAAAAAAAAGAACAATCAAAGAACAAATTAGTTGGTGTACACTTGATTAGATTGCACCTTTTCTATTGATTGTTTGAAATCGATTGAAATTTTTTTTTAAATGTCATATGATTCAATTCCATTTTTGTACCATACGGAAAGTGTCATTGTAATGTGAGAAATAAAAAGATATTCAATTACAGGAGTTCTATTTTCTTTTCGATTGCTTGAGTACATCTGTTGGAGTAAGACTACACTGCAAGGCGTTAAAGAAATGGGGAAATAAATGATGCCCTACTGCTCCCTTCTCAAAAAATTTTGAGAACTAGAGAATGTTATAATAAAATTAAAGTTGCACAAGTCATAGTTACAATGAAAAGCTCAGCAAATAAATTTGAATAATGCAAAGCAATGGAGAAAAGTAATGCAACGAAGTCAATAATCAAAAAAGTCAAACTTTGTGAAATGCTATTGAAGTGTATGCTTAATGAGGAAATAAAAAATATTTATGTATAACTTCGATTTAGTCTGTAATATCTTTTTTATTTTTTTTACAGATAAAGAAGTTATAGAAGAACACTATTTCTAACACGTCCCGTTGACATAACAAAGGTTCGTCGATATTGAATTTAAAATATTGTTATATTTTATTCAGTCAATTAAGTTAAATTCCCATTCTCTAATGTGAATAATAAAAAACTTACTGTATGGCTGGAGGGGGTTACTAAAAGATTTTAAAAGTATCGGGTCCAAAATTATATTATTGGCTCTAATTGTTGGTGTTTTTAACAGTAAGAAGATTAGATGACAAAAAGGAAATCTTGTATTACCAAGGAACTTGAAGCTTCTTTCGAAAGAAATGTTTAGTTAAGAAGCAGCACATTCAGTTTTTGGGGATTCAAAATCAAAAGCTAACAATTCCTTAATCACAATATTATTCGCTTCTGCAATAGTCTCAAAATATACGCAAAATCTTTTAACTCCATATTTATTTTATATAAATATATAAATATTTTATATATAAACTGCCTGGCCCACGAATCACACGAATTTATTCATTCCCATAATTACACTTAAAACGAAAGCAATTTTAAAACTTTTGTTTTTGTTTTAAAAGTAATTGTGCAAACGAATGAATTCGTTAGACAACCATTTATTTTTTCATAAATTTGGATGACTTTTGTTAAATTTCATCCTTTATCGATGAATTATGGTTAAATGGCATACACTTTTGACTTCCAATAACGATATAAACGGAAGTCCAATAATGTTAAATAACATATTATAGGAGGCCATCCATCTGAAACCAAAGTGCCTTTCCCGGGGGCATTATAATGGCTTGCTGAGTTTTAACACCTTGTCGCCAATGATCCCGGAGTATATGGGTACACTACTCGCCGACGTTACCAGCTGCCTGAAGTTGGAAGTTAAGAGCCTTCTTAGTCTGACCAGTGTCCAAGACAACTGCTCGAAGGGAATTGGTAGTCCCTTCTCTGTGAGTCTACCTTCCTTAAATCTCTGGGACTGGTAAGGTGTGTTAAGGTGGTAAGGACCTTTGGGGAGTAATGTGGTCACTGTGGTTTGGACCTTAATAGCAAAAAGTGCGATTTAGTAGGGTGCGCTACTGCACTATTGAACAGAGGCACCCATAGCTCTTCAGAAGTTGTCCAACTCCTAAACAAAGGCTAAAAGCATTAGCTCTGCCAGCCATGTACTGAAATTGATATTTGTTGTGTCGTTATGCGAAACAACAGCGTTGATATTCGCATTGTTTTCACCCACGCTGGTCTTGTCAGGTTAACACAACATGCCAGGTACTGACGAAAATCTGTATCACTTCAAACTAAAGAGGATGCATAATCAGCAAATATCTTATCCCATAAATAAATCGTTTTGCGGCCTGTATATTTGTGTGGTGGTTTTGTTTAAACTACATGACGTCCTTGGCAGACAAGGAAATATCTTCGCTACCTAGCGATGTCTTTAAAAATATTAATTTTCTTTTTTTCTTTTGAAATGAGCCATTTATAGATTGGAGCCAAGAGACAATACATGAATGATACGCTCAATCATGATCTTGTCACAATCTCTTAATGGGGTCCTGCAAATAGAGTCCATTTTGAAGCTCGTAAGACTCAATCTTCTATGCTTCCATACAGAAGTGCGTTCGAAAATGTTGCCTCATCTGTAGCTTTGGTAGGTATTAAGAAGTCTTGATGTTCTTGGCATAAAATTTTAGTACTATCTTCGATGTCCAAAGGACTAAACACATTTTTCAAGATTTCTCGAAGGAAGCGTTCAAATGCCTCGGTGTTTTGATACGTTGTTAAAGAAGTGAAGTTCACTTCATCCGATCTTCTTAATATTTATACCACCTTCATATAGCCAAAAATGAAATACAACTATCCTGTATGGGCCGGTGACTTAGGATCTATTTTGCAGCTACTCGATAGCATGCAGGAGCGACTGACTTGATCATCCAATGTCGGATGTGTTTCACTATTTCATCGTTACATTGGGATGCGTTCTAATAAATTCAGGGAACT
Source organism: Phasia obesa (assembly GCA_949628195.1). Lineage (NCBI taxonomy): Eukaryota > Metazoa > Arthropoda > Insecta > Diptera > Tachinidae > Phasia > Phasia obesa. The sequence continues at coordinate 207,540,529 of OX451215.1, read as the reverse complement.
TGTTACCGATAGCTGGACATTTTTCCATACAACATGCTTTTCATTAAGAGTCTCTTCATTAGAGGTCGATCTGCAAGGAATAGCACTAAGTATTGCAGAGAACATTCGTTTTTTGCCCGAGTAGTTCGTATGTAGAATAATCTCGTTACCATGCTTTATGGAAAAGTTCAAGTCAAATGTCTACAAGCATTACTCTGACTATCATCCTTCTTCTCATAATCAAATTCCCAGGCGG